>JAENPR010000631.1:0-370883 GCA_018135685.1 Themeda triandra | reverse complement strand
ACTCTAGGATCCGACCTCCCCTTATATACCGAGGTAGATCGGGTACATGGCGGCTTGGGAGTTTCAGTCTATGGTCTACATACACCAGAGTCCAGGAGGGTGCTGCTGCAGCGTGGATGGACCCTGGTGATGTCGTGGAGCCAAAGAAGCCCTTGGCGTCATCTCGCTACGATGCTCTGACCAGGTGTGCCGTTTGTAGTCTTCTTGGTGGCGAAGGCGTTCGGCTCGGGAGACTGACAAGCGGGCCCATGAGCCCCTGATGCTGTTAGAGGGGTTTTGTCCCCTTGTGTCACGCCCTCGTGTGTGATTTTGTCGGAGGAGCGAGCGGCGATGCCATGGCCAGGGGCGACGTTGGAGGAGCCCGAGCCTTGGTGGCTCGGGCGTGTCTTCTAGTCCGGACCTTGGTCGGACGGGGCGGCGTGGCCATAGATCGAGTTTGGGCTGTCTTTGGTCGGTGCCTTGTATCCAGGTGTGGCCCCAAGTCCTGACCAGAGGCCAAGGGTAGGCCCGGTTAGGCCCAATCTGTTGGCCGAAAGGTGCATGCGAGTGCAGCTGTGGGGTGTAGCCCAGAGCCCCCAAGCGATCCTCGAGAGGTCCTTCAATCGGGAACCCTTCACCCCGGGACATGACATATCCCAATGTTGTGATCTCGTCATATGGTACTGTACTTTCCCAGGTCTGCTCCTAGCTCACGTTGCCACCACCAACCTCCGGGTGAGTTCCGAGCTAAATAAGTAGAAAAGTGAACTAGGACATTCCCCATTATGGCGTGTGGTTGTACGAGTATCACTAGGTTGGATGTCACCACGAACTGGTCCTTATATGACCGGGGCTAGTGTCTTCCAATAGTACCACCCATGTCAAAACAAGCTTTTTCCTAGCCAGCTTCCTTTGATACCAACCCACCCACACTACTACAGAAAAAATTAACCAAGGCAGGCAAAAGGGATTAACCGAGGCGGGCAGGGCAACCGCCTCGGACCAAAGGTCATGGTTAATCATGGCCTTAACCGAGGCGGTTTGCCAACCTCCTCGATTAATAATTAACCGAGGTGGGCCTTATAGTGTAACCGCGTCGGTTAATATACATTAACCGAGGCGGCTTCCCTAAGGCGCCTGCCTTCTATAATGATTTTACCGAGGCAGTTTGTTAAAGCCAACCGCTTTGGTTAAACTTTAACCGAGGTGGTTGTTATGCGCCCGCCTCTGTTAACTTTTTACAGAATAAGAAAAGCTTTTTCAAATTTGGTTTTGAATTTGAAAATGAACTTAAATCAAATTAAAACACATACAACTACGCATATAGAAGATAAACATATATTACATTCATTCATTTGTCATTCTTATCGTTCCATGATCCAACACTTAGTTCATATTACATTACATGTATATACCAGAAATGCACATCACATTCTTCACATGAGAAGCTAAGGTCACCTAGTCGAAGATGTCTGGCAATGTGTAATCCTTCATGTCTAGCATTGTTCTCCAGTTGCGTAGCCTCTTGTACTGCTCCGCCATCCTCTGCTCGCTCTCGTCATAGAAGAACTTCCCCCAACATGACAACATTGGTCCATGACAAACTTACAAATGTGAGCTATTGTTTGATTGATGCTCGTGTCATCCACCCTTTCCTTTCGCCATGATCCTTGTGATTTGTTGAGCTGTCGCTACCTGTGGCTGTAACTGCCGCAAGCCTTGAGGTACTCACAAGCATAGTATCCACACAAGACTGAGCCTTCAGGTTGTTTGGCGCACTGCATGCATGATATATGTAACACATAATCGTTAGGACATATAGAGAGCATCCACTATGTAGTAACACATATGATTCTTGATACTTACTAGGAATTATTGCCTAAGTTTCAGTTTGTGGCCATACTTGTACTTCTACTCGGATCTTTGATCATAGCAATCAGGATCTTGCACGTACTTCTTGTAAGCGCTGTATGAAAACCAATAGTGTCAACGAAAAATTTGATACGTATTGATTGCATAAAAGAATAAGTGTCCTCACTTACTACCGCAAACAGCTTTCGAAATCGTTGTACCCTTCTCTATTTGTATGACACATGGAGTCGAATATGCAAGCCATTCCATCCTGAGGATAGATTATATATACAATCCACTGGCCCATGACCCCCAAGCTGCACCATTGAAACAATATGGATTTGAAATCTTGAAACATGAAAAGTGGCGAACCCAATAGCTATTGCAAGTATTGTTTTGACTTAACCAAACAGGTGGGTGGCAGTGCCTTCAGGACATTCCCTGCACGCGGCCACGGTGCTCGGGATTTCCCAGCGCCTCGGTCAGCACGTCATGATCCCTGCGAGGTTCGAACACCCCGTAGTCCTTGGCCACAATGATCAACATACATAACTATCACATTACTCATCAACCACATACATATGTAAACCATAGCTGTCCACAACACTCATCAACCACATTATAAGATAAAGTTATCTCAAGTTTTCATTGAAGCCAACATTTAGCAATACATCTAGTTGTATCATGAGATTCAGATCCATGACAGAGGAAAAGAACACATACAACCTAGCTAGGTTAAATGGCAGACACAAGCCATATGTTTGCTTGCACAATCTAAATAAATTCACTACAAAATGCCTCATCTCCATCTTATGAAAAGCAAAATGTCATATGTTGGCTTCCTCGTGACTATCCAACATCATGCACACCTCCAAGGCCTCTCCCTCCCACCTGAACACGAAACATGAAGTTAATTATAGGAATTGTATATAAAATACAGATAAATATGACTACACGGTTTAATTATCTGTTGCTTCAAACTAGATTCCTATGCTTTTTGCCCTTACAGAGACATTGCAGCAGTCTATTCTGCAGGTAAAGAGTTGTCTATATTTACTCACTGTTATGATGTCAGCTAAGGAAGAGGAACAAGGTAGCGTCCTTGCTGAATGTAAATCAGTTACACTAACTATGCATCAAAACAGTGATAGGAGAAGCGCTTTTAGTATACAGTAAACACTCAAACTACTTACTATCAAGGCCCTTCCTATCTGATTTCCATCGAGAAACCTCACATTTCGGACACGAATCTAAATCCACATACTCTTTCCGAGTGAGAACACGATCGTTTTCACAAGCATGAATACTTTTGTAACCAATTCCAATGGATTTCACTAATTTCTTAGCTTCATGAAAGTTTCTAGGTAGATTTGGACCCCCAGGGAGTGCAACATTAAGTAGATCTAGTAGTAGGTTCATAGATCTATCAGACCATCCTCCTAGGAGTTTGATGTGGAGTAACCTAATTAGGAACCTTAGCTTGTGTATATTTCTTGCAATTTGGGAATAGCTCTTTGGTATTTTCTGCTACCAAATTTTGAAGGGCAACTAGTTCAGGACAAGTCTCCAAAGTTGAACTATTGTCTTCAAAATCTCCTCTATCATCTAGACCGGCAGCTAAGTCTCTAAGCAAATCAGATATTTCATCATCCTCACTAGAATCCTCTATGACCTTAGCAGCAGCAGCATCATTCCCATGATTCACAGAAGAGCTAGCTTCTCCATGTAAGTTCCACGTTCTATACCCTTCTAGAAATCCATCACATATCAGGTGCTCACGGACTTCACTTGCCTCTTTCCAAAATGAGTTTACACACTTTCTACAAGGGCATAATATCTTGCTGCCCACTGCAGAATTACTAAAAGCAAAAGCTAAGAAATTATTCATTCCTTGCAAATATGTCTTGGTGTGCCTATGTGAAAGTTTTAGGTTAAATACTATTTGACATGTATATAGAACTTTCAATATTTGTGAAAGTTCTAGGCCTATCGAGCCACTGGCCCTGGTGTCGACTACGCCTATCATGTGGGAAAATTTGTACAACCTCTGCAGAGTTTTATTGAATGTATTTGAATAGCCACATCCTTGGAATGGGCAATGCTAGGATGAGGTCCCCTATGATTAGATGATTTACAAATAAGATAATCTGGTATGTATTTTACTTGGTAAATTATAACTAACCGTGGGAACTGTTGAGGATCGTAATACCCTGCCAGGGCCCAACCTACAATTATAACTACTCTACCTTACTATAACCCATAACCACTTCCACGTATATGGCCTCTCCTTTTCTACTTCACCTCCACCCAAATCTAGGGCTTGCTAAGTACTCTGTGTACTCAATCCCCCTCTGCTCTATATTTTTAGGAATGAAGCTGCGGGAGTATATCCGAGGATGAAGCTATCGAGGACTACGCAAGGATGGAACCACAAGGATGCACTGAAGATGGAGCCGTATGACTACACAGAGGAGCTACTCCAGGACTACCACGACTAGGACATGGGAGTACGCATAAGACTAGGGTTACGTCCGCACTCCAAGTTGCCTGTAGGAATGGAACCATGACATCGTAGGACCGCTGTATTAGAAACTCTGATGTTTGATGTAAGGCCAATGGCCCAAGCTATGTAAATGCATATGAACTTTGTAATGTGTTTTCCCAACATTAATAAAAGTATGGTTTTTTATATCAATCTTGTTCGAATTGTGCTTATCACCTACTGATCCAGGGAGTGATACACGATGCATAGTGAACCCAAAAATAAGGGGCCTGACAAAGCCCTACCCCTATGAGCACCTCCGAAAGACTGTGTCCGCACATCTTGAGACTGATGAAGTCACCACTGGCGCCTCACTGTCAACAGAAACATCGTCTACCACTGAAAGCACAAAGCCGTTAAATCCTAGAATAAATCCAGGAAAATACGAGCACCCATGAACCCGGGTGGATATGTTCCACCACAAGGAACCTGACCAACTGAGCTTGGCTCAGTTAGCTTTGCCCATGCTTGTTGGCCATGCATGTTTTATATGGATCCCCACTAAATGGCCAAATTAGTGGTAGGTTCAGTTTTATCTAGACCCTGTTTCCTTTTATTAAAAAATGCTACTCTATCCTCCCAAATCGTAGGCCATTTTAACTTGTTTGGATACATAAATTTTTCTACGTATGTAGACATAACTTATATATCTAGATGCATAGCAAAATGTATATACCTAAAAAAAGCTAAAATAACTTACAAATTTGGGGCAAAGGGAGCACTATAGTATGTATAAATATGCACACTTTGCTCCTTCAATTTGTAGTCCTGTTGGGTCCATTGGGCGTTGATGTAGCTTTACCCCAAAATTATAAAGCTAGTACATACACGTATGAGCTTTTAAATCTTTATTAATGATATGAACCAATCATGCAAGCATAACGTGATCAAAATGAAGGGACACAAGGAACCAAAACCCATTATGTACGTCTTCTTCAGATTGAATACGTCTAACAAAGAGGGCTCATGTGCCCTCAACCCCCTTTCGACCAAATTAAGGAAGAATCTCTCTCCTGCGCACGTTTCCTGGCCATGATAGTAGCATATGTTCGTTCCTTTGTGCAGCCTTGGTATGGGGCCATATATTTTTTTTTCCCTTTGTCTTTTACTTTTTGAGTGGACACGCCTCATTTATTTATTCGTTCCTTAGCATGAAATTAAAGCTTGGTTACAGAAAGCACAAAAGGACCAATTATGATCGATCCTTGAAGAGTTGAAGATAAATATGCCAATCTTCTTTTGGAATTGGATCTGCATGCTTTTGTGCCAGTATAAATGGTTTGGGACAGGTATCGGATCCATTCTTTGAAAAAGAGTGTCGCCTCTCATAATTAGCTGAAAAGCTCGGTAGTTTATCCTTTTTTTTATAAGTATGTACTTTTTTACCGAAAGAATTGTGTTTGAGTAACTTGATCACACTATGCTTATTACTATATGCAATAGGTTTACGGAAAAAAGGATACAAACAAAAAACATATTTTATTCTCTGTTTACTGTAGCCTCTTTAAATACTTACAATCCAATCTTTAAAAGTTTTCCGGCATGGAACCTACGACTATGCAAGAGCTATAGTAGAAGTGCACTCTTATGTGCCATATTGTCGGTGCAACTAAGGCCATGCTTGGATCCCATCAGTTTTTGAGAATTTATCTTTTGGAAATTAGGTGGGATCCAAACATTCAAGTTTGTGGGCCAACTTTTAGAATCCAACCACTCGGTTTCTAAACATTGACCAAGGTTTTATCAGTTTCTAGCTGTATTAATGATATTTTTGTCCTTAGTGGTTAGTTGGCATGTTTATGGTGGTCAATTAAATGTTGGATGTAGGGGCATAAGTCTTTTAGCACCAACTAAGAAGGAAACCAGCATTTATAGAAACCTGGGATCCAAACACCGAACATTTGTTTTTGTCCTAAACAGTTTTCTAAAACTAGAGGTAGAAGTTGGTTTCTAAGAAGATGAAACTAATCCAAACAGGGGCTAAGAGATGAGATGGAGTGGAGTATGTTAGAAAGCTGCACTCCATTACAACTCATAGACTTTAACAATGCATGCAATTTTAACCCTACAAAGCGCCTAGGATTGGCCGATTGTGGGTGATATCCAAGGTAGCAAAAAAGATTGCACCATGTGATCCAACTTTTACCGTCCAGATTTGCTTTTCAACGATCGTTCACTGCTGCTCCTCCTCGTGTTAGCCTCCTGCTGGTCAACATCATGGAAAATATCTCCTTCTCGAACCCTCTCTCCATCCGTCGCAGAAAAAACGCCCCCTTCCTCTCCTCTCTCCGTCTCTCGAACCCTCTCTCCATCAGGGGCGACGCCGAGCGCCAGCGCCGGCGTCGTCAGTGACTCCGCCTCCGCCTCCCTCTCTCTTGCGGTCTAGCTGGAGGGCACCAGTGCAGCTAGCTCTCCGCGCTGCGCGCGTCCGGGCCGACGGCGCCCCCAGTGAGCGCAGCAGTGGCGCGAACAAGCCCCGACGCTGGGCTTTCCCCGGCATGGCACATTCGAGCAAGCTCCACATGTGGTTGCGGGCACGGGTGCCCGCGGGTCTGGGCTGCCGGCCTTCGCCTGTGCCGCTGTGGCGTACCCTAAGGCCAGTTGCCCTCACCTGCCAGCAGTCATGCGGTGCTTGCCGATTCTCCGTCCTCTACCTCCACCTTCCCTCACTGATTCGTCCTTGCTGCTTCTTGGTCCGTTGAGCGGCTACCCCTACCTTTGCAGAGGTGATCGAGTTTCCATGGTGAGCTGAATCCAAGACGGCACAAAGTAGGTGCAGCGCCGATGTCGGCGACTCCGCTTCCGCCTCTCTCTCTCTCTCTCTCTCTCTCTCTCTCTCTCTCTCTCTCTCTCTCTTGACATTGCGGCATAGCGGGAGGGCACCAGCGCGGCTGGCTCGCCGCGGTGCGCGCGTCCGGGCCGACGGTGCCCCCGGTGTGCGCAGCAGTGGCACGAACAGGCCCAGACGTTGGGTTTCCCCGGCATGGCACGGGCAAGCGGGCCCCACATGTGGCTGCGGGCACGGGTGCCCGTGGGTCTGGGCTGCCCGCTTCGCCTGTGCCACTACGACGTGCCCTAGGGCAGGTTGCCCTCACCTGCCCGCTGTCATGAGGCGCTTGCACTACAGGAATCTGGCTGTTCGCCGACAGCCCAGGAGTTTGCCGACGCCCGGGATCCGGGCTGTTTCCCGGGAACCCATTGTTTGCCGACAACCGAAGACCGCCGTCGACAAATTCAACCGCCGAAACTGCCCCCGGACCCACGGCCGTCGGCGAACCTGGGCTGTCGGCGAAGATAGTTTTCCGGCGGCGGCCGGCAAATCGAGGGCTGTCGGCAAAGTCCGGGGTTTGCCGACAGCCATTGTCCGTCGTTGGCAAAGTCCAGGGTTTGCCGACAGCCCACTGTAGGGTGTCGGCAAACTATGCTTTTGCCGACGGCAACTCTATGCTTGTCGGCAAACATATTTTTTTTTCAAATTTTGGCTTCAAAATTTTTTTGTTGCCTAGATACATTGTTTACAATCACATGTTTGAATTTGGGCCTTTTTGGAAACATTTAGCTATATTTTGTTAATTTTTTTCCTTCACTTGAATTTTCCCGCATTTTTCAATTTTGAAGTGCAGGTACATGAAATAACAAGACTTTGGCCTTCGAAACATGATATTCATGGTGGGGAGTGTGTTTTAAGGCCGTGTCCCAAAGCTCACCCAAAAGTTTCAAGTCCTTGTCCACGTAACACGACCATCCAGGATTTGTAAAAGTGTTTTTAATTATATAAAATCCAAACGTTGAAAATCACGAAACTTCACGTGGTGTCGTGTTATCGCATGTGAAGGCTATGAAAAAAATTTGAAAAAGTTTGGAGCAAGTTGCGCGTAACATGCTCAAAACCTGCACATCTCCACACATCTCACTTGCTATCGCATGTGGAGTTATGTGGCTTTTGAGCATGTGACGTCGCAACTTGCTCCAAACTTTTTCAAATTTTTTTCATAGCCTCCACATGCGATAACACGACACCCCGTCAAGTTTCGTGATTTTTCAACTTCGTTTGGATTTTACATAATTAAAAAACACTTTTACCAATCCTCGATGGTCGTGTTACGTGGACAAGGACTTGAAACTTTTGGGTGAGCTTTAGGACACGACCTTAAAACACACTCCCCACCATGAATATCATTTTTCCAAGGCCAAAGTTTCACTATTTCATGCACCTGCAGTTCAAACTTGAAAAATGCGGAAAAATTGTAGTGAGCGAAAAGAATTAAGAAAATATAGCTTAATAACTCAAAACATCCCCAAGTTTTGAATTTGAGATGTAATTGTGTTACTCAGGACCCAGAAAAAAAATGGATAAAAAAAACAAAAATTTGAAACTTTCTTTGCCGACAGCACTTTGATGCTGTCGGCAAAGAAAGTTCGCCGACAGCCTTGGAGCTCGGGCTGTCGGCGAAGTGGATTGTTTGCCGACAGCCGCTCCGGGCGGGCTGTCGGCGAAGCGGCGCAAGTAAAAAAAATGGCCCGTGGCCTGGCGCTCGCGCTCAGTGCTCTCCCGCTAATGGGCCTGATGCGGCCCAGGCGATCCGAGCCGTCAGCGCGAATCGGACGGCCGTCCGCCCTTGTCGGCTGAACAAAGAATAGCTGAGTCGCCCCTTCAACCGAAAACCCTAACTTATTTCTGTCTTCCCCCCGCCTTCTCAGCGCCGCGAGTAGCAGGGTGCCGCGTCGGCGGCCGCACGACCACCAACGCCGGCCGCACGAGCACCGCCAGCAGATCCGGCGGGCTCCTTATCTTCTCCACCCACCGCGCCCACTTCGGACGACTTCGGTGGCTGATGGCCGGAGCCATGGCGCCGCCGTCGGGCCTTCGCCGCGTGCGAGCTCGCCGAGGCTGCGCTTGCCGCCGTGGAGTGGCCTTGCGGCGGTGCCCCGAGTACCGCTCGTGCCATTGCCGCGGGATGGCAAGCCGCGCGATGGCGGGTCGTCTCTCCACCGATTTCTTCTTCCTCTCTGCTTGCTCTTCCACCTCCGTCGTGAGAGACCGGCGGTGAGTGGTGGTGCGTGGCGGGCGGCGACCTCCGCCGGGTTTCGCTCCGCCCGAGGTTCGTCGCGGCGTCCCCCACTCCGGCCTTCTGGGACTCCGTGGCGGTGGTCTCCTCTTCTTCTCCGTCGCATCCGCTCCGTCTTCTTCTCGATCTGCATCCTCTACTTCCGGATTCTTCCTCTCCGTTCGTTCGACCCCAAGCCAAGGTGAAATCGACCCCCTTCTTCTTCTTCTTTATCGATTGATGATGTTTTTAGGGTTTGTGGTTCCGTTCCCGATGTGTTAGGGTTTACTAGTCTTTTTCATGATCTCGTTAGGGTTTGTTCTACTTTCTTTGTTCTTGATCTCGTTAGGTTTACTACCAATGTTCTTGATCTGTTTCGGTTTTCGATTGGCTAACAATAGGCAAGGATGTGGGAAACATTTGAGCCCTTAGCTGTGGGCTGAACTTGGTATTGTAACAAACTTAATTGTAGCCTCTGTTGGCTACTTTTTCTTTCAGAACTATTTGCATCTTTGTTGTGTTTGTCTTTGGTGGTAAATGTGGGATTTTAAGGCCTATGATGCAAAAAACTAACATGAGGTGGCTGCCTTAGTGTTCTTTTGGTTGGTTTTGCTGTTATGCTTTGTTCTTTATGTGCCTATCCTACTATACTTATGGTCAGTTGTACTCCTTAGCAACAACATCCTTTTGTGATGGCTGATGGCAGTGAGTGCAATTGGTGAGCTATTTGAATTGTGTTTTCTTGCCTCTTTATTTGCCTATCCTGCTATACTTATGGTTAGTTGTACTCCTTAGCAACAACATCCTTTTGTGATGGCTGATGGCGTGAGTGCAACCGGTGAGCTGTTTGAATGGTGTTTTCTTGCCTCTTTATTTGCTTCTTTCAATTGTTGGTAGCCACCAATGACTTAGCAAGGAAAAAACCCACCAAACTACTAAGCCGAGGCCAAATTTTTTATCGTAGCCGATGATGTCATACTTGTGATAGTGTGGAGTTCCATCACAAATTAAACAATATATGTGGCCCATCACTTGCTATTTGTATCGAGAGATTAAAATGAAAGCAGCAGTCTTAGTAAATATACCAATAGAAAAAAAATCCATGCCCTTTTAAATCATTCAGAAAGCTACATTACTTTCATCTGTGCTAGTGTCATGTACACTTTGTTTGAATGTCAAGGTAGTTCATTTAATTTGTCAAACCAACACATATTTAACCGTGATAGAATAGAATTGCTCATAAACAAGAATGATTGAACAGCCATACCTCAAATTATGATAGGATTGAAGGAATTTGTATGCAGTAGTTTGCTGATTAGTGTATGGTAGGAGGGTCAATTTTTACCAAGTTATGATATATTCCATTTGATTAGTGTACTTTGCGATAGAATTGAAGGAATTTGTATGCAGTAGTTTACTGATTAGTGTCCTGTTTCCTGATTTGATTAGTGTCCTGTTTTCTGTGAAGCCGAGATCAATGCACATCCTCAATGGCTGTAGCAAGTTCAAGATGCTGCACAATTCCCATTCATGAACTTGTTGAAGATTTCTTGGATAAAATATTGTATTTGATTTCTGTTTCCTTGTTTGGATTTGGAATCAAAGCTTTGTCAAGGTTGTAGAACCAATGATTATGTGACATAATTTACTGCTTCATTGTCCTGGTGACATAGTTTTGTGATTTGGTTAGTTTGCTTCCAGGTGGATCATACTGGTGTTAGTGCTTCCATTGATATATGCATCTGATCAAAATGCAACTCGAGTCAATATTTTTTTATGGGAAAGCTGTATGTGATGATGAGTTGTGCTTGTAAACATAGTGCTTATTTCCTTGCGATATATTGTTTGTTGGACCAATCTTTGTTTATTTTGGTTAGCATTTCTGACATTTTTCATTTGTGGTAAGGCATTTGAGGTAGAGTGGCTATTTAGTCCTAATGCTTTATTATGGTTTTGTTTTATTTGATAGGATAGCAAACATTATATTTGTTATAGGAACCTATGAATGGATATATAATTTGAATGTATTGGTGCGGATATGGTGATATGCTAATGTATTGGTGCGGGAAAACATCTAATGAATGTTTATTTTTTTAACAAAATTAATTTCTTTGCCGACAGCCTTCTGGTCATGGTTGTCGGCAAACTCGCCTCTTTGCCGACAGCCACCTGGATCAGGCTGTCGGCAAACCGGCCTCTTTGCCGACAGCCTTGTGGTCACGGCTGTCGGCAAACCGTCGACTTTGCCGACAGCCGTGGCTGTCGGCGAACCGAACGGCAGCCGACTTGACGGCGCTGTTCCTTCGCCGACAGACCACGTGGCTGTCGGCGAAAGTACGCCGACTGAGCCCGTATTCCTGTCGGCAAAGTCCTGTTTGCCGACAGGATTTTTGCCGACAGCGGTTTGCCGACAGGAATAGGGAAATCCTGTCGGCAAACTGTTTGCCGACAGTAAAATGGGCTTTGCCGACAGCTTTCAGCTGTCGGCAAACCCGTGGATTCCTGTAGTGTTGCTGATTCTCTGTCCTTTGCCTCCACCTTCCCTCACCAATTCATCCTTGCTATTTCTTAGTCCATTGCGCGGCTACCCCTGCCTTTGCAGAGGTGGCCGAGTTGCTACGGCGAGCTGAATCCAAGATGGCATGAATTTGTATTTTGCTTTAGTGGGTTCAGGTTCCATTTCATACTTGTTCAGCCGTGACAAACCAGGTGCAAGGTGCCAAACTAGGTGCGGCGAGCTCATCGGTGCCAAACCAGTAGCAACCGTCGGTACCACCTATAATCAAATTACACGGATCAATTTGATAGAAAATAATTACTAGCAACTACTTAGTGATTAGCTATGGAATTGGGCCACTTAGATCATACAACAGGATCCGTATTTAGGGCATGACCAGAGTAGGGTTGATCAAGTACACAGAATAACAAGTCTCCATTCCCCAAAGCACATCTGCAGAGAAAAAAATGGTTGCTAGATATAAGAATAACTAATCAAAATGGCAATTCTTGCCTGCATAAGAAATTTGCCAGTCTACCATATAGAATAAACAAATTATTTGACCTTTGTTTTGCCCAGTCAAATAAAGTAGCTACATACTTAGTGACTTGATGATAAAGAAATAAGGTGGGTGCAGTGTTTAATCAGCACCACTCTTAATTTTTCTAATTTCTAAACGCAAACAATATTTTTTGTGAATATTCCTATTTAATATTCTTGAGAACACTAATGAGGATAGTGCATCCACAATTCACATTCACAGTTGGTATTGGTCACAATTACAGCACTAAATCCTTCCCGACGAGTAACTGAAAGCAGCATTGAACCAACATTAGCGGCCGAGACAAACTCACATTGCTGCAACTGAAGAGTAGCTCCTAGCCGCAACCTGCGCCAACAATCAAACACTTGCAGGGAACACATCGTGCACTCGAAATCATCAAATCAAATCAAGAAGGGGAAGGGGAGGAGTAGGAGATGGTGCAAACGCCGAGCTTTGGAAGGGAATCTAGAGGAGGCTGTGCGGCATCCCGACGGCCCAAGCCTACCTCGGCTTGCGGCGGCGCCCCCGCCCCATCAGATCCCGCAACGGCGCCTCCCCCTCCCCGGTCAGCAGAGAATCCCAAGCACCGATGGGGAAGATCGAGGTTTGTATGCACGCAACATTTATGTTTCTATGCATTTTTTGGTGAAGATCGAGCAGCGTGGTTTATATGCATTGTTTGAATAGGTGATTTCCATAACTTTTTATGCACTGAGAGGGTTCGTATACATCTTCTGCTGCAGCTCCCCATGCACATCTTCGCGGCGGAGAGGAATGCCGCAGCCCCAGCCTTCCCCGACCAGTGGCAGCGCGGTGCTGTGACCCTGCCCCTCACGCACTGACGACGACATCGTCTACGATGGGGCACAACAAGGACGACTACGACGACGATGTGTGGCCTTCCAACACATCCCTTCCTCGGCGTGCACCGATTTGGTTTGTATGCACTTACAGTTTGGTTTGTATGCACTGCAGAGGATTGGGGTCGCACTACATAGCGGTGACAGTTGTATAGGTTTGTATGCATGTTAAAAATGCGGGTTTGTATGCATGTTGGAACCACAGTTTGTGTGCATGTTAGAACTACTGTTTCGCAAATGTTACAAGCATAGGCATGTGAAACAAAGCGATTTAAAATGTTGAGGGTGATATCAATGCATTGTTTGGGTTTGAAGGGTTGTTACGATTTTGTTACAAAAACCCTAAAAGGAAGGTTTTTTCGGGGGTTGTATGCATTATTGCTCCATTAATTATATGCTCTCAAAGTGAGAATATTGTTTTTGGATATTTTTTTGGCGGGTGTGGTTTTATACATTGCTGGAATAAAATTTATACATTGTTGGAACCCATTTCCATGTGTGTTTATTTTGGCATGTACATGTAGACATGAAACAATTATATGCACACTTCTGCACATTTGTGTACATTGTTGGACCCCATTCCCATATAATGTTGTATCTCATTTTTCTATACATTTTAGAAACAGTGGATATGCATTTATAAAATTGTGGATGTGCATAAAAAATTGCTCTTAGATTTTACACATCGTGCAATAAATTTATGTTTCTGTGCACAGTTAACTAGCTTTATTTGGTTTTGTATGCATTGTTTTTCTGTTAATGATAGATATCAAAATGGTTGAATGCATGTTTATATGCATAATTAAACTGAGATAACAATGTTTGGGGGTGATTTCTATGCAGGGGGTGGTTCACGTTCGTATGCATGGTAAAACTGTCTACATGCTTGTTTATATGCATGGTGAAAACAGTTCCTGTTTATATGTATGGCGAAACAGTTTTGTATGTATGTTTACACGCACGGTGAAACTAGGATCGAAATGTTTGTATGTAGGGTGAAACCAAGATCAAAAATGTTTGTATGCTACATGTGTATATATACATCATCTCCCATATTTTTGTCTCTACGCATAGTGAAATTGTATGTTTACGAGGGGTATGTATGCATATCTGATTTGATTATATGTTTATATTGTAGGAAATGAAAAGTGCTCAGATGATGGCGATCACAAGGATGGCTCTTTGCGTTTGGGTGGCCTAGTGGACCGCGATTTGCAAGGATAGGTTTAGATGCATGGTGAAAAACTGTGATATGCATAGTTTAATAGGTTTCTATCCCAATTGAATTCAAGTTTGTCTACATTGTTGGAGCGCACATATATGCATTGTTAGAATATTTCTGACATAATTATATATATTTCTGACATAATTATATACATTATCGGACAACATGTTGTAGGAACGGTTCACAATTCATTGTGGGGTTTTGTATGTTTTATGCAACATTGGCGCTCACAAGTCAAGTGTAATATATGCATCATTTCCAACGTTTATTTTATCGAACCACCAATTTATATGCAATGTCGGCGCTTAAACGTTTGTATGCATCTCGATGAGTGAATATATGCATCCAAATGGTCATCACGTGGCATATTTCAAATTAAATTTCAAATTTTAGAGAAGACAGAGATCGTATAAATTTTATATGCACACGATGATAGGATTGTATGCATAGACGAACGCATATAAATCTATATCCTAACGTGCAAATTTTATGAATTTTAAAAATTTTCAAAAATATATTCACAGTGGATCTTGAATCGTGCACAAAAAATATCAGGAGTTCAATGGTGAAAACCTTTTTGAATCGGATGCTTCGTTTAGGAATTATTGCGAAAAAAGAAAGAAATTCGAGTGGATGCGTGCATGTCAGCATGTGTCAGCCACCGTCAGCCCTGTCTGGTGGAAGGTCTACTCGCGGAAAGGTTTGTATGCATCGTAGAACTGGTTTGTATGGACTCAATACACTCGAACAACTGGTTTATATGCACTGTCGGGGCAAAAAGTCTGTACGCATTCTGACCTGCGTTTGTACGCGTCCAGTCTGCTGGGTCTGGAGGGGACCCCCACCTGCGCGCGTCAGCACCTGCATGTGGGTTGCCTGGCTGGTTGGGCTAGGTGGGTGGGTGACTAATTGGCTGGAGCTTCTAATAAGCTATTGAAAGCTCTAGGCTTCCAATAGTAGGGCATTGAAAGCTCTAGGCTTCTAATAAGCTATTGAAAGCTCTAGGCTTCTAATATATCCTGGGTGCATTTTATATAACAACTGCATAGACCCCCGATCAAGCACCAATTGCAACACAGTGTGTTTTGCGTTTGCAAACACAGTTGTGTTCTGATTGCAACAGGATCATACACACAACAGGCCACGCCTCCGCGCACACACACACAACAGGCCACGCCCACTCGCACACACATGCGTTTGGTCCGAGTCGAGCACCAATTGCAACACGGTGTGTTCTGCGTCTGCAACCGTGGTTGTGTTCCGGTTGCAACAGGATCACACATACAACAGGCTACGCCCGCGCGCACACAAACAACAGGCCGCGCCCGCACGCGCTCGGTCCGAGTCGAGCACCAATTGCAACATGGTGTGTTCTGCGTTTGCAAACGCGGTTGTGTTCCGGTTGCAACAGGATCACACATACAACAGGCTACGCCCGCGCGCGCGCACACAAGGGTCTGTGCATTTGCTATATAAATTGCGCGCACACACACACACACACACACACACACACACACACACACACACACACATATATATATATATATATATATATATATATATATATATATATATATATATATATATATATGTATGCTATTCTACACCCAAGGTGTAGCTACACCAAGAGATAAATTCAGTACTGTTCAGTATTGTTCGGCACGTCACGTGTCAGTATTAGTCAGTATTTCGTAATACTGACGCATAATACTGACTAATACTGAACGCGGTTCAGTATTATTCAGTATTGTACAGTCAGTTTTTATCTCTTGGTGTAGCTACACCTTGGGTGTAGAATAGTGCTGCCGTATATATATATATATATATATATAGAGCTTGTTGTATGGTCAGCATGACGGCAGCTCGGAGACTCTTATTCGTCGCATAAATGGTCTAAAAATGGCTGCTAAATGGTAAACGATGGCAAACTGTTTTTTTGTTTAGGGGTTATTTGGAAATTAAACATATGACCATTTAAACGGCCAAAAAACAGGGGTAAATGGTCTAAACATCCTAAATGGAACGGATGTAAACAGTTTTAAAGGGCTAAATGACTGTTTAAAAAGCTATTTATTAGGCGAACATCGAGTAAGTACAGTAAAGTTTTACATGCATAAATTTATATACTTAAGTTTATAATATTTATAAATATGTATACTTGATTTCTTGCATGTATAAATATGTATCTTTGATTCTTTTTACATGCATAAATATATATACGTACTAAAATAATTGACTTTCAATTGCATAAATATGTATAAATGCTAGAAAATTTGACATCAACAAGTATGCACATTCTGGTAATATTGTGTAAAAACCATTTAACTTGCCTTTAAATACCGTGTAATGGCCTAAACGCTAAATGAAAGGCATACGGCTGGTTACCATTTAGCGTTTAGGATAACACTGTTCAATAATCATGTCATCTATTCCTATACGTATTGGAAGTGAACACGTACTGTACTATTGCTGGATATATGTCGTTGCACACCACTCTAAAAAGCAACACACTTTGGCCTCTTTTCTTACCCTTCATTAGGTCACCTAGCAACTAGTAAAGCCCAATGATGCCGTGCATTATTATATAGAGAAAAAGGTCAGAAGGGAGCACAGCCGGGAAACATCACACGTGATTTATGTTCCTCTGATGTGATTGTTTGATGCCTTGTCCTCAGACCTTCGATCAGTCCCTATTTATTCATTTCTTTCGTTTGAGGAACTTGACAACTAATAAAGACTAAAGATGCCATTGCATGCAGCATAAAGAGCTCCACTAAAACCCTAAAGATGACCAGTGTTATAAAGGAAAAGTTCCAAGGGGAGCACAGTATATATACTTGGAGGTGATCCTGGTCCACAACTTTTGTTTTCTTTATACCAAACTTAGTTTAAACGTAAATATTTATAAATAAGCATATATGTGTACTATCTGTGAACACATCAACAAACACAAACTATTGGTTGGGTTCCTTATACTGAAAGCTATCCACTCATACTTCAGTTCTCAATTTAATATGCTATGAGGGCTCATATATATTTAATGATGTTATTCTTTTAGTGAAATGTGACTGAAAAAACTAGCACTCCAAGATATTGAGCGAACATATCTTAAGACTCTAAAATCACAAGATCGCTATATGGGCATCTCGGTCTCTATGGACATGGCACCACTACTACAAAAACTATTTTTAGCAAAGGAGGCCTTTTTTTAAGGCGGCACAATCTAAACCCTCCATTAAAAGTAGCTTCTGAAATGAGCCGCTACTAACTCTAGATTCAGCTACCTCTAAAATTGAATTTATATCAAAGTTGTACCGCTCGAGAAGATCTACAACTTTATAGTTGATATTTTTTTTTCATTTGGATCCATTTTCAGCAAATTCTATTTGAGGTTCTCACATTTGAAATTCATTTTTTTTTATTTTTCATGCAACCTTCAATGGAGAAGTGACCAAAACCAAAGTTATATGTCCCAAAATGATATAAAAGATTGCACTTTGATACCTTTTTCATTTGAAATAATCTATGGTCCTAAAATTTCACTTTCAAGTGCTCAATTTTTGAAAATTCAAAATTTAAAACAATCTCAGATGGAGAAACAATAAAAAATCAAAGTTCAAAGAGTTATATAACTTTGTAGTTGATAACTTTTTCATCTGAAATCATTTATCCAAATAATTCCTGTTTGGATTTCTCATATTTTGAAAATCAATATTTTCAGATGACCTAGAATGAAGAGATAACCAAAACCAAAGTTGTAGTACTCAAAGATATCTACAACTTTGAAGTTGAAATATTTTTCACTTGAATTCATTTAGGGTTGCAGATACTCACTTTGAAACCAGGTAAGCGAATACAGGGGAAATGTTTAAGCCCATTAGATGCAAGAAACTTCAGGTACGTGGAGCGGTCAAGGTAGCTATGCGCAAGACCTAAGGTCGCGGGTTCGCATGCGTGTTGCATGAAAAACTCTTGACTTGTGACTAGACTTGAGCAACCTGGTGGAGGCCTCCCCAATTTTTTTTTAAAAAAAATTATTTTTGGTCTAGTTTGTTATTTTTTTAAGGCAAAATCTGTGGGGAGATCCCCACAAAGACTTCATTTTCTTTTTTATATTAAAAAAAAAAGGGTTAGTCTAGTTTGTTATTTTTAAAAACAATTTGTATAAACGCCTATATTTTCAACTGTTTTTACAAATCGATTTCTAGGAGCGGTATGAATTGATGATTTGTTGACATGGATGGATGAATGGGTTGTTCTAGGCCAGAATTATTCCAATCACTATACAAATTAAAGTAATGAACACGGCTAGGAATTATTCCTGGGGTGCAATCCTCATGGCCTAAGCTAGCCAGCCCTAAAAACCTTCTAAAAAGCTTTCTTGTAGTAGCGTGAGCGCATTACACATTTCATTATGTTATAAACGAAGTAAGTACACCTACTTCACTAACTAAATTCAAGACGAGTCCCGAAAGTTTTCAAATCACCCGCTTTCAATTAGAACGCTATGTTTTTTTATATATGATATAAGATGTGATATACGTAGTTTAAACCAAACTTAGGATGCGAGAAAAGACAGGAAATACTCCCATTTTTTTAGATATAATAAAGAAAATACTTCATACGGAGTATAGGAAATTTGGTTTTCCGCTTATTGGGCCTTTGCGGCATTTTGGGCGGCCTGCCATGACTGATCAGCGATAGGCCTTTGCGGCATTTTTGGGCGGCCCGCCTGTCTGCCGAAGTTCGAGAGAGAAGATAGGTGGGAGCATCGCGCCGACGATTCTTCCACGTGTGACATGGGCTGCACGTCTACAGCCGATTAGTTTTCTTTGGGCCGTTTTTAACGTTTTCTGCTTGTTCAATGAGAAAGCATTGTTATCAAAACTAAGAAAGCATTGTATGAGCGGAAAGTCTAAGGCGCGCGGTCGCGCTCTTGGTGGAGAGAGCGACCACGCACGGCCTGGCCTGCGTGCCATTGGGCCCTCCCGAACCCATCGCACTCGGCCTGCCTTGTTCAAATTCACGCCGGCCGTAGACTTGTGCTATTTTTAGCTGCTATGCCATGCTTACGAGCGTTTAAGGACACATCTCAACTGTATTAGCTGTTGCAATTTGGTTGTCTCTCCTGCTAACTGCTAGTCTAAATTTTGTTTTATGTGAGTTTTTAGATTTCTTTTCATTTTTATTCTTCTTAATTTTTATTTCATTTGTTTTCATTGTTTCTTTTTTTACTTTCCATTTTCTGTTCGTGATTTTCAGTTTCATTTTCCTGTAATTTCAAATTTACTTTTTATTGTATATACTTTAGTTTTCAGTTTTTTTATTTTATTTTCATTTTTTATTGTGTCTTTTAGTTTCATTTAAATAAGTTTTTAAATGTTTTTGTTTTCAGTTTTAGTCAAGTTTTTTAAAATTTTTATTTGTAGTTAAGTTTTTTAATGTTTTTATTTTCAGTTTTCAGTTAAGTTTTTTTATTTTTATTTTTAGTTAATTTTTTAATGTTTTAGTTTATATTTTAGGAGTAGCAAGTTTAGTATCACATGGTACTAACTTATTTCATAAATCTCCTATCACATTTTTATACATAAATTGGTATTACAAAAAAATTCTTCAAAATATATGCAAGTTGTCTAATTTTGTTTATCTCACCATGTAGAACACATTCGTGCAGACAAAATTGAATATAGATACACCTTCACAAATTATAGTAGTTTAAAATTTAAAATAAACAATTTGCTTTCTTCTGGCATGCGTCAGCGTGACATGCAATGATATTTGGAAGCCTTGACCGAACTGCTGGCTAAAAATGCATAGCAAGGCAAGCCTTGGACCCCTGGTTGAAAAAATGAGGCACCGAGTGCACACCAGTGGGGCTTGTTGTCAGACATGCCAGGATGCCCCGGGTTGCACGTTATCTGCATCCTTGTATGAGACGGTTCGTTGGTCGTTGCTCCACGAAGTGCTTGAATGGATTACAAGCAATAACTGTACTAATATACTTTGGCATAATATTATTTAAATATTTATATCTATATCTACATCTCTTATAAAAATAAACCTCACTAAAGTGTCCACATCAGCATCCCCTAACACATGGCATTATGTTTCGCTCAAACTATTCACATTTACAAACCACATAATTTACTAATATATATTTAATTGTTCACACCAAAATATTAAAAACCATCCACTCACATATATTATGATATTTATTCAATCATATTAGTAAATATAAGTAGTATAATTTTTATCGACGATTTCCACAGAACGTGTGGGGTTTTCTCCTAAGTAAGGAAATCCCCAATTTATTCGGTCAAAAATTACTTACCAAAGAGAAGGTGTATGTGCCCATCTCCCTCCACCCACCTCTTCTCCTCTCCGCCGCAACTCTAGAGCTAGTGGACCAACTATGCTCCGACGATCACCGTTGGCGATCCTTAACTCCGTTTTTTACCCACCAATTATAGATCATTTTGGGAGAAATAAATATTTTATTTCACATATATCTTTACTATTGACCTAGTTCCACTTGTACTTGGAGAAAATATTGTTTTGCAGAAAATACACCAAGTGCAAGGATTTTTATAAATAAAAGTACGCTTTTCGAAAAGCGTAAAAGACCAAGAGAACAAGGGCCAGCCACCTGGGGTCGAGATGGGCCAAAAGCACCACCATAGGCGCGACCCAGGAGGCGACCCAGGCCCACTAGCCAAAGGCGGTCGGGGGGCGGCGTCACCCAGGCGCGGGCGCGCCTGGGGCGCGCGCGCGCCAGCCCTACCGCCAGGTGGGCCCGGCCAAGGCGGTTCGCTGCCTTCCATCCTGAGAAGGACGGTTGCGCTGGTGCTTTTACCTTCCTACCCCCGAACCGCCTTCCACCTGTTATAAAAGAGGAGTAGAGGCACCCCCCATCAACACACACCATTTGGAGCTCTCTCTACACCTCTCACTTGTTCTTTTAGCATTAGTGTTAGGCCATTGGAGCTAGGCAAAGCTACTTGGAGAGCTTGTCTCCAGGAGGAAAAGCTACATCATTGGTATAAATCTATGGAGCGTTCTTCCTTAGTTAAGTTCTCATTACATTTATATAGTCTTGCATATGAACTAGAGTATAGTCTAGTGCACGATATATTCAGTGATCAAGAACTAGGCCATAGTTCTTGTGAGAGTTGTTCATCGTGTTCTACATAGTTCTTCATCATTCATGTGTTTTACTTGTTTAGATTAGATTGTAGAAGAGGAATAGCGGTTCGATGTGCCTTCGGGTTTGCCTATGTCCTAGCTCGTCCATTCGTAGGGTGGGAGTCCTGGGGGGATGTAGGTAGCTCCTTAGTATGCGGACATGGTGTCCGGATGCGAGGAAACCTTCGGATATGTCGGCATGCCACGGTTGAGGTGGTAGGCGGCAGGTGGTGACAGCCCTGTCCGTCCCTTGTAATCCCCCACGTTCGCATGTTGAGTAGGAGTTCGTAAATGCCGCCATCGACTGGCAGACCAGTTGCCGCGGTCTCCCCATATTCCTAGTTTATAGTCGAGTCTTGACTTGTGTAACATGTGGAATTAGCTGTTCTAGCATTGACTATATAGGACCTGCCTGCTCCGCGTAGATTATTCTTTATTCTTTATTTTACCTTTATTCCTTTGAGATTGCTCTGAGTGTGTGTCCACTATCCAAGCTACCGTATGCTTACCCCTGTATAGCACATTTGTCGGTTTCTCCTCATGCTAGATACTTAACACCCCATGTCTTCCTTTGGGAAAATATAAATAACGATACGCTGAATACTTCCGGGTGAAATGCTGTAACGATAGATCCGTGCGCTTGCGGATATTATTCTAATAGGATGTGATCTATCTGTTGGCAACTCTCGCATAGTTACTAGAACTTGTTTCTAGTGATTGTGTCGAGAACTGCCAACGTGCATTTCTGGCACCGTTGCCGGGGATGGGCTTTATGTCTGTTTTTGGTAATCGCGCTAAGAAATGCCAAGACAGACGACGAGAGAAGGCGAAATGCCGTAGAGTGGCGATATGCCGTAATCCCCCTTTTTTCCTCTTTCCCTCAAATCTCCAATCCCCAATTCGAATCCACCTCCCTCGCATCTGCTGGTGTGGTTCAATAATTCATCGGCGGCGATCGGTGACAAGCCTTCGCGGGCGCCGGACCTAGGGTTTCGAACCGGTGAGTGGAGACTTCGACGACCCCCTTTGCCTCCCACCAAATTCCTGAATCCCTTGCTTAATCCGTCCAATCCTCCTCCAAATCAGCCTCTGGTGTCTCCAATCCTAGTTCTTCATCACCTGCTCCGCCCGATTTCATCCAGTTCGTCCAGCTACCCTCCACGCGCCAATCTCAAAAAAAAAAACTCGCGCCCGTCCTCGCAGCAGCTGTCCGCCATAGCAGCTGCCTGGCTTCAGCCCTGCAACGATCCCCTTCACTCACGCATGCTCCACCGTCTACACAGCTGTGTGCCGTCACCCGGCCAGTGCACGCGCACGCGAGCTTCCGCCGCCTATCCGTGCGTGCACACGTCCGCCCCTAACCCGCTTCGCGAGCCGCCGCGCCAGCACGCGATTCCTACGTCTCTACTCTTGGATGAGCATCTCCCTTGGCCGGCACTTGGTTTGGCTCCGCCTCCTGCTTGGTGTTCTCGTTCCCGGCTGGGGACTTGTGCACGCACCTGCTTATGGCCGGGGACTCCCTGGCTATCATTGTTCCAAGCGGCGCCAGCCAGTCTTCCACACCCCACACCCTCTCCACGTGCACGACATCGACGCTCAGAAGGCTGATGTTGCTGCTCCGCTGTGGCTGTCGTCACTACTGCATCCACAATCGGGACAACGATCAGCAACAGGCTACGACGCTGACCTCAGTGGCGCCAGGTGGGCCATGACATTCCTAGCATGGAACTGCCAAGGCTCAGGCGGGAGCCTTAGCAGTTCCAAGATGGTCCATCTCGCCCGCTTATTGACTTCTACAAAAACACAGGTATGCTTTATCTCAGAGACCCGCAATTCATCTATCAGACGTACTTCGCTAATAAATCGTTTCAGTGCTTCCGATGCTTTTGTTGTTCCATCAATAGGACAGTCTGGAGGCCTTTGTCTTATATGGAATGATCAAGTTCATGTTAATATAGTTGATCATTCCTCCAACTATATTTTTGCTTTGTGTAATAACAATCTTAGTTCTCAGCAATTTGCTTTAGTGTGTATCTATGGTGATCCTCATCATCGTATAACCAATTTTATATGGGCCCAAGTTCTAGATTTTGTTGTAAATCACAGCAATATGCCAATTTTATGTATGGGGGACATGAACGACATCATGCATCCTAATGAAAAGTCAGGCCCAGGTAGGGCTGATCTTAGGCGTATTAATGCTTTTTGTGACCATGTTAAGCAGTGCGGATTCATCGACCTGGGTTACAGCGGGCCGGCGTATACGTGGTGCAACAAAAGATTTACTTCGGCTCCCACATTCCAATGACTAGACCGTTCACTTGCAAACGCTGAATGGTGCTTAGCCTTTCCAAGAACGACAGTCTATCACCTTCCTATGATGCGCAGCGACCACGCCCCTATTCTTACTATCCTCAGTTCTAATCGCATTCGCACTAATAAACCTTTCCGTTTTGAGAATTGGTGGATCATGGAACAGGATTATCAAGCAGTGGCGCAGCAAAGTTGGGTTCGCTCAGCCTCACGTTCATTTGAAGAAAAGACTCGCTACCTTGCAGTCGACCTACGCAAATGGAGAAAGAAAAAACCAAGATTAAAAGACCAGCTCGAGGCAGTGGAGAACCAGCTTCTACAGCAACAATCAAAACCACCCCATCAACAGGATTTTGATCTGCAAAAGCACCTCACACAGCAGCATCAGCAACTCCTTCTCAAGGATGAGGAATTCCATCTTCAGCGTGCGAAGAAGAACTGGGCAACTAAAGGAGATCGTAACACTTCTTTCTTTCACCATGCAATCACTAAAAGAAACAGAAAAATAGAATTACATATTTGCAAAACCCAGATGGATCTCAATCCACAACACCTGAGCAGCTAGCAAACACTTTGCTCACTTATTTCCAACATATTTATGCTACTAATACTAATCCTGTTGGCAACCCATTCATGACAGCTAATGATGGGCCTATCACTAGCCCTGACTCTTTGCATGCAGGTCATAACCATCATCCACAGTCCCAGCGAATCAAAAACAGTATCACAAGCCAACACCTATCCGCACTCAGTGATGATCACCAACAGAGCTACACCAACTCTACGCCAGACGTCCTTGAACTTCATTCTATTATCAAGAAAATGAGAAGTAATGCCTCCCCAGGACCTGACGGCCTTAATGCGGCATTCTTCAAGAACGCATGGTCCTGGATATCGAAAGATGTTTGCAAATTGGTAACTGACTTTTACTCCACCACTTTTCTTCATCCTGAATTAAATCAAACTTTTATTACTTTGATTCCAAAAAAAATGTAACCTGTGCTTCCTCAAGATTTTAGGCCTATTAGTTTATGCAATGTCATTTATAAGCTTATTGCTAAATCTCTTGCTGATAGATTGAAACCTCACCTGCCTAACTACATCGATCACTCTCAGGCGGCTTTTATTGAGAACAGGCACATTTCTTCTAACATCGTCATCACTCTGGAAATTGTTCACTCTTTCTCCCTTAAATCTTGGAAGCATTATGCTTTTTTGCTCAAGCTTGACCTTGCCAAAGCTTTTGATCGAATTGAGTGGAACTTCATTTCTACTGCTCTGGCTCGCCTAGGCCTGCACTCCAATTTTATTAACCTTATTAGAGCTTGCATATCTACTTCCACCTTCTCCATACTGGTCAATGGCGAACCAACTGCTGCTTTCTCCCCTAATCGTGGTATTCGCCATGGATGCCTCTTTCCCCTTACCTTTTTGTTGTGGCTATCAATGAACTCTCAATTAGGCTTAATCAGGAAATGCAAGCCTCCAACATCTCGGGCATCTCTCTGGGTCCTGGCTTCCCACCCATCCACTCTATCCTTTTTGCTGATGACCTCATCCTCTGTGGGACGGCTACAGTCGATGAAGCCAATAATATTCATTCTATCCTGCACAATTTCTGTACTTTGTCGGGTCAGACTCCCAACCTCCATAAATCTTCTATCCTTTTTAGTAAGAATGTGCCCAACTCTGTCAGATCTCAAATCAAGCAGGTATTCCCAGTTCCTGATCTCCTACCTAATACGTTACATTTAGGTCACCCTATCATCTTTAATCACAGGGACAGGAATAAAGCTTATGGTTTCATTCTTCGCAAATTCATAGCTAAATTGACTACAGTGAAAGCTAACAAGCTCAATCATGCAGGTAGACTCACCTATATTAAGTCAGTTTTGGCTTCTATTCCTGTTTACTACATGTCTACTGTTCTTTTTTCGAAGGATTTTGTAGGCAAAATTACTGCTATCATAAGGAAATTCTGGTGGGTCGGTGTCCAGGAAGACAACCCCACCTCCCCCATTGCTTACAGATCTTGGGATGACATCTTCCAGCCAAAAGAAAATGGAGGATTAGGAATCAGAGATTTAGAAACAGTTAACAAAAGCTTACTCATTCAGGCAGCCTGGAATGTTGCTACTCAAAAAAATCCTATGCTTTCAGCCGTTCTTAAAGCTAAATACCACCCTAACTCCTCCTTTTGGACTGCTAATGCCTCTGGTACAAAGTCCATTTTTTGGTCCTCCATTTTGCAGGTTAAAAAGGAGCTCGTCAACAATTCCACACTGCAAATACACTCAGGTAACAGTTCAATCTGGTCCACCCCTTGGTGCTCTATCTGGGATAACATATATGACCATATGCTCTCACCTGTTACCCAATTGCCTTTACTAGCTACGGTTTCTGAACTGTGGCATCCAGATTCTCAAAACTGGAATGTGAACTATATTTCTAACATCTTCGACACGCAAGCTGTGCAAGCAATCACTGCTGTACCTTCGGTACCCAGCGAAGAAAATGATATTCTTAGATGGGTGCCTGCTAGAGATGGAAAGTGCTCAACTAAAAACATTTACAGGCACCTAAGTCGCCAATCACTAATCCAACTCCCACAACTGGGGTCTAGAAGCATCACACAACATGCTAATTTTGTTTTGCAGAAGGTTTGGAAGACCAAGGAACTACCACCGTTGATTAAAATATTCGCTTGGAGATTAATTAGAAGGGCACTGGCAACTGGAGACAGGGCGTCCAGGTACAGTGTTCATATTGATAAGCATTGCACTGCTTGTGGGGCAGTAGAAGATGATGCACATCTATTCTTCCATTGCCATCTATCTCGGGCGGTTTGGTTTTCCACAACCCCACCCCTTCGGGTGGACCTTCTTCCCCAGGAGCAAGATGGAGTGCAGCTTATCCTCCAGGATGTACTGCCCACCTCCATCTCTAATCAATTGTTTATTAAAGTACTAATCACTTTGTGGTACTTATGGAAGGCTAGAAATGATAACAGATTTAATAGGAAGACATGGAGTCCTTGGCAGGTCCATCATGCAGTGCAAGCACACATATCCAGCCACATACTTGCTCTACAGGACCGGTCTACGGATATTTCTGTTGCAAACTTAACTACAATTGCAGGTGACGAACAGCAGCAGGCCAACCAGGAAACAAGGTCCATTTTGCCATCACCAAATCCAGATACTACCAACACGCTGGCAATGCACACACACCAAAGGCAAGAACATATACACAACCCAAATCATAGTATGCAAGGTATGTTTCTACTATCTGCAGGGAATGAGACAAGTATTCAAAGCCAAAACCAGCAGAGGACAATGGAGGCAATACAGTCTCCATACAACATTACTATGCCAGCACTTTTGACAGGTCCTATTTGCTATGTGGATGCTGCCATTTCTCCTGACGACATGCAGCAACAACCTAGACCTGCTGGTTTAGGGGTCTTCATCTTCAACAATCAAGTACATCCACCACAAACTGTATACATTCAAGGAATTCTGCTGAACGCTTCTTCGGTGCTCATGGCAGAAGCGGCAGCACTGGCCCTAGGGGCTCAGGCTACTGCCTCCATGAATCTTCAGCAACCAAATTATCTATCAGATAACCAGGCTTTGGTGGCTTTCTTCAATGGCACAGACTTCTCTTCTCCACCAGACTGGAGATGCAAGGCTTTCACTAGCCTTTTCATCAGGTGTAATGAAGAGCGACGACACAGAACGTTCAAGATTAGTAGGGACCTAAACAAAACTGCTCACCTACTTGCCAGACAGGCTTATGTATCATTTTCATCCAGCCGTTCTCTTGTAAGTCTGGATGTGCATTGCTCTAATAGAGAGCATCAATCAGTGTGTCCAATCAGGGATGCACTCAATGCTGTTAACTGGGAACAAATGCATGTTAATGCAGCTCAATGCTGCTAATAATATAGTTTGTTGTTGTCAAAAAAAAAAATTACTTACCAAATTTATTGTCATGGATGATGCACACCTGCTCTCTAGTTCTACTACCCCGAGAGAAGGCTTCGGGAGATGCGACGCAACTTTCACACAGAACTTTTTGCATCTACTGCAGCAGTACTACTATAGTATTATAGTAGTATATATGTTTTGTTTTTGTTTCTCGAGCGCGATCTCTAGACGCGCTTCACATGCGTTGTGTCTCGTGTGAAGTGAACATGTATGGATGACACTTTATTGGTGCCCACATTCCAGTAACCTGAGTGCTCTCGATCGGTTCATCACAAAAGATTAATCTACCATACTAGATTTGCTCGTTGTTTTCTTTCGAGGACTTGCAACAATAAAAAAAAAAATTGGGTTTAACAATGGCTCAATTCGTTATTCTAATAGCTAGCACGAGTAGATCCGTTGAATTGAGCTGGCACATTCAAATTTTTGCAGTATAGTAGTGCTGGGTGCATTGAATTCCTTTCGAAATTTGCGATAAGCCTGCGTGGTAAGTAGCATTAACAATGTTTTAGTTCAGTTTTCTATTCTGCAGCTGCTGGGCAATCTCATTCACATCCATGAATCACATCCTGTAACCCCATGTCCCAGCCAGCTGCAGAGTGTCCATTACAGTCTTGCAGTCTTGCAAAGCATTAGTATTAGCCGTCACCACAAAACACAACTTGGCCAGCCGGAGAGTGACCTGGTGTCCATCTCCGGCGAGCTCGAGATGATGCAGTCACTGGTGTACGATGGGCTTCTGCTTCCGGTTGGGAAACCCCCTCTATTTCTCGGTTTCCTATTGGTGGGACTAAAGGCCACCCCTTTAGTCCCGGCGACGTAACCGGGATTAAATTTCCCACCTCTAGTCCCGGTTGGTAATACCAACCGGGACTAGATGCTGCGCCAGCCATGCAGCCATGCGCTACCGGGACTGAATGTGTTTTTTCATTTTTTTTATTTCTTTTGTTTTCTTTTTTGTTTTCTTTTTTCTTCTCTTGTTATTACATTTCTTTTCTTTCACGGTTTCTTTGCATTGAATATTATACGCACATATTAAAAATAGAAACTAAGAATGAAACTAATTTGGAGCTTATATATTATAAAGATCATCCCCATTCATCAAGTTCATACAAACCAAACTAATAATTTAAGACAAGTCATTACAATAAACTAGATGTTCAACCACAAAGTTAATTACACACATGTTCAACTAATCTCTAAAGCGATGTATGGGAATTTGACTCCCTCGCACTATTAAATCGGTGTAGTGTAGGTCACCGATCTTGTACCAAGAACATGATTGAGGTAGTTCAGAGTATTAAATAGTGCACTCTCCGTTGCCTCACAACTTCGAGGACAGGGGCGACTAACAATGGTTAATGGTACTCGAGCTGGGAATGGTTCTCCCCTCTTAGTCACAATCACCTTTGCCTAATATCCTTTTGTAGTTAGTATTGGGTCTTCACGAGCATATTTCCACTCATAACCCAATACATGCATTGCTTGGTTTAGAATGGCTTCAAAACTGCACGCTGCGTAGGTCATGTCATACTCCTCTACCTGTAAGTGTTGCCGGAAAATAGGGTTATGAAAACCAATCTTTACGACATATAACAACAATTGCAGATATAAGCTATATGAGTTCGACTTAGAATTTACCACATCATTTTGACGGTTCCGTGCCATGTGTGCACACAAGGCTGGAACATTGTCACGCATGTCGAGGTCTATAGCTTGCATATTCACGGAGGATAGAATAGGCAAGGTGATCCTAACCCTTTCAAGCCTTTTTATACATACTTGAACTGCATATTTGACTGCAATAGCTCGATCGGGGTTCTTTAAGCCCACCTCTGAGATTTGCACAAGTCTGCGATCACGACCATGACCAAGAGCAATTGAAAAGCGAATTTGACATTGGAGTCGTTGACCATTATCTACGGTATAGATCTGAGCATCCACTTCTGTAACCCTGAAATAATATAGTGTCTCTTTGAGCCAGATGATTGGGTCAATTACCTACAGTACATTTAAAAATCATATATGAACAGCACATAAGATATTTATAAAGTTACTAGAAACATATAGATAGATTTGCTTACTATGTGTGGATGATTCCACGGTACAGCAGGCAGCACTTGATAGAAATCCCTCGATACGACATTGCCAGAGAAACCTATGACTTCTGGCGGAGGGAGACGATGTCCAGCCATCTCTTTTCACTAAAGTTAATATATTTCAAAATTCAAATCAATCAAACATGATATGTGAATATGAGAACAAGTATAAGAACAACTTCCATATACTGTGAAATTAGAGCTCTCTGTATAAGAACAAGTATAACAACACCATAGCATTGAATCCATTACATTTCATCATCAGTAGTTGCACACAAGGTAGAAAACAATCAAAATCAATCATGTTCATCATCAGACTGATTGTGGACCACTGTCAGTGCAAACTCAAATCAATCAAAAGTAATCATGTTCATATATGCAATGTAGATAAACAATGGCACATGGGCACATGGGCACCTGTTGCCTCTGTCTTATTTCAGGATCGAGAGGGATCCTATGCTGATCGATCACATCACATGCTCAAAAAAAGAGACATTACCTTGAGGTCGGCAAGGGTGCGGAGTCGAGGGCATCGAGGCGGCTGGGGATGGGGTAGCGGCGGCGTCGGGGTGCGGCGTCGAGGTTATCGGGATGCGGCGTCGAGGGCGTCGATCGGGCTGCGGTGTCGAGGGCGGAGCCGCGTCGGGGTCGCGGTCCCAGTTGGGGAGGCGGCGGAGCGGGCCGGGATGGGGTGGCGGCGGCGGGGGCCGGGCGGGATCGAGGGCGTCGGGGTCCCGGCGGAGTTGAGGGCGTCGGGGGCCGGGCCGAGTGGAGGGCGTCGCGGCCCCGGATGGGGAGGCGATGGAGCGATCTCGGGATGGGGTGGCGCGGGGGCGGCGGGGGTCAAGAGTCGAGGGTGTCGGGGTGCCGACGGAGTCGAGGGTGTCGGGTGCCGGGGCGGAGTCAGCGTCGGGGCCCGGCGGAGTGGATGGCGTCGAGGTTGCCGTGCCGGGTGGCGGCGGCGTGGGATGTGGCGGCGGCGAGGAGGAAGGAGACTAGCTAGGGTGGCGGGGGAAGAAGACTGGTGGCGGGGTCAATAGTATAAATGGATGGGCCTTTAATCCCGGGTTGGGCCTCCAACCGGGATAAATGGGCCACCTTTAATCCCGGGTTGGCGCCCAACCCGGGATTAAAGGTCACTTTTGGTGCGCTTTTAAATTCCCGGTGTACCCACAATTTCATTTGCCGCGCTTCCAAATGCCCTTTTTTTAATTTCGTTCCAAATTCCAAATGCCCTTTTATCAATTTTGTTCAAAATTCCAAATGCCCTTTTTTCAAATGCCCATATGAATTTTTTTGACCGAAATATATGAATTTTAATATACTGTTTTAATATACTAGTTAATTTCAAATGCCGCACTAGTTATATACTGTTATAATATACTAGTTAATTTTTCCAATTGCCCATATAAATTTTTCCAAAGTGTACAGTAACAAAGACCTTAATCAAAGTGTACAAAGACATTAATGAAAGTGTACAAAGACATTAATCAAAATGTACGAACACATTAAAATAAAATTACATATAATGTAACAAAGACCTTAATCAAAGTGTACAAACACATTTCAAAATAACCACCTAAAAACAATCTTGTAGCACCAATAAACGTCAAATAGGTGCCAAAGAATGCGAGAGGTGGATGAGACAAACTATGCCTATTCCAAGATGATGGGCAGTCGAGCGAGCAACGAGAATGTTGATGGCTTGACTGCACGACTAAGTCCGCAACCTATCCAGAGCACACCGAACAATCTCGTTGCATGAACCGCTCGCTCAACTTCTAGCAAGATCTGGAGTAGCATAGTCTTCAAAAATAATCTTCTAGTACCAGTTGTGAGCATCATTAATAACTAAGTACACTAAAATCTGTATGTGAAGGGCTTTCTCCAAAAAGAGCCCATTTTTATGGATACAAATGCAAGAAAACAACATATCGATATTGGAGCGGAAGGAAGTCCATTGCAATTCATCGTACCTAAAAAACCTAAAAAATACTTCTAAATATATTAGAGAAAACACCCATATAAAAAGAATAAGAACTTGATGTATAACAAAAAATAAATATTAGAGAAATGATGTATACTGGAGCAAGAATCATATAAAAATATATATACGGCCATGTCAACATATAACAAAAATCTAATAAATCCACCATTCTTATTCCAAATCTACAAAACCACATATCTATATCTCCTATAAAGATAAACCCCACTATCAACATGCAAGCTATCCACGTCAACAATTCATTCAACAATCCACTATAAGTTGCAATTATACCAACTAGCACATATAATTATGATAGTTTCTCTTCATCCACTATCAACATGTTAGTGGATGAAGAGAAACTATCATAATTATATGTGCTAGTTGGTATAATTGCAACTTATAGTGGATTGTTGAATGAATTGTTGACGTGGATAGCTTGCATGTTGATAGTGGGGTTTATCTTTATAGGAGATATAGATATGTGGTTTTGTAGATTTGGAATAAGAATGGTGGATTTATTAGATTTTTGTTATATTTTTGGCCGTATAATTATACCAAAAGATGTATTAAACCATTCATCAAAATTGTTTAAATAGTTTCATTCGTATAAATATAAATATAAATATAAATTGTCTAATTTTTTTTAAAATTGTCCGAATACCCGCGGCAACACGCGGGGTATCCACCTAGTTCTATTATAAATATACCACGCAGTGTATTAGAAATGTGTAAGATACACAAATATATATAATAAATCTATAACTCCTATATAACAAAACCCCACTATCCTATTTCTCTCAATCCACAGCCCTCCACGTCACCGTTCCTTGCTGGCCCACCCATCCCCGCCTCCTCCACGCAGCAACTCCTAAGTCCTAACCCGGTAACTGGCTGCCATAATCTCTTCGGCTTCACCCTCAATGCACCAAGAGTAGTGGCGCACCAAACCAACAGACACAGTCATTAATTTTTGGATCGATTCATCAGCCACATCCCTGCAAATGCCTGCGGAAGAAACTCAATCATCGCAGTACCTTCCTATTTAAATAGTTGTGTGTCTGTGTGCGCGCGATTCCCTTTCTACGCCGACGGCAGGAGAAAGGAGACCTCCGTTGTCTGGCTGCCCTGCGTCAGCGTCACGACGTCCTGATTTGGTGCCAGCACGATCCAGTGATCCACTTCTATGCCGTCCTCCAAACCGCGGAGAGAAGCCTAGAAGGCTTGCTCAGCCAGCCCGATCTGTTCCATGCCGTCTTCCAAAGCTGTTGAGAGAGCTGAGGAGCCTTGCGCTGAGCCACGAGGTGGAGTTGTTCGAGCCGTCGAAGAGCCGAGAAGCATCCCCGCACGGAAGAGATAAGCCTCGGTAGTTTTCTTTTGTAATCATCAATTTTCAAACGTATGGATGTTTCCATCGGTACATATGTTTCATTTTTAATGGAAACATCTAGCGCTAGAACGTTCTAGGCGTAGAACGGTCTAGCAGGGCCCAGCTCGTCTCCCCTCCCCGCAGCGCGCACACCATTCGCTGTCCCCCCCCCCCCCCCCCCCAGACGCCCCCGACACACACACGCACACGGACACACACGCACCCCCCCGCCACCGTGACACCCACGGCCCTGCTCCTCCGTGACATGCATGCGCCCCGCGTCCGTCCGCTTCAGCCCCCCCCGCGCCCGCCGACGGCGGCCCGCACGGCCCCTGCTCCCTGCTCCTCCCATTGACGCAGACTCCAAAACAAACAAAATGAACATATAAGTGAAACAACATATTAGAAGAAAATGAAACAAAAAAAATTGATTGAATTAGCTGAAACAAAGATTGAAACAAGAGTGGAACAAAAAAAGGATTGAAAACTAAAACACCGAGAACAGAACAAGGGAAACATCCAAAAAAAACTAACTGAAACACCGAACACGCACGAATTGAAACATCGGAACAAACCCTCCTGAAAACATCGGGCACGGCTTTTTTGAAGCCGACGAACCACATATGCGGCTGCTACTGCTACAATATCAAAAAGATGTCTGTTGAAACAAAAACAAAACACCCCGCTGCAACAAAAAGCCCACTCGCCCGCTGAAACATCCCGAAAAGAAAACCATATAATACTAGAAACATTGAAACCGAAACCTTTGACACAACATAGGATCTAATGCTGAAGCAACCAAAATGAATAGCTGGAACAAAACAAGACATGTTCACGCAGAGCGAACTGTGCAAAACAAACCTGTGTGCAACAAACCAATGAAACCCTATGCAACATCTAGGGGAGGGCAAATGAAACAAAGACCAGGAGAAAAAAGGGGGGAGGAGGATAGAGGACGCCTACCTCGGCCAGATCCAACGCCGCCACCCGCTGCTCCGCCGGATCTGGACGGATGCGAGGAGAGAGAGAGAGAGGTGGAGGAGGGCCGAACTGCACGGATCCACCGCCCCCCACCACCCACCCCCTCCAGATCTGGCGACGGCAGGAGGGTAGGGGGTGGTGCACGCGGAGGGGATGCGACAGAGAAAGGGAGGGAGGAGCTCCCCTTGCCGGAACCCTAGCTCGCCGCCCCGGAGGAGCAGGATGCCGGATCCGCCGCGGGAAACACCGGTGCCCCCCTCCCGGATCCCGCTCCGCCGCGGCCGGATCTCGTGGATCTGCGGCCGGCGCCTCCGCCATGGGGAGGAGGGAGTAAAGGAGGAGGAGCGTGGGAGGAGCATGGGAGGCCAGAGGCGGGAGGACCTCGCCGCCGTCGTGGCGAGGATGGAGGAGGGAGGAGTAGGCGCCGCCGTCGCCCGTCGCTGTGTCGGGAAGAGAGAGAGCAGGGGAAAGTGAGCGAGAGAGAGTGAGCGGGCGCGGGGGGAGGGAGGAGGTCGTCCACGCCAGGCGGAGTGGCCGAGGCGCGCGCGCAAAATTCCCACTCTACCCCCCTGGCCGAGCGCGTGGTGGGCGGCGGCTGCGAGCTCGTCGGCCCAGTAAGTAATGATGACAGCGGGTCGGGTTCGGGGCGGATATCCGCGGGTTTTGGGTCTCGCAGGTTCATGTTTGGGAATGATTTCTCACCCATGGTTTTCGGGTTTGGGTACCCAAAACCTATCAGGTTTGGTTTCGGTTTGGTTTTTCACCCGTGGATATCCAATGGATATCCAAAATAAATCATTTAGAATTAAAATTCATGTTTTATAATATGCTAATAATATCTTGTTTACTTAGATTATTAAATTTATTCAAAATTGACTCATGAAAATATTTATTATTTGTTGCCTCTTGTTTATACATGTGAATATGTGTATATATATCTGCGGGTTTCGGGTATCTATTCGGGTTTTGGGTATCTGTTTGGGTTTCGGGTATCTGTGGGTTTGGTTTTGGTGATGGATTTCCACCCGAAGTGGTGTTCGGATCGGGTTCATGTTTCGGTTTTGGGTGCACGGAGACTCCACACGATCCGAACCCGACCCGTTGCCATCCTTACCAGTAAGGGCCCGACACGTCATTCTACACTTAGAACGTTCCTCCCAAGCATTACTGTTTTTTAATTCAATCTCCAGGTTCGCGTCTGACGACAGCTAGGTGATTGCTGATGGTTTGGGTTATGATGGGATTGCATCAATCCTTTTTTTGACAAATTTTGAGTGCCTTAAGGTAATCGAAGAGTGTTTTTTATTTTTCCCAGTATACAGCATATAGAATATAATATAGTAATATTATGTCTATAATCAATTATTTTTTAAGAAAATCCCGCGGTAATGCGCGGGGTATTCTCCTAGTATATTAGAGAAACGTGCCTATAAAAGAGAAAAAAAACTTGAGTACATACATAAAAACTTGATGCCTATAACCACCATTCTTATTACAAAGCTACAAAACTACATATTCCTATTATTACTAAATCATAGAATCCATGTTAGTTATCATTAAAAGATTTGAACATGAAGCTGCTAACCTTTTGAAGAAGATGAGGTCGACGGTGAACAACTTGCTGCCCCAAGCAAGAGCACAGTTGAACACAAAGAAATACCAAATGTGTCTCCTCCCGGGGGGATAGTAGAAGAGCTGGCTATTTATAGTGGGCGATTTAGTCCTGGTTTGTTATCCCAACTAGGACTATAGGCCCAAGATCTAGTCCTGGTTGGAGTTACCAATTGGGATAAGCCCTACCAACCGAGACTAAATGTCCCCCACCTATCCCCTGCCTGTGCCGTGCCTGCAAAGGCTGCGCCAGGAGCCGTTGGACAGGGGATTTAATCCCGGTTGGAGACACCAACCGGGACTATATCGAGTTTTAGTCCCGAGCCTAAAAATGGCCGAGACTAAAACCTTGATTCGAAAGTCGTTTCTCTACTAGTGAATTCTTTCTCCGCATGAAGGATCTAGCGAATGTTCCTCTAGCTCACGTCCTCCACCCTGGCTGTGGGTGAGGCATCTCCGCAACCTGGCTAGGGTGGAGACGTGCGCGAGAGAAACATTCGCTACAACAACTTCATCTTTCATGGCTCCAACAACAATAAGCAGCAACAACCAGTTTGCCATGCCTCCGGCAAAGCACGCCTACCCATCGGAGGCGGCGGCGTTCGATATCCTATGCGATGCGTGGGAGGCTACTGGGAAGTGGCAAAGTCAGGTGCCCCCACGTGCCTGACGAACATGGTCCGGCCATGCGTGGGGTAGACACCCGGGGCAAACTGGAGTGGAGACGATGGGCGCGGCAATGATGGACGACCACCGCCTCCGATGTCCGATCTAGTGCGCACTCCATTGAAGCGACGAAGTGGGGTGCGATGGTCGTGGATGTGGCGGAGGGCACGACGGATGGCAGCCTAGAGCATGAAGCGAAGGACGTCGCCGGCTTGGTTGCCACGGTCGATGGCGGACTCAACAGCGTCAATGATCGAGTCCACCGTTGCATTCATGGAAGGTATGGGGTTTGCCATCTTCTACCTTGGGCTGGAGGGGCGAAACTCCGGCAAAATTCCGGCAAACTCCCACTCCTTCCTTTTGGCCTTCTAGCGACAGTGTACAGCAATGCGTGATAAGGTATTAAGAGAAAATGTGATTGTGGTTGATGGAATGAGCATCTATTCTATTCTGATGAACCGTGTTGGTTTATATACAAGCCAATGGGTAGTTGCCCGATGGCCAAAGGGTGTCGTATGACCCCAAAATGTGTCTATCTATGCCTATTGTACAACTGTCGTTAGCAATGACTAATGACATAATTAATTGATCACTAATTAAATAATCCTAATTAATCTCAACGATTTTGTATTCTCTCTTGATTTATTCTATAAATAAAAATATCTAAAATACACTATATTATTTTACAAACATAGCAGCTAGATGTCAACAACGAGGAGCAATAAAGGCATGGAATTAATATTTGCTAGTATAATGCACGTGCTAACGCTACGGCTTTATTCTGGGAATGATATGAAATACCCAAATGACGACTTCTTTGAATATAGTTTTAAGTCACACGCAACCACATAGAAGCATGTACATTATCTGGAATACACTCATCCATAACAAATGCATAATAGATTCATGTCTGACATATCTATCCAACTAATTTATTTGATTAAGTAGATCTAGCAGATCTCCAGGGATATTATACGTAGATTCCTTTGCGCTGCTCTTCAAAATGTCTACTAAAAATTCCGTCCTCAGTGAATCCGAGCTCTGTGAGTTTAAAAAAAAATTAACTTATTAATTTGCTACGTAACGTATAAAATATTGATAGAAATTTTGCATGCTTACTATGTTGATGAGCGACGCTAATCTTTTGCCATCCCATAACTTTATGTAGTTGTAGAGAAGGAAGCCTGCTGTTTTCCTGGAAAAGGAGAGATGAAGTGTTTGTTTGTTGTAGTTAAATCAAACGACTATATTTGACAATAAGACAAGATAAATCACGATATAAGATGTTACCAGTTCGTTCCTCTTGGATGATTTCGTTTGAATTCACGACGCCAGAGAAAAATATTCACTGAGTTTGCGTGTGACTATTATAATCAGTTTGAAATTATACCTGCGATGTTAGTGATATCACTAAGTGCATTGGGTGTATCTCTCGGCGTAGACATCAAGTTGATGATGAGGCAGGAACTTTGATTTTTTGAAAGGAACGTTGATATTGATCTATCCACAAATTACGACTGAAGCAACACGAACCAACGAACCAATTTGCAGATAAGCAGACAACTCAGTTTAAAGGACGGGATAATACATGGTGAGCATGCTCCAGGATGAGAATATACCATTGATAATTAACAAGATCTGGGAACATGTAAAATAGTAATTCATATCTAAACCGTGAACTGAAATGGAGAGATTCAGCTGCATATACTGAACCTTCACATGAACAGGAAAGTAGATCTGAATTGCAAAGGAAAGTAATTCTTCTACCTCAAATGATTAGTAGTTTTCACTGACAAGCAATTCTGTACATACACAGAAGCACACTAATCCCAGATTTTGTACTAAGAACAATACTCTTTTTTAATATCTTGTAAATGTAGAGATGAATACAGGAACTTCAGGGATCAGTAATCACCCAGACTGATATATAATGTCTCAGCTACTCAGCTAGAGTTACCTGCCCACTTGCTAAGCCAGCAGCCAAATCTGTGATGAAGTTGTCTTCGGTTTCACCACTTCTGTGCCTTGACCATCACACCCCAACCAGCAACTTTCGAATCGAGATCAGCTTGAATTGATTCAGTAACAGTACCAATCTGGTTGACCTGGAAAAGGCACACCAATTTTAACGAAGACATATATTTTACAGTGGAAAATTATCTCTTTAGTTACAGTTCAGCGAAGTCATGTGTTCAGCACTGGAAGGAAGCAAAAAGGGAGAAGAAAAAGACATAGTGCTTTACATCACATCCCTTTAGCCTAATTAGCCTAACTGCTATCTTCAATTTAAAAAAATTATACTGAGCAACAATATGTCAATATCAGAGTTCAGAGCAAGGCAGCCACATCCTATACCATAAACTACAAAGTGCAAATATCCCTGTCTTTTTTATCACGGTAGAAGCAATGTCAAAAGATTGTACTCTCTCCACTCCTCAGTTATCAATGTACAATAAAATTCACGTAAGGCAGGGTTGGGTGTTAGGCAGGGTCAAGTCTTTAACAAGAAGCAGTAGCAGCCCGCCATACATATATTATTACTAGACGGAGGCCCCACGCTACGTGCGGGCGACGGGGTGGAGGGCGCAAAAAAAAAAAAAAAAAAGAACCCGCCAATGAACAGTATGGACCCGGTGAGGAACAGTTTCCGACCCGTTAGACCCGTTAGTAAGTAGGAGTGAACCGTTAAGGAATAGTGACGGGTCTGGTGAGTAGTAGACCCGTCAGTGTGGATGAACAGTAATATCCGTTATAGAACAGTAACCTAAGTCTTGCATGCGACCCATTACTGTTCATCAACAGTGGTACTGTAGCTGACTCACCAAAAATAAAGAATCTTTATAGATATGCAGTAGTAGCAGAAGCATAGTGCCATGCAGAACCGGTCCATACAGGCAGCTAGCGATTAGGAAAGCAAGAGATGAGGAAAGCAACATGCATAGAGTTCGACCAATCTGTTGACTGAATTGCAAGATCCAATTATCTAACCCATACTATTATGAAGAAACATATCCAGAACAGACCTAAATGGCCGTCTAGGAGCCAACTCCGCGATCGCGCAAGCCGCGTCGATGACGAAGGGTGCGGTTCTCGAGCCTCATCTGGTTCCAGGGTTTTTTTTACCGAACCGGACGACCGAACCGGCCGAGCCCGGAAACGGTAAACCGGCCAGTTAGTCCGGTTAACCGGAAAAAACCGCCCGAATTCAAATTCAAATTTGAATGGCGCTGTTGTCCCGGTTTGTACCGGTAAACCGGCCGGTTTTCCGGTTTACCGCCCGGTTTGTCCGGTTTACCGCCCTTTGAGCGGTTTGACACATTTTTTAAAAATTCAAATTTATTTTTTTTAAAAAAAATGCTAAAAAAATTTCTAAAAATACTTCATGATTTGTAGAATCCAATGATGTCAAAATTACTCAAATTTGAGTGTGTTTAGTATTTTTTCGACCTTCATGATTTAATGGGCCTTTACGGGCCGGCTGTGTATTTTTTCTTTTTCTTTTTTTCAAACTTCTAAACGTCTAAATAAATATTAAACGAACTTAAATTTGAAAAATTTTTACACCATTGGGTTCTATAATTCAAGAGCTATTTTTAGGAATTTTTTTAGTATTTTTTTTTCAAACTTCAAATTTAAAATTTGGGCCGGTCCGAACCGGACCCGAACCGAACCGGACCGGCCCGGTAAGGTCGGTAACCGCGGTTTACCGCGGTTTACCGACCGGTAAAAAACGCTGTCTGGTTCACGTCGTGGACATCGGTGTCCACGCCGCCCTCCGTCACTGCCTGATCTTCGACGCCGTCGAGCACGCAGCCGCGGTCACGCCGCCGTGGCTCAGTCGAGGACGCAGCAACGTGATCGTCGCGGCCGTCACTGCCTGATCTTCCACGCTGTCGTCCACGCAGCCGCGATCACACCGGGGCGATGACGCTGCCGTGGCCCAGGCGAGGACGCAGCGCCGAGATCGTCGCGGCCGCCGTCGCTGCCTGATCTTCATGCCGTCGACCACACAGCCGCGATCACGCCGCCGCAACGTCTCGCCCCGACCACTGCACACGTATTTCGTGGTGTAGATCACGGCGCCGCAACGTCGCCCCGACCACTGCACATGTAGTCCGTGGTGTAGATCGCCGACGCGCTCGTAGAGGAAGGGACGCAGAGATCATGCTTGCTCAGCGACGGTGTACGAAGCTGCAGTGCGCCGTGCACTCGAGGAGGGGGTTCAGGATCCACGCGAGGGACGGGGGTTGCTCGTCCGAGAGGGACGGAGCACGGCGGCGGCAGGTTCACGATCGCGCTCATACAGGAAGGGGCGCGGAATTCGTGGCGGCAGGCGGGGTGGATTGAAATATAATTTGAATCGTATTTGACCTAGTGGACTGATCATGGAAACTAAAAAGTGGAAATAGAAAGAATGAGGGTGTCGGGCGTACTCGAACCCGCGTCGGGCCGCGTCGCGAGCGTGAGGGCCTGAGGGTTGCCGCGTGAGGGAGAGTGGGAAGCTGGACCAAACTTCTAATCTCAGCCGTTGCATCCGTAGTAGGTGTATTGTGAGTCGTTGATCTTGAAGGAGTGGATTGCCTTGAGAAGTTTTCAATTATAGTGGAGACTTCCGTTCAGGTTAACGAGTATAGTGAAAAATACACACAAGGAAAGATAATGTGTTTCCGTACGGTACTCGTGTTTCTGTGTGCATATATATACACACACGCCATTCAACACCTCAAGAGAATGATTGTGCAAGGCCGATCAGATTATAGGTCATTCAAAATCCAATATGAATACGAGGGACAGGTGCCGAGTCGTGATGCTTATGTTTTTCCTCTCTGCATTCCACGCTGTAACACCTCAAGTGTTAACAAGCTAATTGCATTGCATAATCATCATGCATTCTTAATTGTCTTTGTTTGATGATTGTGGATAGATATTTGGATTTCAAATTTAAAAAAAAAAAAGAGAAAAGCAAATCCTAGTTAATGCTACAGTACCGCGCCCATCCCTCCCCCTGCTCATCGTCGTTGCCGTGGCCATCGGAGGTCTTCCCGGGTTTCCCGCGCGACCAGCCGTGTGGATGACGACGCGAAGTCGCTGGCCACCTTGCTGCGCCATCAAAGCTGAAGCCGGCCACTTCTCCTTCTCCTGCTCCTCTCTTTTCTCTCTCTCGGTTGCCGCCAAGCACCACTGCGCCGCCCCGAAATTCACCCCCACCGCTCCACCATTTTCCAATTCGTCACGCACACAGCTCCGCCACCAGCTACTCCTCCTTCCCGACCCAACTGCACCGTACGCCATAGCAAGGTGAGCCGCCTCGCCGCACTGTCGCCATGGCCGCGAGCTCGGTCTCGCGTGCCCGGCTTTCCTCCGTCTCCCTTGCTTCTTTCTCGTTAGTGTTCTGGAGTCGCCCTGTGTTGACGGAAATAAGACCTGTTATGGTATGCTCAAAAACCCGTCAACAGTCCTCGATGGAGGGAAGATAAGCATCACATGAGCATATTTATCACTAATAAAGTTCCACTTGTACTCTTAGCTTGTGAAATACAGGGAAGATGGAAATAGGCCCTGTGGGACCCAAAACCTAGGTCAACCGACCTGGTGCTGGTCTCACTAGGAGCCGACATCCAAGCAGGGTCCTTGACATGCTACAGGGAGACCTTCCAAACCCCTGGATCCAAGTGTGCTACAACTCAATGTTCCAATTATTTAGCACATTGGTCCAAGGATTCACATAGAAGCAAGCAGGGAATCAAGTGAACCCAACTTCGGACAAGACTACACGTGATAGGTGGGGACAGCACCAGGGAGCTGCAGGTGGGCCAGGCTCACCAGAGCCAGGTCGGCCGACCTGGCCTTGGTGGCCTCGACACACGGCCAATGCTCCCACAAACACTGGACCTTCTAGAAGGGCGATGGGACCCACAGTCGTCCGACAGGACCCGTGTCGGTCGACCTGCATGTGGGCCCACCCCAAGGTCGGTTGCCTCTCCACCGACTTCCTGCATGGCCTCCACGTGTCCCAAGCTGATAGACGTCCATTCAAGGCGGTGGGAAGGTCGGTTTGATCCAACGGAGCATGGTGAAGAGCACACGGATCGATGACGTGGCGGTGGAGTAGCCCCTACTCCACCCCCACTATAAATACCCCTAGGCCTTCATCTCAAGGCATCCCCAAGTAGTCCACAAGTGTGTTCTCAAGCTCTCTTGGGAGATCAAGTGTAGTGTAGTCTAGTCTAGAGTGGGAGTTAGAGTCGAGTCGAGCGAAGCTCGGGTCTCGAGTCGTCTTACGGAGAGTCCGGTATAGCTCTTGTACCTTTCCTCTTGTATTACTTTCTTTATTAATATATTCTTCCTTTACTTTATTAAGTCTTTACTTTGAGTACTTTACTTTAAGTATTTACTTAGTGCATTACTATACTAGTATAGTAGTGTTGTGTCTTAGTCCCCTTAATGTAGAGTCTTAGCTAGTTTAGTGTCTAAATCCTTTGTGTGTGTTTCATTACCAACTGGGGCTGAGGCTACTTACGTGGTAGCTGAAGTCATAAGGCTAGTGTAAGCGAGGTGCTTAGACTAGTGCTTATTAGTGGATGCAACCTTACCTTGATTGGTATATCCATTCAACATTCTGACATATATTAGCGGGAACGGCGAATCATGACAGGACTCCGTCTCCTTATAGTTCTATTTGCGTTGGGTTTGGTCGTAGGGCGACCATAAGCCAAAGGTCCGCCGGAGTAGGGGATGACCCCTCCTACTTGTCGTCATCGACTTCCCCTATCACACTGATTGTTTAGGCATTAGTCTAGTTGAGTCTTTACATTAGTAGGATTAGAACACAGAAGTAGAGTTAGAAACATAGGAGTCCATACTCACTCGTTGTCCTCCCACCTAGCTAGCTACCTACCAGTTACCCTTAGTTCATCACTCTCAACCATTACAACCTATCCCCTTTGTTAACACTGATAACTTAGATTGAGTAGAACCACCACGGATATCCATCCACCCATTTATTAGAGAGTCCTAGTCCGCTTTCCTGTGAGCGAACTACAAATCACGACACCGCGGATACTCACCCGGTTGAAGTGCTACAGCGGTACCTGTGCGCTTGCAGAGTTACCCTTGGCACATCTTGCGTCATCGCTAGAGTCTAGCCTTGCTTAGCATTCCTAGGCTGTTGCCTGAGGAGGAATTGTGACACCCTCTCTCTGGTGATAGTCCAGACTTGTAGTAAGCATTGCTACCAGGCGCCACCTTTGTCGCATTATCTTACTCTAGTCGGTGTGCGTTAAGATTTGCCAACAAGCATTTCTGGCGCCATTGCCGGGGAAAGCGCCGCATTAGGAATCTTAGGTTAATTCTAAACTTGTGAAACCAAGTTTGTTGATTTTGTCTTGGTATTCTCTAGCCAATAGGAAGGTTAATTCTACTATTTAACAATTTCCTTTATTTAAGTATTCTTTTAGTGCATGAAATGATTTATTAAATCGCAATTCTTTATAATATGTGACTTGCCATATATGATGTTTCATGTACTTCAACTTATTAAAGCCAAATCTTAGGTGCAGGTGTTAGGTCTTTAACTCAAGATGAATTGTTATATGTTCAGTTGTGTAGATTTGGTAAGTGTGTTGCTTTTCATAAGAAAAATACAATACCCTGGCTATAGTGATTTGATTATAGTTGGATAACTCGGTAAATGAGTGTCCAGCGATGTGGTCTTATCAATTTGTCATCATGAGCATCATGTCATCATCGCTATCCTCACCTATGCATTCGTTATACTTATTATATATGCATATGCATGCAATAGGTGCGCCCGCAGGAGTGACCCTGTTGGAATTCGAGAGAACGTGTCCGCAGGAGCCGGAGAATCCTCTGGATCAGAAGGTTCAGGTGATCGAACCCGAAGCCGGTGAGGAGATTGTTCTTGAGTGCCCACGACACGAACCAGCAACCTTCGTGAAAGGCAAGCCCCGGAGCATTTTAACTTCCTAACTTTTTAACTTTAATATGCTATGTTTGTTGCATTAAGTTTTAAGGAATTGAATTGGAACCTTTGCTGCATTTATATCATTCCTTGTCCAGTTATTACCCTTGAAATCCTAATGATATGCTACCGTAGCATCTGCTTAGCCATGCTTAAACGGTAGAAGTCAAGTGATTATTGATCACTTGCGAGAAATTAGGATGATGGTTCACGGTTGGCTATATGTGCTATCGTGCAAATAACCATGTGTATGTAAATCGAAGGCAAGACGGAGCGCATGAGCTACAAGGTCGGCCAACTTTGTTAGTGAAGCGTGTCGTCGTGCAAATTAATCACTCACAAGGAATGGAGCCTTTCCTAGTCATGTTGAACAGTGCCTAGCACTTAGCTGGCGGGATCTGAGGTTACTCGCCGCGAAGCCTAGTAGCTCGACTTAGGCCGGATCGCGAGGAGTATCAAGTGCTCACTACCGGCAGGTGTTATAATTCCTGTTCCATGGGCATATCCGGCGAGGTATGTCCATGTGGGAAGTCATGTCCGTAAGTCCAGAGGCAGGTGTTATAATTCCTGACCCCTTGGCATGGTGGCAACCCTAAAGTGAGGCGCTGTTCGGATCCGTGATTCCTGAGTTGTACGAATGGTGTTCTATGGCTACCCTTAGCGGGGCTTGCCGGGAGAGTGCTAGGAATATTTCCCTAGCTGGGTTGTAATCGATTCGAATCGCCATCGTCTCCTGGATAGTGAGAAGCTTGACGGGAGTATCTCCATACTTGAAAACTTTAAGTTGTTTGGATGGTTGATGGTACTTCACAAGATAGCTGATGATGAACCTGATATGGTTATGTATTTCTCTATTCAGTTGCTTGTTTAGCATAGGTGCAAACATAGATGACAGGTTAATGAACATTAACTTGATGCTTATAATAAAATGCTTACTCTTCTCACTTAAAGCTTTTTATGCAAAACGAGTAAGCCAACTCCACCTATAAAGCCTTGCATAATCCTTGGAGTCCTTATTTCTGTTCCATGACGGGTAAGTCTTGTTGAGTACAATTGAGTACTCAGGGTTCATTCCCTCTTGTTGCAGATGACATCTTCTATAATGGTTGCTGCAACTACGCCTTCTCCCTGCCGGGAATGAAGACTAGACCATGGGGCATGGTCTCTAGTAGACTTCTTATCTTATATTGCTTTTGTTGGATAACTGGCACTGTAACCCTAAAACTTCGGTTTTGGTTTTAAAACTATGCTACTTCCGCTACTTTATATTTGGTTTGTAATAACTAAAGTGTACTCCGATATTATGTAGCTATGTATATTATTTGTATAAGTGTTGTAACAGATGATGTGGTTATGCTGAATCACTACGATCTTGATTCGTTGCAAGTTTGGTTTGAAATCCTTCGTGATTTTGATTGGACTACCGAGTTTATATAAGAGAGAGTATGTGATTGTCAACGTATTAGCGGGGACATCTGTACTTAATCTTGTATAAATTGGTTGGTTCTGTGACACACGCACTGTAAACGTCCTTATCAACCAATCTTTGTCCTTAGTTAAATTTAAATTTATATATAATACTACCTATATATGGAAAGTAGTGTATATTCCATATGTGCTAATATATGGACACATAAACAAATTATAAACAGGTCGGCCTCATCAGCAGCTGGATGTTGGAACCACAAGCAGGCATGCATATAGCCTCCCACGGACGTGGCTAACGGACGCACGGAGTGCGTTAGTCTTGTAGCACGCACAGCCAAAAAAGGAAATACTAAAAAAGTACACCTTCCGTTCTTGGGAAGTAGCATGCACGCAAAGAGTTACTGAGGCAGCGAGCGCCACACCACCTACCTGGAACCTTCCTCTCTCCTGTTTGGCCCCTATTTGCATTTCCCTTCTAACAACATAGGACGTCCAAAAAAACAACAAAATTGTACATACGGTCACAAAAATAATAGAACCAACCAGATTTGATAATATAAACATTTCAGTTCTTTTGCATCATCTGATAAGCACATCTCATCCTAAATGTAAGCAATTCAGTTTTTTTATAAACAATTCAGTTGTTTTGCATAAGCAATTAAATAGTACTATATTCCCTACCATATAGGAGATCTCATACTAACTGATAAAAGCATCTGATCCTACCTTGGACATTGTAATGACTACTGCACATCTTAGTACTAGATGTTGTTCTAACTGATAAACATGCTCATTTTGATGCTTGATGGTCTCACACCTGCAATTTTGTACAAGGCACCTGCAATTTTGTAGAAGTACAAGATAAGCACATAGATGATTGTGAGAGACTGAGAAAAAAATATTTAAATCAACTAAGTTGAGGACAACCAAGCCTCAAAATTTCAACTTTCTTCAAAAAGTTTTGCGCTGGTTTCACAAAATCTTAGGCACAAAATTTTGGTGTTGAAACACATAATTGCTACCATGATACTAATAACTTGCCTGACTAATAGTATTAATTTACCTACCAGATTACTAATAAATTGCCTAACAAATAACTCAGTTGTTTCGCAGGTTTAGGACAATCAAAAAGTAGTGTCCTACTTGTGCTACAGATTTTCTATCTCAAACATTTGAAGCACAGGGGACATCACCTAAGTTGTTGCTATGCTTCTGAGTGGAAGAGCAAGCTGCTTGCTCCTTTTAGTAGCAGTATGACATTGACAAAAATGACATTGGCATAGCAGCACAAAACAACAACAGCGAATAACCAGGTTTAAAAATCTCTCCAATTAAAGCTGCTAAAGCCAAAAAATGGAAGATCAGCAACAAAATGCAGGTGCATGGGCCTCTTAGTGGAGCTAACCAAGTGTAGGGACACAGTCCTATAATATATATCCTCTACATATGTAGGCAATTACAAAGACACTGATCTGTCCTTGAAACATCAACTAACAGTGGACCGTGCTGATTAATCAACTACATCAACAAATTTTTCCAGAGGGTATATGTGTTAGTAGGGTTCGTAATGTAGTTAAGCAATTTAATATCACTAGTTAGGTAATTTAATATCTTTAGTTAGTAAAGTTATTAGTAATATAGTAGCAATTATGTGTCAACACTAAAAATTGTTTCTATTCCAGCGATTCAAACTTGTGAGATTTAAATAGCAAGACAAACCAAATTATAGGGGTACTTCGCTGTAAGCACTCTAAGTATTTCTTACTTGAGCTACTTCCTATATGATACGTATAAATTTCTGAAATACAACTCTTTACTTACAATAGCAATGGCAATGAAATTTGGGCAGAGACATTATATACTTTATTTATACACTATACATCCAGAATTCAATCCATGAAAAGAAAAGGAGGATATACTTAGTACTGCTTGGTAATCTAGGCATGGCAAGAAAAAGAAAAAGGCACAAACAGATCACAAGCACGGTCAATCTTTCAAACCGCTAAGCAATTAGGCAAGAAAAAGCAATAACTAGAGGACTCGCCGATGACGTGTCAACGAACATCAACTGCAGCCGGGTGTGGAGATGGTGATGTACTGATGTGCATAGAGATAATAGCTACTGCACACAAATACTTATATGGGAAGTAAACCTAGACACATCATTACATGATTTTTTTTTAAAAAAAAAAGACTTGAGGGGTAAATATGAAATGGCAGGGAGGCGGATAAATACTAACAGTTAGGAGAAGCAACCACAGATATACACATTTGTCATGAATAGCCACATCATTACATAAAACAGTATCCCTGTTCACACTTTATTACAAAATCTAACAAAAGGCATAAATACTACTGCACATACATGACAAAAAAGCTTTATATGACAAATGATATTAAATTTCTATTAGAATACTAATTAATTGCCTGACTAATTATAATAAACTGCTTACTAACCAAAGCTTTATTTCCAAAAGCCTATTTTTTTTTTGGCTGCATTGGTGACTGAGAAAAAAGCTCTACAGGCTTGTTACCCCTTATTTGTAGATCATCCACATGTTTATCCACCCAACCACCATATGCATAAGCGGCTCTACGTTTGGGCAGTCGAGATTTAGATTTAAAAAGGCAGACAGGCATACTTCCTCTCCACATTTTTAGATACAAAGCTACTAGATGTGCTGCCGTTTGGTTGATACATGCATTATTGTAGGTAATCTTAGTTGCCCAATGCCCATTTCAACATTGTACAATTGATTAGTCCAAAAAAAACCCCTAAATATGTTTGAATTGATCTACTTAGTGTTGGCAGACCCAAAATGTTGCATAATTCTTTCCCTATTTACTAAGTTCATTGCTACCAAAGCGATACTAATAAACTTGCCTAACCAATGACATTAAACTGCTACTAGAATACTAATAAATTACCTAACTAATGAAATTAAACTGCTTACTAGTAGTACCCACTGCAGTGATGGAAAAAAGAAATAGAGGGGGGAAAGATAGCAGTAAAATTACCACAAGCACAAAAAGGCAGCCCTTGAAAGATCTCCTTTTACCCATCTTGAAAGATCTCTGAGGAAAAACCAAGCGTGAGAAGGCAGCCCTTGAAAGATCTCCCAGGAAATACCAGCTCTGATGCATCGGCGTCGAAGCACTCGCCCATCAACCAATCTGCATAACCTATGGGGAGGGCCTGAGAACCAATCTTAAAGAAGGCAGCCGAAACCTATGGACCGCATTTTTTTTATCTCCAGTCAGCTTGTTGTAGAGCTTTACAAGCCTTGCTGGGGAAGCACATTGTCTTCGAGGCTGGGAAATAGCAGATGGGTTATAAAAATAGCAACAAAGTCAAAAAAAAAAAAGCGTTAAAAAAGGGAGATGGCAGATTGTGTTGACATACCTTAGCACTAGCTGGCGACGAGGAAGAAGCATGTTGTTGACATCTAGCCATTGAGTAGAAAAAAACAGGACCTAAAAAAAGAGAGAGACTGTGTTAGATGAAAAAAGCAGTTCAATGAATTCAAATAGGCAACTCAAATAGATTCAGGAAATCAATTCATAATTTCAAAAAAGCAGTTTAGTAGGTTGCCCATTTAGAGTACTTAAGCAGGTCATAGCACCAGCCAAAAACAAAAAAAATGTGCATAACTTGCTTCCCCCTGGCTGTAGCATATGGAAATACTGAAAGCACTATGCTCAGCTTAAAAAAACTAGACACAAAAAATGAAAAGTGCAGCAGCAGAAAAATGGATAGTGGCAGGTTTTAGATACCATCACATAAATGCATTGTCGTAAGCAGAAACATGGACAGTGGGGTTTCAGAAAACTAGACACGAGAATATTGCTGAGTACTAAAACAACAGAAACTTATCTATGTTTCTCTAGCAATAAATCTGAACAAAAAGCCAATTTGCCTAAGCTTACTAAATCTTTCATTGAAGAACTGACAGTGCATTGTCGTAAATAGAGGACTGCATTTGGTTCAAAGATAAATAGAGTACATAATTATCAAATGTGAGATATGAGTTATGCCTTATTAGCATCAAAGACGAGTTATTGTAGTACTGCACAAAAGCAAATAAAATAACATGCCAACCGGGATTGCTTTGTTTGGTCAGCATACACTGCACAAGGTACTGAATTAGGAATAGAAATGCAAGAAACTTGATTATTAGGATAAGTAGCTTATGAGTATGATCACGAAGAGTCTGAAAACCCTCGAGCACCATGCAAATTAGATAGTACTGTCGCTCTGTGCACACAGCAAATAAAGTAACTAAGCTGCATCTTGTTTCCTTTGTCCTACTAAAATCACAGAATATTTAGTTGCAAAAGGGCAGGCAGCAGAAATGGTTCTACTCTGTGCAAATTCCTATAGGATACTGCAAACTCTTCTACGTGTAAGCTGAATCACAAATTCATTCGCACATACAATCACCAAGCCAGAGATGCAAAGCAGTAGTTGGTATGTAGCAGAGGCAAAGCAGCAGGAGCAGATGCAGGGCACTAGAGCAGTGATGCGCAACCATCGGGCACTGGATACTTGGGAAGGGGCAGGGGATGGGGATTGGGAAAGGGTTTGGGAAATATTGTATCCTAGCCATTCGTTCATCATACCTCATTTAATCCTAGCTATTTATTCATTTTCCTATCCCTATCCCACCCCATATATCCCCAATATCCAAACAGCACAACAAGGAAAATCAAATTGTAGTGACACAATCGTTGCATCTCTGACAACTGTTTTGCATAGTCAGTCTAATTCATGCGAGCTGAACAGACATTCCTAGTCATCTTACAAGAATCCGAGCTGTCAAAAAGATCAACCATCAGAAAACCATCATTTCTCTCCCAAAAGGTGGATGCTAGGATCCTGGATGCTATGACTAATTGGCTTTGCAGCTCACATGAATACAGAATATACTAGTATAGCAAGCAACAATAAGTAACAAAGGATAGCTCACACGAATCGTACCAAACCACAATAAGGAACAGAGGATCACATTTTATAAATCACCTCTGAACATGGAGGCATCCTCAGGGATGAGCACCGCCAGCTTCTTCCTCAACTCTATCGTCTTCTTCACCACTTCACTCAGCGAATAGGCTGGCACGCAAGCAAAATGCAAACAAAAAAAAGGAGCAAGTCAGGTGCGTGCAGAATCCCAAACCAAACCCCAGACCAAACCTGCACTACAGCCAAAATCGCCCCTAGCAGCATGGATCGCGGTGAGGGATCGCACCGTAGCTGGCATATCCGACACCGCCGATGGCCCCGGCGACTGCTGCCAAGGCGCCGAACTTGAGCACCCCCCCGCCGCCGAGGGGGGAGCGCGTCTGCGAGGGCTGGTCGCCCGCTGCGGTTGTGGCCTCGGCCGCCGCCGCCGTCGCGCACCAAAGCTATGCTGGAGGACTGGGACCCCAGTCCAGCAGCCTAGCGGAGGCACGGATCTAAGGCATATAGCAAATAGAGTATGTTAGGGTTGGAGAGCTCGGCTTCGCGCTGCAGTAAGGGGAAGGAAGGCATGGGTGGACAAACCTGGTGGGAGCTCGTCGCCGATGAGTGGCCAAGGGCCCGATGAACACCTGGCGTAGGGTGTGCGCGCGGCGGTCCCCAATCTCCAGCGGATCCACCATGACCGGCGCGGATGGGGTCAGGGAGGAGCTTGGCGCAGGCATGGGGTGGTGGTGGGGCGTAGGCATGAGGAGGATGTCACCGGAGAGGAGCTCGCCGTCGAGGGGTCGCCGGTCGTTGGCCGCCGGTTGGGGACTGATCCAGTTGCCGAGGAGAGAGAGACGGGGAAATGAAATGGTCGATGCAGCAGTAGTGTGCTTGCGTGTGGGTCGAGTGCAGAAGCTGAACGCTACGTGTGGGATAGATCGCTGCGCGTGGGATAGATGCATGCGTGTCGGTGGACAAACCACCGCACGGTGAAAAGCAGTCTTTACCTTTAAATAAGGTAATGACTCCTTTCCGGCGTGCGTGTTATTGTTTTATTGGACGCATGCACCAATCTGACCCACCAGTGCCCTTCAGCCAGCACCCGAGAACCCGTTCCCCGTGCCCACACATCCACCCAACGCAGGCTCGTCTCCACTCGGTGGCTGCATTTCTCTCGATCTCTTTCTCCCTGGGCACCGGCCAGTTCCCAGCTGCACCGCCTCTGCGTCCCCATGTCCGTGCGGGCAGCGGCGACGCCTCCTCGTCCCCGTGCCCTACCTCCTTCCGGTGCTACTCCTTCCTCTCTCCGGCGAGCAAGTTAGGGTTCTGGCCTGGCGTCCATGGCAGATCTGGCGGCAGATCCATGTCATGTCCCCCTTCCTGTTGCCCGCCGTAGAAGTGGAAGAGGAAGGGAAGCTGGCGGCTACGGCGGTCGTGAGCACGGGGGTGGTGCCGAAGGTATCGAGCGCCGTCGTCATCGTGGAGGTGGACCAGCCCATCATCGACCACATCGCCAACGTCCTCGCCGACGAGGACATCGACTTCGGGCCCCACTTCAAGGCGCTCGGTGAGCTCCTCATCAACTCCTGATGCGTTCCGGACCAGTGTTCCTCCAGGAACTATACCTGCCAGACTAGGAACACTGCTAACATTTTGCAATTCAATGTGACTGATTGTCGTCATACCAGCTTCAATTGGAGCCTGCTTCATTACTTCCTGATGCTTTCTACATTTTAGATGTTTACTTATGTGTTGCCACCTACTGCATATTTCCTCTTGGTCATGCTATAATATCTATAGAGAGCCTTGAGAACCATTAAGAAAATCTCTCCGGCCACTTGGGAAATGGTAGTATATTTTAATAGGCTTCTGTAGGTTTTAGGATGCCTGTACCAGATTGATCTACTTGACTGAAGCTGAATGGCTGCATCTGGTTTCCAATAGAAAATGTGGTGTGACTCACATTATACAGATATATAAAATGTAGTTTTACTTTAGGAGCCTCGTTAACAAAAATATATTGTGTTGCTTAACATTTGAACTCATGCCAACAATTGACTCGTCTGCAACTCCGAATGGTATGTTTTGTGATGGACTTTTACTTTTGTTAGTAGAATGGCAACATTTTTTTATACAAGTTGCATATATGTATGCTCAGTGAGTATTAGATTACAACTATTTACTCTTGTGAACTTAATTGATTATGTAAAACAACTATACTTTGACACCTATATCATACCATGTAGGCAACTTAGTTAAACCATACATGGATATCATCGGACTTCTTCGGGATAATTTAGCCCTACTGATTGCAGCTTACAAGGCCAGTTCATTCGGAACACAGTACACTTGTAATTGGTCCTTGCTTATTTATGCATGGAGCTATTTCTTGATCACATTACAAATCTGCTTATTTGAGGCTTGGTCATTTTCTCTCAGTTTTTTCTTAGTGTCATTTATGTGTCGTAGGATCACACTGATTATATGGGGAGATAAGTAAGCAGAAGAAAACGTAGGAAGTTATGCAGCATTGCAGCAAGTAGTAGAAATTGCAGTACTATTTTTTCATTAACTGAATTGATTATGCAAAACAACTAAATTGTTCATCCAAAAGAACTGAATTGCTAGTGAGTCATATCAGATTTGCTAATGCAATAGGAATTATAGTATTAAGTTGAATTGGTTGCTAGTAGTGCAGTTGATATTTGAGGTTTGTTCATTTTTTCATTATTGCTGCCAGGATCTCACAAAATTAGTTTGTGCACATCTCTCTTGTCCAAAACTCTCTTTTTCTTGCTGAGAATTTTATAGTGTTTCTTGGTGAAATTTAGCTTGTAGCATTACTAGGAATCACTGCTTTTTCACAACTGTATGTCCACTAGATTGAAATGAATCGACCATGGAAGTGTGGTCTCGTCATGGTCTATCTCATGAATTAACAATTATTTTTTGTGCAGGTCTTAGTTTCACTATTTCACTCTACTAAGCTTTACGTTTCAGTTTTAATTTCACTATAGGTTTTAGTAGTTTGAGCAGATGTGCTGTTCTTTTGTGTGCTTCATTTTCAGTAGGTTATCATAGTTATTTACACTGAGAGAATGATGCTATCTAAAACCTGCCACCGACCAATTTGGGCTGCTGCATTTTATTTGTGTCTAGTTTTTTTTAAGCTGAGCACAGTGCTGTGAATATTTCCATACATTAGTCCTATCATTGGGTTTTCTAAAAGGTGTACTCTAAATGGTAGCCTGTAGTGAATTTTGTATTGAGCTAAAATTAATGAACTGCTTTTCCAAATTTGTTGAATTTCCTTTCTAAAACTATTGAATTACTTTTCTGAAATTATTGAGTTACCTATATTTATGTCAAATGAGCTGAACCGTTTATCCAACCATTTTTAGGTGCTGCTTTGTGCTAGAAAATGGATAGAGGATATCAACATGCTGTTCTTTGTCTTGAGCGCAGTTCCTAAGTTATGTCCACCCAATCTGTCATCTCTACTAGCTGGTTAGTAATCTAGTAAGCAATTCAAAATCATTGGTTAGACAAATTATTAGTATTCTGGTAGCAATTTAATTTCAGAGGTCAGTCAAGTTATTAGTGGTATAGTCATTTTGGTTGAAATTTGTGCGGGGTTTGTGCAGATTCTATTTCTTAGCTTTGTTGTGAACCATTCTTCACTAATTTTTTTGCCTTTTGCCATAGTGTAAGTCTAAGTCTGTGTATGTAGAAACTAGTTTGAAATAAACAGAAATTTCTTCTTATTTTGTTGGATGCATTGTGTTTCTTTCTTCGATTTTAACTAAATGTTCGTTAGTTGAGCAGTATGAGCTTCAAGTAATCCGCTCTAGGACAGATACACTCCTCTGTTCCGCTATTTGTAATTCTGAAACATCATATCATTACTTGTTGCCTCTTGTGGTCATGTAGCAGAATTTAAAGAGTATTTATACTTGTCATTTGTAAGTGCGGGACATAAATATGATGTGTGCAGCTCAGTTAGTTCGTGTTTTGGTCTATCTGAGCTACTGCTTTATGAGGAGTTGTTCATGGCTAATGTTTTTTTTTAACTTTGTTGCATTTTCTTGTGCTCAGACATGGCGCCGAACAAAGCAGCGGCTCGTCTTCGCCAGGAAGCAGTGGGAGGACAAGCGCACACCATGGTGGATGCCTGCAGGTGCTAAACATGCAATTCCATTGTGCCTAATTGCAGGACTATCCACTACAGCATGATTTTTTTCCTGATAGTCTCAATTGCTTCAAATTTGACTTTCATATATACCAAAACTAAAGCCATTAGGGATGATCTTTTCAGTCCCATGATGGTGAATTGATTATGCAAAAACAATTGAATTGCTCATGCAAAAGTACAAAATTGCTTTACTGGTTTGTTAGATTTGCTTCTAGTAACATAATTGTTTCTAGTAATATCTGTTGTTAGTGCAATTTGAAATTTGAGGCTTGGTCATTTTTCCGTCAAGACCTCTCTATGATTTATGTGCTTATTTTGGCAATTTCTATTTTAATTGCATGTGTGAGGCCATCAAGCAGTTTGCTGTGCAGCTGTCTAGTAGTTTGTTGTGCAGTTGTACTCATTGTACTAGTAGATTAATAGTTTATAAATATTTCAGTGAACTTATTGTTATTTTCAACTGCTACTTTTCTGAAATCTAAATTCTTGTCATTTGCAAGCTACAACTGAGTTTCAGCTCCACAGCAAGGTATTACTTGCTTTTTCAAAATACAAAAATTGACTAATTAGGAAGACATTGTTGCCTAATGACTGACACTTAAATTGCTTAGAAAAATTATATCCACTACTAGCATCAAAGGTACACCAATAGAGGCTCAAAGGACATAAAGCATCTTTTTTATCTTCTTTCCAACAATAAATTTATGATACATGCTATTTTTTTTAACATGCAGGAATGTTAGTCATGTAGAGAGAAGCAAGATGCAAGCTACTATAGAGAAGATGTGCAAATGTGTGGGGACTAGATGTAGAGTGTTATGCTTTTTGTAAGATTGCAAATGCAAATATATTGCTACCCTAAATTCATTGTGTGTGTGCATTCCCAATGAACATGTTCAGGGCCCAGTAATTTAATTCATTTTTTTTATTTAGCTTGAGGACGTATGATTCTTTTTAGCCGAGATGGCACATGCTGTGAGAAAATTGTGGGGGCAGCCGGCTAATTCAATTTTTTTAATAAGTTGGACGCGTATGATGCTTTTAGCCGGCACAATATGAGTAAACTGTGAAGGGCAGCCAGCTACTAGTGGGTGGAATCAACTTTTACCATAAAAGGAAATATAAAAACTTGGTGGGAATTTTCTTTCCCAAAATGAACCGTGCGTTCCCTAAGACTAATGCACGGCGTGCGTGCATTAGCCGCGTCCAAAAAATAATGTATTCAACGTCGGTAATAAGGAGAGAGCTCTAAATCTTTTGTATGCCACTTTTCTTTGGAATCCTCTAATAATATATGCATTGGCGGAGTGCACGTGTTAAGAAAAAGGAAAATGAAGAAGGAAATAGGAGGATAGATCATGGAAAAAATTCACAACGATGAATTTTCTAGGCCAACACGTCAAACAGATTGCTTTGCTAATTGGTAGGAGGAGCTCTGCAAAGCCACTCAACAAGCGCAATACAAACTTTCTGCTACTCCGTAGAGCTCTGTAGACGGTAATTAGTGGTACACATTAGGACCAAAAAAACCCCACTCTCTGTAGAGCTTAAAATTATTATGGTTCTCTAATTTTGCTTTCATGTATAATGCTCAAGATTATGTGTTGGGTTCTGTCCGGCTTCGGCTTGTCACGCCTCCTTGCAAAGGATCCTTGCTAAACGGGCATTTACAAAATGACTCGTTACAAGGAGCCCGAAGTAGCTACAGCCATTTTTTATAGAGGACCCAGAGCAGTAGAATTATGACTTCTTCCTGTTTCTCCTCACAATCACAATACAAATTATTAAAAAACCTCACTGTAGTTGGTTTTGCCAAATGTTTTCCGAAGTATCTTAGGAGGAGTTACTAAGTTAGAGCCATACCAAAATATAGATCATTGGTATTATGTTGTGTCTCGTCCAAACTACACAAAATCCTAGTTCCGCCACTAGGAGAAGCAACGCCACGTTCACACAGAACCTTTTATTAACAATAATTCACACAGGAACCCGTTGCGTCTACAGTAGTATTACTAGTATTAAGTAGAGTATCACGAACCCGATCTAGACGCTTCCCATGCGTTGTGTCTTGAGTGAACTGAAGAACCCAGTCGGTCGTTCTGGTCAGTCTAGTGCAATATAACGACTCCACATTCGTGGTGTTATCGATGACACTTTATTGGTGCCCGCATCCCCGGTAATGTGAGTGCTCTCGATCGGTTCGTCACAAAAGATTAATGAGCCTTTCACTCCAACTGCCAAAGTTCACTAGCGCGAAAGAAAAATAGATGGATTGAGCGACGGGACATTAACCTGGATTTAGCCCTCCTCTCTACTATCTACTGGCTAGACCTCAGTTTAGAGCAAAGCGTGAACTCTGCTTCTAACCATCAATAAGATTGACTCGAACAAGACTGGGTTCCGATAAAAGTGAAAGGCAGGAGCTCTTGTATAAAAAAAAAAAAACATCCTTTTCTTTGGGTATCTCGAATGCCAGTTCGAGGCTTTTAGGTCTTGATCGAGAGTGCTTCCTCGTGAGTGCCATTAAAAAAGTTCGTAATTTCATCCAAGCCACTAAAAAGTTCAATCTATCATTGGTGTCCAAGTTCACAACTTTCTTTTCTCTCAAGCCATTCCGTCCATGCTCCGTCGGTTTTCGCCCGTTTAACAGCTCAGACTTATGGGCCTCACGAGCAAAGATGTCCAAATACCATCCCCCTCCCAATCCTTATCCTTCCTTTCTCTCTGCTCTCTTTGTCGCATCGCGGCGCTGCCCAGTTCCCCAGCTTCCTTCCCTTCGCGCGGTTTGGCAGAAGGACGCCGCTCAGGCCGGCCCTCCAGCTCCGCGGACCGTGGCTCGCCACGCGGCGCGTCCCGCGACACCATGGGCCAGCGGTGGCTTGCCGTCTTCGTCGAGGCCCCAGCCGAAGTCTAGGTCGCCGAACCCGGCCTTGGTCACGGCGTCCAGGTGGAGCCCCCCGCGCGCATGTCCGCGATGGCCGGGCGGAGCTCCCCGCGGCGCACGCTCGCGGCGGGCGGGCGTGGCCGCCAGCGAGCGCGGTGGAGGCGCATGCGGCGAGCGAGCGCGGCGCCACCGAGGTTCGGCTCGTGGAGGCGGTCCAGCGCGTCGCAGATGGCCGCCGTCTCCGTCTTCACCACCTCTGCCTCCTCGAAGAACCCGCGCGTCGGCAAGCTTCGGCGTGGGGGTGGGGACCAGCGCCGCCGCACCCGGGACGCCGAGCTGTCCGAGCTCGCGTCTGCGCGCGCCGCCCAAGCCGTGACATCCTCCGTCTCACGCACCCGCCTCGCCACGCCTGGACGCCTGCTGGCCGCGGCGCTTGCCGCTTGCCGAGCTCGCGCGCTGACGGAGGCGCGCGCCCGCCGGCCTCCACGCTCACCCTAGTCGCCGCCCGCCGCGCCCTGACAAGGTCGTCCACGTCCGCCGTTGCCACCCGTGGCCGCGCGCGCACTCGCCGGGGAGGCATCCGCGCCGTGGCCGTGCGCCGTCGCCGACGCGCTTGCCGCCTGTGGCCGCGCGCCCGAGTTGCTCTCCTCGCTGGCCGTGGGCACGCCACGGCAGCGACGAGGTGGGCCCCCGGTGTGCTGTCCACCACAGGAGGCGTACAATGTGAGGAGGTGGGTGGTGTTGAGGCGGGCGAGGACGAGCTTCGGCTAGGCGGCGACGCGGCTAACGAAAGAAACAAACAGATAAGGTTGGAAGAGAGAGAGAAAGCTGGGGTGGCTGACAAATGGACCCCACGTGAGGGCATTTAGGACTTTTTTCAACACATTTTGATACCGTCAAGTAGGAAAGTGGACGAAATGGTTCGGGAGAAAAAGAAGTTCAGACCAATGACAGCCGCGAGCGATTGAACTTTTCAAGGACATTGACGAAATTACGAACTTTGTTAATGGCATACACGTAAAAGGCTCAAGATTAATCTATCTACCATACTGGATGTGCACGTTGTTTTCTTTCGAGGAGTTGCAATGATCCAAAAATTTTGAGTTTAACAACGGCTCAATTCGCTATTCTAATAGCTACTTGGAGTACATCCGTTGAATTGAGCTGGCACATTCAAATTTTTTGAGTATAGTACTGCTGGGTGCATTGATTACCTCTCGAGATTTGCGATAAGCCTGCGTGGGGGAAGTTTTCTATTCTGCAGCTGCTGGGGGAATCTCATTCACATGCATGAATCACATCTATAACCCCATGTCCCAGCCAGGTGCAGAGTCCATTGCAGTCTCGTAGAGCTTGTAGAGCATTAGTACTAGCCATCACCACAAAACACAACTGGGCCGGCCGGAGAGTGGAAGCGATCGAGAGAGCAACGCAGTGCAACCACGTCGCCGTTCGCACTTGGTTCGAACAAGACGGCGGTGGAGGGGGACTCTGAGCTTGGTCAAGTCGACGGTGGAGGGGAAGCTGAGGGAGAAGCTACAGAATGACATGGTGTTCATCTGGGATGTAGCGAATGTTCCTCTGGCTCACGTCCTCCACCCTGGCCCCTGGGTGAGGTAGCGCTCCACAACCTTCGCTAGGGTGGAGACGTGCGGCAGAGAAACATTCGCTACAATAACCTCATCCTCCATGGCTCCAACAACAATCATGAGTAGCACCCTGCACTCGTTGTTGTCATGCCTCCGGCAAACACACCTACCCATCGGAGGCGGTGGCGTTCGACATCCTATGCGATGCGTGGGAGAACCTGTGAAAAATTCAAAATCCATGTGCCTGGGTGAAGCTAACACATCCTTTCAACCACGATGAATTTGTCAAGAGCTTGTTGGCTCAATTCTCCATGAGCAGTTCTCACCAAGCAGAGGTTACGGAAGAAGACAACATCATCAAAGCTAAGGTCATGCAACAAATCTGAGAGCAAAGGTATCTCGTTGTCTTAGAAGATGTATTCACATTGGAAAGAGCGGGCTCTGATCAGAATGTACCTGCCGAATTGTAATAGACCCTGTTTGGATCCCTCCAATTTTTAAGAATCTCGCTTTTGAAAATTAGGTGGGATCCAGGCTAGTTTTTTTCTAGGTTCTTTGGTTTTTGCCAGATTCTTAGAGACCAATAAGCTATTGGTACACGGCTTTTGCCAGTTTCTTGTGAATACATCTTCTAAGAATAATTTGTTTTTGTGGTTTATTGGAAAAAAGAACACTCTAACGATGTCGCTAGCAAATTTTGCACTTGTAATGAGTTCTAACGGCCAGCTAATTGAACTAAACAAACTATCATGCTTATTGCCTAGTGTTGTTACAGAGAGAGAGAGAGCTCGCATGAGGGGTGAGGGTGCTCCCTCTCCCGCCGCCGCCGCCAAGGGGTGCGGCGCCCCACTCCGCCAGCCTCCGCTCGGGGCCAGGCGACCCCCTCCGTCCTCGACATGCCCCCCACGTCCAGCTCCCCCATCCCCTTCCTCTGTTTTGGTTCCCTCTCCCCGTTTCTACTACCCCCCCACTCCCACCAACCTCAGTTCGTTCCCCGCCGACCCTCCTCTGCGGCAACCTCGGCGAAGAGCTCCTGCCGCATCGAACCTCCGTGGTGCAACCGTGCAAGCGTCAACGTCGCTTCTGATGCATCGAGGGGAGCCCGCGACGCGAGCGCACGCCAGATGCTCGACGCTTTGCCTCCCCCACCCCCCAAGGTTTCCTAAAAAAAATCATGCCTAGAGTTTATTCAGCTCAAAATACACAAGCTACTAGTAGTAGTTAGCTAGTGCAAATACATGCTGAAATATAATGCCGAGAATGACAATTCGGTAGTTATTGGTAGCACAAAGAGAGGGAGGGAGGTGCGTGCTAGTGTGCCGTGCCGGGATGCTGGCCGGGGATTAGAATACTGATGTGTTCCAACCAATGCAAAAATTGTTTACTTCCTACTGCTGTCGTGATGACAGGGAATAATTGGCGTATCATCTTCGGCTGCTTCTGCCTCGATTCATTTCTCAAATAGGACCTTCGAGCTAACCTGGTTTTATATGTAGTGATTGTGAAGCTGGTTTATACATATGTATACATATATATACATGAAAAAAGACAAGGGGAAGGTGTGTGCTAGTGTGCCGTGCCGGCTTGCCGGCCAGGGATTAGAATACTGATGAATCAGTTGTGCGTTCCAACCATTGCAAAAAATTGTTTACTTCCTGCTGCTGTCGTGATGACAGGGAGTAGTTGGCTACTTGGCGTATCATCCCCGGCTGCTTCTGCCTCGCTTCATTTCTCAAATAGGACAACACTAACCTTCGAGCTAATCCTGTTTTAAAATGATAGCTGGTTTATATATACTACTAGAGGCCCTGCGAAGAGCTGCAAAACAGGAGCACGAAACAGTCGCTAGAGGCCTGGGAGGTTTCCAATTTATTCCTGGTTTAGGGAGAGTATATTTAATTTTAAGCTCTACATATTTTGTAAAACAAGTAGGTAGTATTTTTGGAGTGTACTGCTGGGTGTATTGATTTCTTTTCGATTTGCGAAAAGCCTGCGTAGTAAGTAGTGGTATTAACAATTAGCTGCTGGGCAGTCTCATTCACATGAGTCACATCTATAACCCCATGTCCAGCCAGGTGCAGAGTCCATTTCAGAGCATCATTAGCCATCACCACAAAACACACAAGAGGGCTGGCCAGAGAGTGGAACCGATCGAGAGAGCAACACAACGCAACCATGTCGTCGTTTGCTCTTGGTTTGACAAAGACGGCGGTGGAGGGGACGCTGAGCTTGGTCAAGTCGACGGTGGAGGAGGAGAAGAAGCTGAGGGAGAAGGTACAGAACGACTTGGTGTTCATCTCCGGCGAGTTCGAGATGATGCAGTCCTTTCTCCGTGCCGCTGCCAACAACAACAACAATAATAACCAAGTGGCGCTGACCTGGGTGAGGCAGCTCCGCAACCTGGCCTTCGATGTCGAGGACTGCGTCGAGTACGTCGTCCACCTTGACCTTGACGACAACAAGTGGGCGTGGCTGCGGCGCTTGTGGTACAAGGTGAACTACTGCTGTGCGCCACCGCTGCCCCTGGACATGGCGGTGGCCGACATCAAGCAGCTCAAGGCCAGGGTGGAGGACGTCAGCCAAAGAAACATTCGCTACAACAACCTCATCCTCCACGGCTCCAACAACATTAAGCAGCAGCAGCAGCCTACAGTCACTGTTGTCATGCCTCCGCCAGAGCAGCCGCCGGATGCCACCTCCTACCCATTGTCGGTGGCGCACGACATCCTACGTGAGGCGTGGGAGGGCACTGGGATGTGGCACAACGACGACAGCGACGATAGCTGGCGGTATAGCCTCCAAGGGTTGGTCGTCCCTAAATATGATGATGATCATGACCTCCAGGTTATCTCCATTTGGGGAAGCAATATAGAAGGAAGTGGTGGTGATCCTGGTACGGCCTCCATCATTAGGAGGGTGTATCGTGATCCAAGAACCTGTGAAAAATTCAAAATCCGTGCCTGTGTGAAGTTGACGCATCCCTTCAACCACGATGAGTTCGTCAAGAGCTTGCTAGCTCAATTCTCCATGAGCAGCTCTCACCAAGCAGAGGTTATGGAAGAAGACCACCTCATGAAAGCTAAGCTCATGCAACAAACTAGAGAGCAAAGGTATCTCGTTATCTTGGAAGATGTATTCACGTTGGAAGAGTGGGCTCTGATCAGAACGTACCTTTCGGACTATAAGAATGGTAGCCGGATAGTCTTGTCGACGCCACAACTAAGGATTGCCCTTCCATGCACAGGGGCGCCATGTGAAGTTTTGGAGCTCAGACAGATACCTGGTGATAACCAATTTCTTTGTGCCTTCTTCAAAACCAAGGTAATTTAAGCCACAAATTTTTAAACAATACATTAGCTACTCATAAGTACAGCTCCATAATCAACGGCCCATAAAGGATGCGATTGCCACATTTTGTCGGCTACTTAATTTTCTTTCATTGGTCAAAGCAAGTTTGATATGTCTGAAATGTCAGGTTTCTATAGGCATCCACGAATACACTATCATCGAATTTCAAATGAATTTGCAAACATTAGGTGTCAAAATTTGTTGTATTTTGTGCATTCTAGAGCTGTGTTGAAAGGGAACGATGGATTTTTCCTCCCATTTCTATATCAATTTCTTTGTTCTATCTTAAGATAGTTAGATTTGCTGAGTTTAATGCAACCTAGCTATCTGAGGGTAACACACCTTGTTGTGATATTGGCACCTAGCGTGGAAGCGATTGCTTGGATCACTATGCCAGAAAGTGCTATCAGTGACGCGACGATTTGTGACACAAAAACAAAACGCGTCACCAATAATCTATCCGTGACGCGGGTTCATGAGACGCGTCACCGATAAGTTGTTGCCCATGCCACAGGAACAAGACGCGTCACTAATAACGATGTATTCGTGACGCGCATTAACAAGACGCGTCACGGATAAAACTGGTGACGCATATTGTCCAGGCGCGTCACAAATAGATGGTAGTATTGGTGACGCGTATTGTCCAGGTGCGTCACGGATAATAAACGTGACGCGTTTTATTTGGACGCGTCACTAATAGGAAAGGATATCTGTGACGCGTGTCGACAACATGAGTCACGGATAATAAATGTGACGCGTGTTCTATAGACGCGTCACCGGAAGAAAAAAGATAAGAAAAGGAAATATAAAAAAAAATCGATAACAGTGGGGAGTCGAACACACGACCTTTTGAACCCACGACCATAGGGCTAATCCACTGTGCTATGCATTCACTGAGTGATCGTATTCGCTGAGTTTTGTTCAGATGCACTCAGTTCAGTTTCAGACTTTCAGTGAATGAGCTAACCAGATATTTGGGCCGAAAATATGTCCCCGCAGGCCCAAATTCCACCGCAGCTCTCTCCCAAGCCGCCGCTCTCTCCCCCAACCCTAACTCCACAACCCTCCTCCTCCTCCTCGGTCCCTCTCCGATGCAAGAGATGCAAGAGATGGTGTAGACAACTGCAGGAGGACGCGCACGGCGGGCGGCGGCGCACGGCTCCTCCTCCTCCTCCTCCTCCCGTGACCGGCGACGGGCGACCGCGACTCGGCGACCGGGGGCGCGCCTGCGACCTGCGACCATCGCACTCTCGTCGCCGCCGTGCCGGCGGAGATCGCGGGCCGCGTCACCTGCTGCTCGGGCGGCCGGGGCCGCGTCGCGGTGGGGTGCGACGACGGCGCCGTGGGCCTCCTCGACCGCGGGTTCCGCCTCTCCTACGGCTTCCAGGCCTACGCCTCCTCCATCTTCTTCCTCCAGCAGCTCAAGGTACGCCCACAAGCCCCTTTCAGCGCATCTGAATCGCGGCCACCTCGCAAATTTATGCAACTTGTCATCGAATTACTGGTTAGTAGAACACTAGTTGGTTAGTGGTTCCTGCCGCTGGATCATGATGTGTAAATCACTAGATTGGTACTACAGAGTAGAATTATCTTAGGCATTTTTTGCTATTTAGTTTAGCTGTTGGTTTGTTAGATGCCTTGGACGCTTCATCAGTGAAGTTGTTGGGGTTCTGTTTGGTTTCAGCATAAATGGAAGCTTTACTTTAGTGAAGTGAAGAATCAGTTAATGACTTTGATGGTTTATTTCTCTTTTCTGCCATAAGTTTCGGACTGCTACAGTTTGATAATAAGCTTATGTTCTGATTGGCAAACGAATCAAGGATATGGGTGCGATGGGGATGGGGAGTGTGCTTCTGCTAGGTGATCTACGCGGGCTGCTGTAGTGGATGGATGATGCTTTTGGTGGGCTTTTCGTCAGTGCTGCTAATAGGATTTTGATTGGGGTTCAGGATCCATTTCAGGCAAATTTACGGGTGTGATCGTAGAATTATGCGCTTGGTACTACAGAGTAGAGTTATCACCTTGGACTCTTCATCAGTGAAGTTGTGGTTCTGTTTGGTTTCAGTATAAATGGAAGCTTTATTTTAGTGACCAATCGATTAATCACTTGTATTGCATAGTTTGATAACAAGCTTATGTTCTGATTGGGAAATGAACCAATGATTTAGCACGGCCACTGACTTTTTCTTCTGTTCTTGTTCTTTGGAACAGAGAAATTCTTCTGGTTGTGATCTTGTGGATGCTATAAGTTGTTAACACAGTAGTCTTAAGATCATATGTTTTGGCATTTTCTTCTGCTTTCCTGAAACCAGTAGTTATGGGGGTTGAAAAATGGCCTTTTACCCCTGCCTTTTTAGAAAATGTTGCATGTTCTTGATTCATAGCATAATATTGGAAATAGTGTTATGTGAGTACACATGTTGCCATCTCAGATACTGGCTTTTTTTACTCCATATTTGTAGTTAGCTAGTGAAGCTCATGGTTTACTTCTATCAAGAAATTGTCAGATTTTATCAAGAAATTGCTAGTGCTGATTTCAACATGCTATGAGGCAAGATTTAAGTTATACTCTTCTATCTGTACATTCAGAGATAGAAAGCAATTGGGTGCACATTTCTAGCATATGGAGACCTAGTTTCAGTTTTGTAGTTGATATGATAATTTGATTGCATTTTTCTATTACTCTGAAATTCTTTTTTCAAGTTCTATTCATGGGTTAAACTTGTGATTCTTGTATGTTTTTGCAGATAACCACATGCAGTAGAGAAGGGATCAATAAAATTAGCTTATCAAGAGTTGATGCTCGAACCTTTTGCTTTGGAGTTCGAATTGCTAGGAGGAGGTCTGTTTCTCAGGTTTTATTCTATGTACTGTCAACTTTTAGATTGTTTCATGTTAAGTATTATCTAGACAGCAATATTTTTTGTCTATCTTAGGGTATGTTGTTCTGTGTGATTTCAGTATATTCTGTACAGTCAAGTGATTAAGTGAGCATCTACTGCATGTTTGTCTCTTAGGGTGGTAGAACCTATCTGAATGTTAACACCTATCTGAATGCTTGATTTCATTTCCACGGGAGTTTCAATTAGTGGCAGTTACTACTCTGATCATCTCGTGTTGATGTGTTGTACTGAATTGAGCTCCTGTTTTTCTCATCTAAGCCTTGAATCTTATCTGATGAAATATTTTGATATGATGCCACCTGCTTATTTCAGTGATATTTCAGAAATATATACTAGAATGGATATATAGGTCACTTTGTAAGTTTATTTTTTAGGACATGTGAACTTTTGGTTACATTTCAATTAGTGGCAGTAACTGAATGTGGTAGAGCTTCACAGTTTTCAGTAGTGTTCAGTTATTTTTGTTCTCAAATGAGTTTCAGTTTCAATTCTGTGAACTTCACAGTTTCTGATTATATGTGTCATCGTTACACAGGAATTTGAAGTCTTGACGGAGCCCATCGACATGCTTGTGATTAGAGAACAGTTGGCCAATTTCTTAGTGGAAAAGGTCATAAAGAAGAATGGAGAGTTCTATCACCAGTGATGTAAGCCTTCCACATATAACATATCTTAACTCTTTGGATTATTTGGATTTGGTTTGTCAATCCAATTTAACAGCAATTGAGAACTGCGTGTTCTTCTATAGAGAGAAATAACTTATAGAGAAGGTGATGATGATATGTGCGTTGCAAAAAATTTATGAGCTGAACATCGAACAAAATGTTTACTAAGATAGGAAATAATGTTTTCTGTCCATCAGAAATATTTTTTTGTTTGGAACCTCTTGCTAACTTACTGTCCATCAAAAATAATGTCAGATTGGTGCCAAGGGGAAATGGTTTGGTGTGTAGTCTGTCTGTGGCCAGCCTTGTCACAAAGTTCATTGTTGGTGTCATCTTCCGGAGGGATATCAAGTAGCAGTGTCAGTGTGTTAGATTATTTGGACAAACCATTACTAAATTCTGAGTCATAATTTGATTTAGCCAGAAAACATTTATCATTTATAAGTAATTGAAGAACATCATCTAACAGATGGAACTTAGATGTTTTTACAGATTCACTGAAAACATGGATATCAAGTTTATGCTGTCATAAAATTTAAAAGGCACCTCTGTTGTTATGTATGGATTCTGGACTCAATTCTGATTATTATTCTGCTATTTTGTTGATCAAGACATGGGAAGCATGGCCAATTGCATCACTAACCCTTATAAATTTCTAGGTATAGCTAGAATGGCTGATTGGTCATATAGTGTTTTTCTTTTCTTGAATGTGTAGGAGAACTACACAGCACTGTGTTACAGAATGAACAAAAATGTCTATATAATGAAAACTTTTAATAATAGTGGATGTGAATGGAAAGGAAAGGAAAGGAAATAGGAAATAGGAAAAGACTACTCCACTTTAGATTGTTTCCAGTGTGTCCATATGACATGATGGATAGATACATCACTCCATTCATTTCAGATCCCAAGCTCTAGAAATTTTTAGTATGTAGTAACATGGAAGGTATGACTGAATGAGCCCGTGGGCTAAGGCAGCTAAACTGGGCGGACAGTGACTATCACACTGACAGTTTGAGCACATCAGCAGCACCAGAACTCAGAAATTGTATATACATATGTAGACATTCAACTCATGACAAAAGCTTAGAAACTTATAATCTTTGCAAAGATGAGCAGCAACTATAGAACACTTTGTTTCTGATCCATACGTGTTCTTCTCATCTTTACAAATCTTTTTATTCTGGACTCCTTATTTTTGACCAAAGCTCTATCATGACACAGGAATTTGAAGTCAGCTGCCCAAGTTCTTAGTGGAACAGATCATCAAGAAGAATGGAGAGTTCAATCATCACCACTGTTGTGTGTTTGCTATTATCAGTGTGGGGTCCTAGTGATGTTTAGATGGATTTAGAACAAGTTGTGATGGATTTTGAAGTTGTGAACAATTGATATAAATGTGAATCTGTGAACATGTTGTACTTGGCTTCCATAAATATATATGTATATTTCTGTGAACAATGTGTGATTATGATGAAATGGTGACGTCATTGTATCATTAGCATGCGTCACTAGTTATATTCTATCAGTGACACGCTTTCTCAATTCGCGTCACCCTTTGTGCCTTATCCGTGACGCGTGTTCCCGTTATCAGTGACGCGTGTTCTAAATCCGCGTCATATATAGGTTTCTATTAGTGACGCGTGTTCCCGCTATCCGTGACGCGTGTTATAAACCCGCGTCACACATTACATATTATTAGTGACGCGTGTTCCCGTTATCCGTGACGCATGTTCTGAACCCGCGTCACATATAGGTTTCTATTAGTTACGCGTGTTCCTGCTATCCATGACGCGTTTTCTAAACACGCGTCACACATAGGTTTCTATAAGTGACGCGTGTTCCGGCTATCCGTGACGCGTTTTCTAAACACGCGTCACAAATTTTCCATTATCAGTGACGCGTAAATACGCGTCACTGATTGCACCCTTATCTCAGACGTGAAATAGTGACGCGTGCTTTACGCGTCACAGATGACCCTCTACACGCGTCACAGATAGCGCTTTCTGGCATAGTCTACCTAGGCGAGATGCTCACGAGGGATCGCATACACCTCAAAGGAGACTCGATATTTGGTCACAAGGTTTGGCCGAAGTCTACATCCCCGGGTAAGGCTGGACGAAAAACTCGAAGCTCGTTAGCTCGCTCGGCTCGTAGCTGGCTCGGCTCGCCTCGACTCGGCTCGTTATGATAATGAGTCGAGCTGAGCTAGGATTTTAGCTCGTTAGTTATAACGAGCCAACTCGAGCCAGCTCGCGAGCCGCTCGCGAGCTAAACGAGCCCCACGTCTGAGTAAAAAAGCTTCATGATTTATATTAGTTTTTTAATACTTAATAACTTCTACTTTACAATTGGTTGATGATAGGTTGAGATCCCTATAAAATTAAGATATTAAGACTTTATCGTTTTATTTTTAATGGATGTATGGTGTAACAGTATAGTTTATTATTATATTTGTATATACATTAGTATATATAATTTTTTCTTCAATTTTAGACTTTGGATGTGTTAGAAAAATACAAATATTATATTTTGTGCACTTTTTTGCATCTAGCTCGCGAGCTTAACGAGTCAGCTTGAGCTTTTAACGAGCCAAGCCGAGCCAACTTTCTAGCTTGTTTAGATAACGAGCCGAGCCGAGCTAGCATGTTATCTTTACGAGCCAAAACGAGTTGAGCCGAGCCGAGCCGAGCTGGCTCGTTATCCAGCCTTATCCCCGGGGCATATGCTTACGAGCGCTCCTCCTCGAAACTGCGACCCAGGTCGCTCGGGATGCGGGCCGAAATCGCCATCACTCCTGCGAGCCTATCACTTTGTGTTGCCTCTCACTCTCATGAATGAGTTGGGTTACAAGTGCAGCCCCCTCTTCTCCCTGTATAGATGGGCCGCTTTTAAAGAACCAACACCTTAGCTAGCCCATCTAACCCTATACTGGCCCATCTAACCCTATACTGTTAATTACAATATAAGTTCAGCATAACTCCCATTAGTACAAATAAATATTTGACACATTTCTAACACACCTCTTTTTGAGGACTGGAAGGGCCTTAACCCCTACAGTTAATGTACGTAACACCTATTTCTTTGGGTAAGATATTTAACTTGGATTGCTGATTGGACAGACTATGTAAGTTTGTTAGCTTTGTTAGTTATTACATCTTCTCAGTTTATTGAACTCTTGGTTCCAAACAGGACAGGGGTGGACACGGGATTGATTGGTTTGGCAAACATGACAATTAATTATTTATTATGTATTGTAGTTGAATTGAACTGCATCTAACTTATCAAACTGGTTCCTTCCTTGCAGACGCCAAGGAATATTGACGAATTTTACCGCCAATTACGACATGGTGGTGTGATATCCATGTGGGGGCCTGATAATAATTATGACAGAACAAATTTCGTTGATATATTGTACAAGGGCTTAATATGTGGCTGGTTCAACGAATTTATTGGGCGGTATTCCGATGATGACAAAGCACGTCGCTATTATATGTTCGTTGAGGGCATAAGAAACAGGCTGAGAAAACTTTCTGAATTGGCATTTTTGTACAGCTGGGTCGATGTGCCTGACCCGTTCAATTTGAAGGTCTTTGCTCAGCGCTTATTCCTGAATTTTCATTCAGATAACAACATTCCATTCATCAAAACCACTGAGGTTGGTGTGATGGGAGAGGCAGGCTTAATTGCGTGGTGTTGCAAGTTCCTGTTTCAACGCAGCCTCGTGGTTATCAACGGTCTGCAGTCCACAGATGACTGGGAATTGATAAAATCTACCTTCTTTTTATCATGAGAGGCTTTGGCTGCTGCACGTTGTATCATCCTTGTCATCACAAATGAAAAAACCGTGGCCATGCATTGTGTGAAAAGGATCACAAGTATCAAGCAATCGAGGTCAATGATTTGAAGGCCGACAAATACATATCTACAGTTATAAGTAAGGTAATTAATAACGGTAGTTGTATTCCCTCTATTCTAGGAAAAATGTCATCATTATACCTCTTTTTAAGGAGTCAATAAATCTCAAGTTTGACTAAAGATATAAAAACAAACTAATATTTACTCCCTCCGTCCTGTAATACAATGCATTTTAGTTTGTCCTAAGTCAATTTAGTTTAAGTTTGACTAAATTTATAGCAAAGAATATTATCATCTAACACTTCAAACAAGTAAATTATGAAAATATATCCCGTAATAAACCTAATTATGCTCATTTGACATCATAAATATTATTACTCTTTTCTATAAGTTTGGTCAAACTGAGAATAGTTTGACTTAGGACAAAGCAAAATGCATTGTATTTCAGGACAAAGGGAGTATGACGCATCATAAGCATCATTCGATAAATCATGGAATGTAATTTAATAATAAGTCACAAAAAGGAATGTAATTTAATAATAAATAAACCTATTTAAAGACAAGTTTTGATAATTTTTTTACAGATCCAGTCAAAGCTTTAAAAAAAATTGGCCAAGTCCAAACCTAGGATAACATTCCCTTTTTAGAACGGAGTGGGTATATGTTATTGTGACATCCCACATGGCTGCATGCGCCTTCATAATAACTATGAGATTTGTATTTTATTAGAGCATCTCGAACAGTTCCTCATCTTTCACTTGGCAAATGAGGTGTTTTAGCAACTTGGTAAAATCATTTGCCAAGTCAAAATTAAGCCATCTCCAACAGTTATGCAAATCAACTTGGCAAATCACAAAAATAGGAGGGCCCACTAGGTGGAGTTTGTTGACCGGTAATTACCAACCCATCGCCGGCAGAGGTGGCTTCCGCGCAGCGCAGTGCCGCCGTGCTGTACCTTGACGGCGGCGCCCCTGAGAGTCCGGGACAGGGCAGTGCCCGTCCACACCTCCACCGACGGGCGGGCTCCAAGAACAGTCCACGCCGGGGCAGTCCAGCACCAGGTGCGCAGCGTCGGCGTCCTCGAAGGCAGCATGCCATCTTCGCGCGCTCGAGGAAGCTGTCGTCTGCCTCCTCACCGCGTGCCATGGCCGGGCCATGGTGCTTGAACTCGCCGCAGCCGCATCTGTCAGGCGAGCGAGGGAGGCGTCCGTCAGGCGAGCGAGGCGTCGGGCATCCCATCCAGGCGTGCGGCATGTCCATGCTCCGGCCGAGAGGGGCGCCGGCTTGCCGTTCCTCCGGACCGAGCTCGCCCACGCTGGAGCTTGCCGTCCGCCCACAGCAGCTCGTCCCCGTAACCGTAGATGTGCCTGATTTGGAGGCCACCACCGTGGTGTGGAAGGGCAACAAGGGCGAGCGGCGCGCCGAGCTAGGAGGCGGCACACATCGGCGCCGACCGAGGCGGAAGGGGGCGCCTGCAGGGAGCGCATCCCCTTCTCGCCCTCCGCCTGCCCGTCTGGGCAGGACGCCGCGACTTCCCGACCGCCACCCTGCGCGCGAGGCGAGCCGCGTCGCCGCCATGCCGCTTCCGCACGGGGCGAGCCTCCCCGCGGACGCCGCCTCTCCTCCCCAGATGCGCGCCGCCGCCAAGCAACGGGCCCAGGGTAGCGCCGTGCTCGGGGTCGTGCGGTGCGCGGCGGGGAGGTGCGCGGCGGCGGGGAGGTGCGCGGCGGGGAGGTGCGCGGCGGCGGGTGGTGCGCGGCGGGGAGGTGCTCTCGGAAGTTTCAGTCCACGCGGGAGGAGGCGGTCGCGGGCGGGGAGAGCGCGATGCGAAGCCGAGTTCGCGTGCGCATTAATCCGCGCGCGGATGAGAAATTTGCCAAGCGAAGAATTTTGCCAAGCCACTTTGAGGAACTGTTGGAGAAGCATTTTTCCTTCTTTTGCCAAATTTTGAAGGATGCCAAGTGGGATGAGGAACTGTTGGAGATGCTCTTACTACTTGCAGGGCTCTTGGCACTATGGAATTAGAGGCGTAAAGGGTCGCTTGTTGTATGACAGAAGGAAAGATGCACTTGAATGGATCAATAAATTTGGATATGTGAGCTGTAATGAGGGAAATGGCGAGGTGGAATTTGGTGTCTTCACGGTGGTGGACATTGAGGATGAAATTTTAAAGCGTGGCTTCAACCCATATTTATCGTCACGATGTGTTCTCACACGTGTACTATGGTGCATTTCAACAAATCCAATGGCGCAGCTGGGTGGACGTACCTCGCCCGTTTGACTTGACAGAATTCTCCTGGCGCTTACTTCTGGATTTTTATTCTGATCGTCCTCATGTCAAGGAAACTTTAGCAGTTGATCTGATGGATGGCACTATTGTTGACCCGATTCAAGTGTGCCGTGAGTTGCTTCGTAATGAAAAATGCTTGGTTGTCATCCATGGCAAGTGCTACGAAGAAGACTGGGATTCCATCAAAGACACCTTCTTGTCCGAGCATACTCAAAGCATTATCCTCGTTAACTCATTCAATCAAAGCTTCAACAGTTACTGTAAACCTAAGATGCTGCGGCTGGGTACTCAACATGGTTCTACAGATATTTACGGAAAGGTATGGTTAGCTTGGACGACCCCATTTCATAAAGGTTATTGGTCATGTATGTATTTGTTTGTTTCATTGGTGTTTAATTACATGAGTGCCTTTGGCGTGGGCTCGAGTCAATACTATACCTGCCTGCCTGTGTGGCATATGCTTCCTTGCTACCAGGAATGTACGTGTTGAAATAAAACCTAAACTAACAAGATATTAACTTAGCCTAAATTTGATCACTAATTCATCTTAGTGCAAAAGATCTAAGGTACTAACCAGAGCCTGTAGATGTCATCTATGCCTCCCTCTGCCTTGTAGAAGTTGGTGTAGATGAAGCAGATCTTAGTCCTCACCAGATCGGGGCCCGAAGCTCCTAGTTGATGAAAATCTTGACGTAGATCTGCAACAGTAATACCTAGGTAGACAGCCTTCCAGACCCTTCAGCGTCTAATAGATTGGTTCGGCTATGTGTTACTGATAGAAAACGGCCTGGAAGACGCCTAGGGCCCCCCTGTCACTGCCAGTACCTCTGCATCGACTGTCAGCGGCAACTCTGAAAAAGGACTTCATTTTACCTCAAGGTATTAAAATGGAGCCATCCTCATTTTACCTTGATGGAGGCCGGATAGCTGAAGCGATAGTACTGCATGCGCTGGAAAAGAAGAGGCTGCCAGGTGAAGCACTCCATACGAAACGAAAGGGCCTTGCTTAGTGATTAGAGCAGGTCTGGATTCGACTTCGGCAAATTAAATAGAACTGGAATAAAAATAAATAAATAAAAAGTTGGAGTCATGCGTTACCTACTGAATTTGTGTAGCCATATAGCCCCAGGCTGTTTCCACGTTCTGCTGTGGTTATTGTTTTTTTTTATCTAAAAAAATAACCACTTGTTTATAATCTAGCCTAGTTATTCAAACTTACTTACAATTCTCTATCTTAATACTTGCAGGAATACTGCAATGTATTTTATACCGAAAGATGCCGAAAGGCACTCGAATGGACCGAGAAATTTCAACTCGTCGGGCGTGAATGGGATGAGCATCAGCTTACCAGATGTGTACTCGATAAAGATCTGCATTTTGTCCCGGTATGGGGGATCCCAGGTGTTGGCAAATCATCTCTTGTCAGGACCGTTTATTACAAGGAAATGCTTTCTTCAGCAGTACCTCCTGTAGGGCGCGACGAATACACTCTTTTCGTAGCATTTGCTTGGGTGGACGTCCCCAGTCCGTTCAATTTGACTGAATTTGCTTGGCGATTACTTCTCGATTTCTATTCTGATGATCCCCAAGCAGTGGCGGAGCGTGAACCAAATTATAGTGGGGGCGAACTTAACCTGTAGCAAGCCAGCAAGGGGCAATGTTGAGCGCTCATACATTATGGAAGCTGGGCGCGGCCGCGGCAGACGGCCGTCGGAAATCGGGATCTCGTTGTCTCGCCCACGCCGAGGACTTGAGCACTGCAGCGGCGCGACAGAAGGACGACAGCCGCACTAGCCGCTTGGCGCGCTGGGTGCTGCTGGCTGAGCTACTGGAGCCTGAAGCTGGAGCGTCGAGTACGCTGTGACGCCAAGTGGCGGATGGCCGGAGGCGAAGAGCTGATCAGGAGACGGGAGATGCGATGCGAGTACGCTGTGATTCGGAGCCTGGAGTCGTCTCTCGTCTGGCCTTCCTGCCTACGTTCATTTTCTTTCTGAGAAAAAGGCCCTGCCTCCGTTCCTGCATACGTGTGTGGGCTTGGCTGGCTTGTAGAGCAGGCAGCAGACTAAAAAAACTATTGGGCCTTGGGAAATTTACTTGGGCCAAGGGGGGGCGGGAGCCCAGTTTCGCCTCCACTGGGCTCCGCCCGTGTCCCCAAGCCAAGCAAACTGCAGCAATTAGTATGATGGAAGAAGGTCATATCCCAATTCCAGAATGCTGTGATATTATTAGCAGAAAAAGATGCTTGGTTGTCATCAATGGTCTGCGCTCCACGGAAGAATGGGATTTGATCCAAGCCACCTTCAAATTATACCGAGGCACTATTGTTGTCATCACAACTGAAGAAAAAGTTGCAATGCATTGTGCGCAAAATAAAAACAGAGAAGCAGTACTGACATCAGAAGTCTCGAAGGTGATGTGGCCCTTGACCTGTTGGAAAAGGTGTGTTTACTCCCCACCCTAGCATTGACCGAACAGTCTTTCTAATCTCCATTTACTTAATTATGCATACTCTTTCACCGATTTTTTTTGACTGGTTAATTGTTCATACTAACAGATAATGTTCACCATCAAAGTCTCATAATCCTATTTTCAACATTATGAATGATAGTTTTTGTCGAGTTCAATGCCTAGCTGACTCTGTATGCAGTCTAATTTATCCAGGATGTGCCTCAAAGATTTATACACCCTAGCTAGATGCTAAAAGAAACCAAAGATCTTCATATCTTCGTTGTTAAAAAGTAAAAACCTGCTGTGGTGAGGATTTGCCTTATCGCATTAGACCATTAGTTCTTGGGGAAAGTAAACACAGCCTGAAATGATAACCTTGATAGTTAAACCTTGAAATTTCTATAGGCGATGAATTCAACTTAGGTCTTAAATATTTTTTTCAGCTCAAAGTTCAGATTTTATTACTTAAAAATAGGATGATTTATAGATATTGAATATATATTATATTTCATAATTTGTTTTATTTCTCAATTCTAGATAGCTTGGGAAGGCAAGCAATTAAGTTCTTGGGAGATGGAGGTATCAAAATCTATTGTTGCCAAGTGTGGCGGGCTGCCCAAAGTAATAGCTACCATAGGTGAAGCGTACAAAACAGACATATGGGGTAGAACAGACGTATGGGGGTTGCGGTTTCTGTGTGACAACTTTATGGGCAAACTGGAGACGGAACCAAGATTCCATGGCTTAAGGCAGTCCTACTTTGATGCTTGCTCCGATTCAATCAAGCCTTGTATCTTCTACATGTCAATCTTTTCTGCAGAGAAGAAGATTAGGCAGCAGCGTTTGCTGTGGCGGTGGATCGCAGAGGGTTACTGCAGGGACACTTCCGATGGAACAACTTGTGATGAGAATGGTGAAAATTTCATCTCTGAGCTAGTCAGCTTGTGCATAATCCAACAGTCAGAAAGAAATGAAGTCTTTTGTGAAGTCAACGGTTTCATCCATGAGTACATTATCTCACGGCCAATGGAAGATAACCTTGTCTTTGTATTGGAGGGGCGTTGCAGCCTCAACTCGACACGTACTGGGCAACACCTCACCGTAAGGAGCAGCTGGGACAGAAGAGATGAGATTGTATATGAGAGCATCGATTTTTCACGGCTACGGTCCTTGACTGTTTCTGGGAAGTGTGAGTCATTCTTCATCTCTAGCAGAAATGTAAATACGAGGCTGCTTCGGGTGCTGGATCTTGAGGATGCAACAGATGTATCTAATGATGACCTTGAGAAGATTGGGAAACTATTGCCTCGCCTCAAGTTTCTCTCACTAAGAGGATGTAGAGAGATTACTTGTCTGCCGAGTTCAATTGGTGGTCTGATGCTGCTGCAGACTCTTGATATCATACACACTTCCATAGTAACATTGCCAATATTTATCACGAAGCTGCAGAAGCTACGTTACATTCGTGCTGGTACAAGTACAATGGAAATATGGGATTGGAAAGAAGGTGATAATGTCGTAGCAGCAGATGGTGAGGATAGGGCATCAGCAGCAGCTGTAGCAGCACAAGTCACAAGCTTAACAGTAAAATCATCATCAGCAGCAGCAGCAGCAGCAGCAACAACACAAGTCACAAACTTACCAGCAACAGCTGAAGCAGCAGCAGGAGGAGGAGGAGCGTGTACCGATAGCGCAGGCCCGGTCCTACCACCAGACATAGCAGGTTCGTCAGTGTCAAGCAACACCAACAGGCCACGTACTAATTTGCTGCCCAGCTTCTTGTCCAAGTTGTGCAGACATGGCGGCAGGTTCGATAATAATAATGACTAGTCATTGGCGCGCGCCATGCGCGCGGCTGATTGGCCACGGTTCCGTGAGCCAATAAATGGAAAAGCATTTGGGCATAAGAATGGGCAGCTGTGCATCTGAAAATAGAGCGTGAAAATAGAGCGTGATGCGGCATTAGATGGATACACATCAGGCAAATAGCACAATCCTATTGGTTTGTTTAAGTACCATATCGGCTGCCTCAGACATTCTTACACACAAAGTCTATTACGCAGCCAACACAATGGCAACAATCTGAGATGGAAGGTTCAGCAGGTACGATAACACAGCAGGATACTTGCAACACAATACATAAAAGAGAGCATTCATGGAGCTTCGTACAGATCCCACATCGTAGCATACACAGACATCAGTGTTTAGGGCGCGCCCTTGCGCGCATGACGGCACCACAGATATTGTTGTTGAATAACTATGAACTTAGTGGCCATAATGGAAAAACAACATCAGTGATAAAGACAGGTGCAGCCAAGCACTTCACAGAATTCAACCTAATAAGTTAATGTAGCTGACAGAAAGTCCAAGTTGCACAAATAATTTTACATAAAAGACGTCAGGAACGGTGCATCAACTACGCAGGCTGGCACCATCGATATAGAGGCTAAATAGATAAGTGCGAATAATAATATATTACACCCCTTAATAGTTCAGAACGTACAACATTAGTTACAGTGATAGTCGCCATGGTTCTTAGATGCCAAAGTACAACATAGCATACATAGGTAAGTTGGCATGGTTCTTAGATGCTAAAGTTTACTACATAAGGCTCTGGCCTTGCATATTACACAGGGTCAGTTAGCTGTTCCAAAGTTTGCTTCAGACATAGCTGCAGAGGCGGTCGTGCTCTATACACCATAATGGAGCTTCCAGTTGCGATCAGGCTCCCAACCATCATCATGGAAGTTTGAGGTGCACAGGGATTAATCTGTATAAATACTGATCTAGAAGTTAATGTTTCATGTGTTGTTTTCTCCTGAGGGTACATGAAAAATATAACTGGACAGGTTGATGTACCTGAACTGTATAGTGCGCTGGCCTGTGAATGAAACAGTGGGTTTTCTAACTCCTAATTAGCTGCACGATGGCAGTATGAATATGTGAGATCTCAGTTTTTTTAGTTTGTGTGCTGCAGCTGAATATTACCTCAGCGGTTCATCTCTTTATTCCTCATCTCAGAATCACACCGTATAACGGAGAAATGGAACCGCTGCTGCATCCTGAAGCAAAACTTTTTTTGGAAGATAAGCAAAATAAGTGTATTCTCTGTCTACACAATGACAGTTAATGTATGCTATTTAGGCGGAGCTACACACCATGTCAACCTCTGTTGCTGATCCTGGGGGACTCCGGCTGATTGTTGCTAGAAAAGGGAAAAAATGGCAATGTTCAGTCCATAGACAGTGGCCATGAAAATAAACAATGAAATCATGTGCCTAGGCCAGACCTAAGAATCGCCACAAACATATCTAGGAATAACGGTACTAATTTTTCCATGAGCTAATCAAGCAGATATCTTTATATATTGCTTTCGTGTTCAGTCATGCAGAAGAGGTAATATTTCAGCTAGATAACAGCTTAACTGCATAACGGCATGGTTGGCTGAAAAATCATCAATCTTTGCATGAACCCGATGAACTGTCACTCAGCAACACTACAAGGGAAGGATCAAATGAGAGGAATAGGGATTGAGGAGCTCACCGATCAAGTTCAGTAAGACATTGGCAACGCAATTCTAAACTTTAATCTGGGACCATCATGCTTCCTTGCTATGCCAAACTGTTATATATAAACTTTTTGCTGTGCAGCTACATTTAGGACAACTCCTAAAACAAAGCATTGCAGTTAGAATCGTAGCTTTGACTACTATAAGACCACATCTAATAAATGAAAAAAGGGATTGTTACACTGAAGACATTCAAATATTAACTACCCCACAATGTTGGAAGGTAGGCAAGACAGGGTAATTTCAGAAGTGCCAATATAGTGGTAGCAAGCAGTACCAATTGCACATATCATGGGATAATTCAGGACCACTGATACCTCCACACATATATACCATCTATAGATAGAATCAATAACATAGAAAAAATAGAAAATAAATTATGTGAAGTGTGGAGAGGAAGCCACATGTATAGTTCATTTGCTATGGACAACCTAGCACTTAGTCCATAGAAATGCACAGCTGTGGTACATCAGAATATATGAAGGATTCAGAAAAAACAAAAAAAAAATGTACAGCTTGGTGTTTAGGTTGAATGATTCATGTTTACTCATTTTAAGAAGATTACTGCAATATGAATCATGGCAATTGCACAATTCTCAATGTGTCCCATATCTGCATCCTAATTCTATTCCTACAAAGCAAATAACCTCATAGGGCTACCCTTGTAATGCATACATTGGTTAGTGTGCAGTGGCACCATAGATGCAGCCAACAAAATCCATTTTATTAATTCTATGACACTATCATATTAAATGAAGAATTAACCATCAACCAAAAGATGCTATAGTACTCATGATTTCAGAGGCAACAAGGCCCAGGTCCTCGTGAATGGTTATGTGATGTCATGTTCTTATCCTCATGATTGTAAATGTGCATCACCTCTGTGTTGCATACTTGCATGACTGTATGTACTATGACTGCATGTTCGACAGAAGGGCAGCAACTGTATTATATTTAGAATTAGATACATACCATCTTAGTCTATGCTTTTGATCTCTTTTGGACCCACTGTTGTTCCAAGGAATAGCACCCGCCTCTCTCTGCAATAGAAGTAGGGACAAATTGGTATTATATCAAAGGAAATGGAATGTAGCAAGGACCAGCAAACTGGTATGTATCACCCAAAGCAAACTGATAAGAACCAGCATGCATACCTCCTAGGCCTGCCCGAGCAGAGCAGCAGTTCTAGCATGACAAATCTATGGAATATTTCATAAATCACAGACAATTCTAGGCTTTGTCGCATGAGGACTGTCAAATCCAAGGATGGCCACAATGCTTAAAACTTGTGGTAGACTGGTAGTAGAAAAAATTGTTAGTAGACTGCCAACAAAGTGACATTTGTGATCAAGCATCCAGAAAAGTTGTTCTTTTTTATTTCTCATACCTGATATTTTCTCTAGCCAGTTGGAGCTACAACAGATTTGCTGGCATCAAAATATTTTGCCTTCCAATTCAACATGTAGATGCATTTCTAAAAGCACTCTTCATATCACCCTTCTCAAATTTAGCTTCTTGCAGTCACACACCTCACCAATGTCCCAATGCACAATAAGCCTACAAAATGAACATGAGTTTGAAAGCTGTGACATAACCAAGCTAAAAAGCACATTGATATAAAAGCAATCAATAGATCTTTGGTAGTCAGTTTGCATAACTTTTTTTAAATGGTAAATTCTTTAAGCTGCAACAAACCAAAATAACCACCAATTCTTTAAGCCTAACATTAGTGCCTGCAATATTAGGCTCAGTTATCGTGGTGAAGGATTTTGTGGCCAATAAAAAATGCTCTATAATCATGAAGAACTATTATAAAGCACGGGCATTCGGGCAACACATGCCATCAATCTAAAAGCATTCAGTATCATTCAGGGGCTGCATATATTACAAACGCTGAAGAACAGAAAAACCCAAATAAACCGCTCTATTTTGAAATCTGAGGGAAGCATACAAATCAAGGTGTCGTCAATCTCTTTCAACAGCTACTTTCTCTGTTCAATCTCGTTCAACAGCAGCATTTCATGGGACCCTGAAAAATTCAAGCAGAAGAAATTGAGAAATTATTAGTGCGAATCGTCAGCTCCAGCTGCAAAATCTGAATAACAAACCCGCCGCAAGCTGTCTAGCACCTGGAACACAGACCACCACCTCTAGCAACCTCCCCGTGCTACTGTCAGGGCTGCCTGAAGCACCCTGCAGAAGATGAAGACTGATTTGGTTAAATTAAATATGCTAGCATCACATGAGAGGCAATCGAAATAAGCATATCTTTTTTATTCCAACCTAATGGTACCTAAAATAATACCACAGCCAAATTGACTCCAACTACTTCAGACAATCCCGACGTCGTTGTCCATCGACTCCACATGCCTTGTGCAAGAACAAGCAACAAGAAAAAATCTTCACACAAGGACTACCCATCTCAGCTGGGGCTTTTCATCGAACACCTGAGGGGGCACCCCTGTCCCCATGTAGCAGAGCAACGAATCTAGTAAAATAGGTGGAGGCGGCAAAGCAACTGACCGGTGTCGGCGTTGTAGATCGACGAGAGGTACTCTTAAGTTAAGGCTGGTGAGGATGCGCAACCAGACCCGGAGGCCAAACCTGAGGTCAGACCGGCGACGCGCGTGCAACACGGAGTCACCCATCCCCACCAGCAGCACCGACTCCTTGCCTCTCTCGTCGCCATCCTCGACCCTCCTGGCCTCCCTTGTCGCCATCCTCGGCGGCCCCCGCAGTGAGCGGAGCACGCAGAGCCAGAGCCCAAGTGCCCCACCGTCCCCCGCGCCGGCGCATCCGGGGCCGCCAGCGCCGTTACGCTGCTACATTGGGCTGCCACGGAGGAACGCCCACGACCGGAGCCAGCCTGCGCCGCTGTGCCACCGCGCCGGTGGGTCGCCGCGCTAGCCTCCGGGGCCTTGCGGCCGCCTACTGCTGCTTGAGAGAGAGGAAGAGAGAGAGAGGAGTCGAGTCTGTTGCCACTCGTGAGAGAGAGGGAGGAGTAAAGGAGAGAGCGGAGCGGGCCCCGCAAGCGCATGGATCAATTGCTGTTGGACACGGCTCTGCTGCTCCGCAGTGGTGCCTCGGGGCTCGATGCAGCGTCCGGGCCCGCAGGGGCCGAGTCCGCCAACCATCGTTCGACAACGGCTCTGCTCCGCAGTGGTGCCTCGGGGCTCGATGCGGCGTCCGGGCCCACAGGGGCCAAGTCCGCCAACCATTGTTCGACAACGGCCTGCCGGAGCAGAGTCGTGGTTCACTGCGCTGACCGGACCACGGCACCTCTTCCGCCGCCACGTGGGACCCCACGGCACCTAGGCCCGCGCGTCAGCCGCCGGTGGTGCTCTGTGGACGTGTCCTGGGGTGGCGTCAGGACGACCAGGCCGCGCGACCCTCTCAACCGCCGACAGATGGGCCACACCGCATCCAGGCCCACAAACCACCAGCGCGAACACCGGAGCGCACCAGGCCGTCGCCGAGCCGGAACAGGCACACCAGCCCGAGGCCATCCCCGTCCCTGTTCTCCACCGTACTACGCTGCAGCGCGGACGACCCGTCCCAACCAATCGCGAATCGACAACGGCCCACTCAGCGAGCCGAGGAACGACACCGCGCGTGTACCTGGTGTAGGGAAGAAAGCAGGGCAGGCAGGCGAAGCCGCCACGGATCGCGATCGCAACGGCCAATATTTTTTCCGGTGGCGTGGATAGCGGGAGGCCGCAGTAGCGCCTCCCTTTCTAGTCTCTTTAGATGGCAGTGTTAAGGTTCCTACAGGTATTAAAAAGCTGGCTGTTTTGCATACTCTTGGTGTTGTCAATGTGGATTGTACTTCTTGTGGTGAATCCATCTTCAAGGAGCTCAAGAAGCTTTAGCCAGTTGCGTAAGCTTGGTGTGTCAGGCATTAACAAGGGAAACATCAAGGAGTTCTGTGAAGCTATCTCTGATCATGCCCATCTGAAATCTGTCAGTGGTACTTGACAGGGATGATAAATTGGATGGGTTATCATTAGATGGCATCCCCGAACCACCCAAGACCCTAAAAAGCCTTAAGTTGTACGGGCATGTAAACAAATTGCTAGTCTGGATCGTGGAGCTTCCCAATGTGGAAAAGCTCAAGGTTGATCTCACTATAGAAAATCCAGAGGAGTTGGCGCAATTGCCTCGACCATCATCAGAATCTATCATCACTCATCTTCGGATCAGCCCTATTCAAGATGGTAATCTCAACCTTGGGGGCTTCTGGGAATATTACACACGGGTTTTCGAGATTCAGTGCAGCTCTATATTGTGCATAAAGTTTTGTGAATACGACATGGAGTTAGCAGCTCACAACAGAATTGATGTGCTCAAGGTCCACTTCTCCGGCGGTTCGGGTTCGTCTTTGCAGATTTCTGGGCTAAGCCCATTGGTGTGTCTTAAGGAAGTGTGGCTAAAGGGATACAACGATGCACACAAGCAGTACATGCAGAAGCAAATTGACGAGATGCACCTGTGGGAGCAACAGAAGAGACCTGTGTTGAAGCTTGTGCAACCACGCTCGTCCTGATCCACTATTTTCCTTTTCATTCCCTTGTAATAATAAATAACCGAACCAATATTCCTTTTTCAAATCGGGTGGCCTGCGTGCCGTGCAACGCTTAAACACATTCTTCTTGCTTTTCTTTTTTTCCCGAATATGCAAAAGATTTGCGTATCTTTGTATTAAGTAGAAGAGTTTTTACATCGCGCATGGGCACATTTTGGGAGGATGAGATTTACAATATAAGCGCTACCTCCCCTCTCGGTTTACACATGGCAATTACTCGCGGACTAAATCTCCTAGGTGGCGCGCCCCCGCCTCTATCCAAAGGTCGGCGATCTGCTTGATCTTGGCGAGGAGTTTCGTGCTAGTGGCCGCTTCATTCCGGAAGAATCTTGCGTTCCTCTCTTTCCATAGTTCCCATACCACCAGCGCGAAGAGGGTGTCCACGCCCTTCCTCTTGGTTCCATGCCACCTGGCTCCCACCAGGCGATGATGGAGCCCCCACCCACCTGAGGCGTCGACCCCCAGCACCGCCAGAATGGTCCACCAGATGTGTCCGAAGAAGGAGCAGGTGGTGATGATGTGGTCGATGGTCTCCGGGTCTTGGTCGTATAGATAGCACTAGTCTCGCGCATCAAGCCCGTGGCGGTACCTCCTATCGGCGGTCCAATGCCTCCTCCGGACGGCCAACCACAGGAAGATCTTGACGCATAGCGGCGCCCAGGTGCTCCAGATCCGGGTGCATCCGGTGATCGGGTGCAAAGCTAGGTGTAGTGCCCTGTAAGCTGAGCTGGAGGAGTATGTCCCCTGCTGGCTCCACCTCCATACCAAGCGGTCCGCGTTGTTGTTGAGGGTTTCCAGCGCGATCAAGTTCCAGAGCCGCCTGTACTGGTGCGTTGCGGGGACAGAGATGCCTCCAGTGATTTGGCGTACCCACGCGCGTCCCTACAGGCCGTCCGCCATCGATGTCTATCGGATGTCCCTGTGGCTGATGAAGTTTAGCAGGCACGGTGCAATGTGCTTGACTGCTTTGCCCTGGATCCATCGACCCGTCCAGAAGGCAGTGGATCGACCATCGCCGAGAACCTTGTACGTGGAAACTTCGAAGAAGTTCTGGACCTCATGGGGCACGTGCAGCGGCAGCTCCGCCCAAGCCCGGCACTCGTCGGCCTGCTGCAGCCAAAGCCATCTCGATTGTAGTGCGATGGAGGAGAGACTTAGGTCCGGAATGCCTAGGCCCCCCAGGTCCGTCGGGAGATAGACTGTGGGCCAGGCGACCATGCATCTCCCCCGGATACTCCCCTCCTTGCCGGTCCACAGGAATCTCCGACAGATGGCATTGATCTCTTCAATTGCCCATGGTGGAAGGCCATCGGCGATGATGGTGTAGATCGAGATTGTGCATAGCACCGATTTGATCCAGATGAGCCTTCCGCTTCTGTTCATGAGGGGACCGTGACAAGCCGGCATTCGTCTGGCGATTGCGTCCACTGCGGATTGTATCTTGGCCTTGGGCACTTTCTTCACGCTCAATGGGAGGCCGAGGTATGTGATGGGGAAGTCTGCAAGCTGGCATCCCAGAATGGCCTGAAGTTGTTGCGTGTTGTCTTCCGGGACGTGGATCGGCGTGATGGAATATTTCCCCAGATTGGTTCTTAGGCCGGAGGCATCGCCAAAGATCTGTAGGATTGTCTTTATTGCATTCGCCTCACCCACGCTCGGGTGCATGAAGAGGATCACGTCGTCGGCGTAGATGCTGTAGTGGTGTCGGATGGGGTGGCCCCTGTGGGCCTGAGAAGGCGGCCCTCGGCCGCCGAGACTACCAATCGCGCGAATGCTTCCATCACAATAATGAAAAGCATCGGCGATAGGGAGTCTCCCTGACGGACCCCTCTCCTGTGCTAGATGGTCTGGCCTGGTCTGTCATTGAGTAGGATCCTCGAGGAGGCCGATGCTAGCAGCGTTGCCACCCAACGTCACTAGTGCTCCCCGAACCCGAACGCCCGAAGGCTGTCGAGCAGGAAGGGCCACGACACGGTGTCGAACGCCTTGGAAATGTCTAGCTTTGGCAGGGCCTTGGGGATCTTCTTCTTTCGTAGGTAAATGGCTGCTCGCTGGACGAACTTGAAGTTGTCGTGGATCGTTCGTCCCTTGATGAAGGCGTTCTGGTTTGGCGAGATGAGCTCCTGTAGCCATGGAGCCAGCCGGCTGGCCATGAGCTTGGAGGCCATCTTTCCAAAGCTGTGGATCATCGTGATGGGACGGTAGTCTGCGGTTGTCCTGGCCCCTAGCTTCTTGGGCAGGAGCATGACGAAGGCGTTGTTCAGCTTATGGAATGCTCTACTGTCACCGAAAAAGAGGGCGTTGATGGCCGCCGTCATGTCGTCCTTGATGACTTGCCAGGCGGACTTGTAGAAGGCCCTAGTGAAGCCGTTAGGACACGGGGCTCTGTCCGGGGGCATCTCACGCGCGACCACCTCGACCTCCTCCACCAAGAAGGGCAGGTCAAGTGCGGAGAGGTCCATCGGCTGGATGCCGATTGCCTGGAAATCGAGCTCAAAACCGGCTTGCCCCAGCTAGCCAAACACCTGCTTGAAGTGGTTGTAGATGGCCATCTCAATGTCTTTGTGTGTGGAGCAGGTGTTGTCCCCATCATGCAACCTAGTGATGGTGTTCCTTTGTTTTCTTTCACGAGCCAGCAGGTGGAAGTACTTGGTGTTGGCGTCCCCATCGGCAAGATATCTGACTCTGGACCTCTGGCGTGCGATGGTACGCTTGAGGGAGGATAGGCCGAGGCATTTGAACTTGAGGTCCTTGCGAAGCTCGAACTCGGCATCAGTAAGCGCCCGACGCTCGACGGCCTGGTCAAACTTTAGGATGAGCAATTGCTCCCGAACATTCCCGATCCTGCTGGCAGGCCATCTCTGGAGCTCTTTCTTTAGGTTGCGCAGCATCGCATCGAGGCGCCGTAGGGGGTTGAAGATGTTGTCAGGGCAGGTCCATCCCCTGGCCACCGCCTCCAGGTAGCCCTCCGACTTGGGCCAGAATGCCTCGAAGTGGAACCAGGGTTTGGCGTGGATGGCCATTCGGGTTTGTAGGAGGAGCGGGCAGTGATCTGAGGCATCCAAAGAAAGGGCCTGGAGATGGCAGTCTGGGTGCATGCCCTCCCAATCTAGGGAGACGAGGGCACGGTCAAGCCACACCAAGGTGGGCGAGCGTCGCTCATTGCTCTAGGTGTAGCGTCGACCATGTAGGTGCAGGTCAAGAAGCTCGAGGTCGGCCACTGTTTGACGAAAGCTGGACATCGTGCATCTGTTGATGTGGTCATTATTCTTGTCCGCCTTTTCGAGGATGAGGTTGAAGTTACTGAGGACCGCCCATGGTCTGGGGCAAGTGTCTTTGATCCTAGCATGATTTGGCACAACACTAATATGCACAATGGCCAAGTCGTGTATGTCGCATTGGCACGTCGTGCCACTTCCTCAGCCTAGGCATGTTACTAGGTCAGGTTAGCCATGTCGTGCTTGCCCGATGATCATGAGCCCGATAGACCCTACGACGGGTCGTGCAAGTCCAGTGAACCCATCTCAACAATAAAAATTGAAAAAAACAATAGAAATCACAAGAACGTAGATCCATTACATCTTCCCGACTTCACATATATCAACGTTCATAGATTAGTCAAAAATCAAAGAAGTTGATGTGAGGAAGCTTGCCATCACAGCCTGCTACGGGGAGGAGAGGGGAGGCATTGGGCTAGGCTGAGGACATGGGAGTAAGGGCTCGAGGTGGAGAGAGGGTGGAGCGGACGGTAGGGTGTGGCAATTGGCCACCCTAGCCACCCGAGTAGGGTGCTTGGGGAGAAGGTAGTGGAGCGTCCGGGGGTGGGAGGGATGAGGTGTAGTGGCTAGGGTCTAGTGGGGGGGGGATCGAATGGGCTAGATGAAAGAGGAGCGATGGCTAGGCATTAGGTAGTGACTAGTATTTAGAGGTGTTGGCTGGGGCTAGAAGTTTCTGTTTATGATGTGTTGATCTCAATCGTTGAATGATAACAACATTGCTTGAGGTTCGGACAGCCCTGGCCTAAAATCGGGATATGCCTGGGCAGCACTATATATAGGTCAGTTGTTGACCCAGGCACTACACGATGTATTGGGCTAGGCCAGAACTAGCAGGTCAAATGGCTCTGGGCTTTGCTAGTGTCGGCCTTTTTAGGGTCAGGCCTCATGTCATCCATTTGGCCCAGCCCATCTTGTCGTCTACTCCCCCCGTTTCAAAAAGAATGACGTTCTCGCTTCCCAAGAAATTACTGACAATAATTTTATATTAAAATATATTAATATTTATACTAAGTAATTAGTATCATCGGAAAGATCTTTAAATCTAGTTTTTTAACAAAATTATTTAGAGATATAAATATTGCATACATTTTCTACAAATCGAGTCAAACTTGTGGCACGAAAACCCAAAACGTCATTCTTTTTGAAACGGAGGGAGTATTTGTTAGAGGAGTGTATATCAAGCTGCTTGGCACAATGATCTATCCCACTAAGTCGATTTGTCCATCTACACTCGAAAATAAGGGGTAAAAGATGGGTAATGGGATAGAGAGGAAGGGAGTGCGTGAACACGAAGGAGGGAGGGAGCGGGAGGGCGTGAGGCACACGGTCGTCTTTTGGCGATGCCATCGTCACTAGCCATGCATGGCGGCGGCGGCGGCCACTCGGGGTCGACGCGAGAACTAGGGTGGCATTGTGGTTTAGGGTTAATTTGGGATATTTATGATCAGTTTAACAAAACTAATTATTTAATATTGTCAAGGCATACTATATGCAATAACTGATTCTAAGACGAAAAAAATAAAACGACGTGGAACGAGCGAGTACGTGTGGCTGGCTCGGCTCTTGGACTACCTAGCTATCTAGCGATCAGTTATCGCTGAAACCTGTCCATCTTACATCACCATCATCCTTGCGGTTTTTCACTGAGGAAAGCAAGAAACAGTACATGTTTAAATTGTTCGTTCCTAGCTATACTTGTGAACCTTCCGCAGGGAGATGTAGCAAGCTAGTCCGCTCTCCATTCCAACATCATGTACGTACACAGACCGTGCGCCATGCATATGCATCTATCTGACGGGACGCGAAAACCAAAACCACCCAAGATGGCAAAAATGTACACAGCAGACCGGGCGCGCCGCCGCCGTATCTTGGCTCGTCGTCCAGGTCCAGCATGACTTGGCGACCGATCGAGCACGCAGCTAGCTCCGTCCCTGCCGCCACGCCGTCAGAAAAACCCCTCACCCACAGCGATATTCCGGCTTCCAGTAGTGGCCATGTTGGCGGTGCAGGCGGCGGCGGCCGGCGACGACGACGCCGGCAGGGAGGCGGTGCGTCGCAGCAGGCAGTGGCGGCGCCTGGCGGCCTTGAGCGCGGCGTCCATGCCCCTCTGCTCCTGCCTGCAGTCGTCGCTGCAGAACGCCGCGTCGCCCCTGCAGTCCAAAGACACGTGCGCAGGTTTACATGCATGATGATCCCGTGTTCCCCTGCGTGCAGGTGCAGAGGACGACGACGACGACGAGCGCATTGCTCAAGCAGTTACGTACGTACTTTACATGAAGATGTGGCGGTCCGAGGTGATGTCCCGCTTGCACAGGAAGCATGCGTCGAGGAAGTTGCGGTTGACGCCGCACCCATCGCCGGCGGCGTTCCCCTTGCCGACGGCGAGGAAAAACCGGGACGCCACCTTCACGTACCTCGCCTCCTCCATACCTTTCGTTTCCGCCGCTCGTACAGTCGTACGTCCCTGTGCCAGCGTCAGCCGCTGCTGGGGGGATGGGGGCGGTGGTGCCGGAGCGGAAGCAGATGGTGTGGCTGTTTTATACTAGTATCCGCGGCCATCAGTTCAGTGTGCCTCGCGCGACACAACTTGCGCGTTCCGGCGGGCGTCGGCAGCCGAGGCTTTGGGTAAAATACAATCTGACGGCCGCGTCTCCCACCGCTTTCTTGTTAGTTCAGCCGAACAAATTAAAGGCACACCTGATGCCGTGCGTGCACCGGGGACGTCGTGTCGGGCTCGCAATTGCAGGCTGCGCGTGCAGTGGATCACTCGGGGTACCACCGTACCAGTAGCAAGCAACAGTGCCACTGCCACACACACTGACTCCACGCTGCAGCACATCGAATGAACCAGGAGGAGCAAAGTACGCTCCTGGATCGTCATCACGGACGAATCAGGCGGTATATTACATTTGCAGTTAAACAGGGGTGATGCTATACGTATCAGGACCAGATACACCTAAACGTCAGTAGGTGCCATATTGGGCAAAATCCGCCCCCAAAGGTCAATGGTTACACCCACCAAATTGCGCACGGAGGCAGATATTTGTGAAGTCCCATCAAATGCAACAACCTTTATTCAGAGTAACTATACCAAGATACAAGTAGCGCATCATGATGTCGCACAAGTTGACGCCAAACAAGTACTGAACCCTTGATAAACCAGGGGCCGAAAGGCCAAAGCCCGTTGTTCTCAATGATTTATAGTACACCGCGCAGGTTGCAGAAAGAACAGAATCCAGAGTCAATTTATTATTATTGACATACGGAGCAAGTTTTGAAATGCGCGCAACGGCGTGGTCTCGAAAAAAACATACGGAGCAAGTTTTGCTCAGGAAAGTGAAAGCCAGTAGAAGGATTCCATCCTAGACAGGCACTTGTTCTGATAGGGAGGCAGGAATCTTGTAAATTTGAAAAGCTATTGGTCTGTCGATATCGAACAAGGTTGTGCTTCCCCTCTAGCTTCGGCCCGTCGTGGCTCTGTCCTGCTGCCTAAGCCTCTCGCCTTCGCGGCACAGATAGTCATTGAATTTCTCCTGCCAACATGCATGTTAAACAACACATCAGAATAAAATCTTGATTCCTTCAGAAGAACAACGCATATCAAGAATTATATATTCTATGCAGCACCCACAGAAAAGCTGACTTCAGCTTGGAGAAGATGGTAGCCATGGGAAACTGTCCAAGGTACTAAACACTAACATACTGACTGACTTATAATGCAAACAAGGTATCAAAAAAAATCAAAGTAATAATAAACAAGTGGAGTGTGTAAGTGAGATTCTTCACGTGGCTGCTGTCGCAAGTGAGAATTCAGTGCAAGACAAACTTGATTAAGAAAAAGATTGTAGACAACACAACTTGTGACGTGTGCTATGCAGCAGAAGAGTCCCCGGCGCACATCATCTTCAGATGTACCGCTGCGCGTCAATTTTGGGATGCCGTGGGAATCCAAACCCAACCAGACTGGGATATTCAAAAGCTGCAAGACACTGTGAGTCCTAATCACATCCCTGCAAAACATTTTGAGGCCTTCTTGATGCTGAGCTGCTGGCACATTTGGAAAAGGAGGAATGGTGCAGTGTTCCGGGATGAAATGAGGACACTGGCTGCGGCTCTTTCAGCGTGTAAATCGAGGCTGCCTTGTGGAAGACTCGTTTGCCAAAGAAAGACAGACAAATCGGTGACACTTGGTGTTTGGTTTTAGCTGCGGCAATGTGATATGTAGAATAAATTTGTACTAAATGTATTTCAAACATTCGGCTTATTGAGTCAAGATCAATGAAAATCAGGTGGGGGGCCCTCTCCCCTCCTGTTGACCGATCAAAAAAAATTATTATGAACTCTTCTTTTGTACTTTCTACAAATAAGACTTTTAGGCTCTAATTAGTAATAGTAAGATGATTAAAAGGTAGACTTACTTCCTTATACATAATATACATATGACAATACTGAATCAAAATAGCAGATCTTGTATTTGAATTTAAGAAAACATTTTATCTTCTTATTCTCAAAATACATTACATTTCAGGACAAATTTTAAATACCAACTGAATATATTTAGGACCGAGTGAGTATCTACTTATTATGAACTCTTCTTTTGTACTTTCTACAGATAAGACTTTTAGGCTCTAATTAGTAATAGTAAGATGATTAAAAGGTAGACTTAGCTTCCTTATACATATGACAATACTGAATCAAAACAGTAGATCTTGTATTTGAATTTAAGTAATCATTTTATCTTCTTATTCTCAAAATACATTACATTTCAGGACAAATTTTCAATACCAGAACTTAATATATTTAGGACCGAGTGAGTATCTACTTTACTACCTATAGTGATGATAATATTTGCATGTATTATACTAACAGAACGTGTATGCACGTGTACTTATAATTTGTTATTGGATCCGCCATAGTGCACGTTAGGGACAGAGGTTTGGCACGACTCATGAGGTACTAAGAACAAGAGTGCCTATAGTCTGGTGTGCAATTATTATTACTCGTTGTCTCCCTCCTTTTTCATTTAACATGTCCACAAATCGGACCCTTTATTCTTCCTTTTAAATTTCTCTTAAACAATTGCAAAATTGTTCAAACCCCATCTTGCGATCCACTTTGAATAAAGCTAGCTAGCTTGTGCTATTATTCATTCAGTTTGTTAATTTATCCATATGTACATCATTCACATCGATCGGAGTCGCCGTCAGATCTCTGAAGCATGCATTCCTTTGCTTCGTTCCTGGGTTTGATAGATTCCTCATCTTGCATTATATATTTTATATTGGCCATGTTGGTAGCCATCACCGTTTTTTGTTCGTAATCTTCTTGTACGAGGAAATATGGGAATTCCTTGTTTTCCTCCTCTCTAACTGGCTCATGGTCTCAGCACAATGCGACTACACCGCCAAACGCCATTGGCGCGAGAGTGCCACCTTCAGCGGAGCCTTCCGCCGCCTCCTGTGGTTGTGGCTACGGAGCAAGATGAGCCGTATGGCGACCTTATTTTCAGGATAAAGCAATTCTCCTTGCTGAACACCCGATGTATCAGGCTGGGCCAGAACTAGAACTACTAAGGTCATATAGGGTTGGGCTTTGCTAGTGTCGGGCTTTGACAGGCTTTTTAGGATCGGGCCTCTTGCTGCCTATTAGGCCCACAGCCCAACTGGCCATCTATAGGTCGGAGGAGTGTATATGAGCCTGCTAGGCACAAGGATGTAGCCCACCAAATCGATTTGATCTGCTCAAAGAAAAAAAAACAAATTGATTTGTGCAGATGTTGGTGTGTTTCTGTAAGTTTTAGAAAATATAAGATAGTTTTGATTTTAAGACGAAAAATAAAACAACCTGGAACGAGCTAGTACGTGGCTCGATATTGCACTACCTAGTGATCGGTCAACCGCTGAAACCGGAATGTCCATCATCTTAATGGCTATTGCAGTTCATGCATTGAGAAGCAAGAAACAGTACATGTACGTACAGAAAGAGGGGCGATTAACTGGCTATATATTGTTCTTCCTTCCTTGACGGACCGTAGCAGCTGGCCTGCACAAAAACCAAAACCACCCAAGATGGCAAAAATGTACAAAGCTGAGCTGACCCCCGGACGCGCTGCCGCATCTTCGTTCGTCCGTCGGCTCCGATCCATGGTAGCCGGGGCACGGCCGACGATGCGGGCCAGTCTGCCGGGCGTGGACTGCGTGGGCAGCAGGGACGGACGGCCCGGCTGCGTCCATGCCGCCACGCCGTCAGAAAAAACCCTCACCCACAGCGATATTCCAGTTCCCAGTTGTGGCGGCGGTCTTGTTGGCGGTGCACGCGGCGGTGGCCGACGACGACGTCGACGCCGGCAAGGAGGCGGTGCGGCGCAGCAGACGGTGGCGGCGCCTGGCGGCCTTGAGCGCGGCGTCCATGCCCCTCTGCTCCTGCCTGCAGTCGTCGCTGCAGAACGCTGCGTCGCCCCTGCAGTCCAAAGACACGCGCGCAGGTTAATGCATGAATGATCGATCCCGTGTTGCCCAGCGTGCAGGTGAGTGGAGGACGACGACGACGACGAGCGCACCATATCGCTACGTACTTGTACATGAAGATGTGGCGGTCCTTGGTGATGTCCCGCTTGCACAGGAAGCATGCGTCCAGGAAGTGGCGGCGGTCGCCGCACCCGTCGCCGGCGGCGTTCCCTTTGCCGACGGCGAGGAAAAACCGGGACGCCACCTTCACGTACCTCGCCTCCTGCATACCTGTACATGAAGATGTGGCGGTCCTTGGTGTCGCTACGTACTTGTACATGAAGATGTGGCGGTCCTTGGTGATGTCCCGCTTGCACAGGAAGCATGCGTCCAGGAAGTGGCGGCGGTCGCCGCACCCGTCGCCGGCGGCGTTCCCTTTGCCGACGGCGAGGAAAAACCGGGACGCCACCTTCACGTACCTCGCCTCCTGCATACCTGTACATGAAGATGTGGCGGTCCTTGGTGATGTCCCGCTTGCACAGGAAGCATGCGTCCAGGAAGTGGCGGCGGTCACCGCACCCGTCGCCGGCGGCGTTCCCTTTGCCGACGGCGAGGAAAAACCGGGACGCCACCTTCACGTACCTCGCCTCCTGCATACCTAGAGTTTCCGTCGCTCGTACAGTCGTATGTCCCCTGTGTGATAGCTAGATAGAATAGGAGATAGTCGGCGTCAGCCGCTGCTGGGGCGGTGGTGCCGGAGCGCAAGGAGATGTGTGGCTGTTTTATACTGGTATCCGCGTCCATGGGTTCAGTACTTCAGTGTGCCTCGCCATGCAACTTGCGCGTTCCGGCGGGCGTCCGCGGCCGAGGCTTTGGTTGGGTGGGTTTTGGGTAGTACAATATACAATCTGACGGCAGCGTATAATTGCATGCACCGGGGACGTTGCAGGCAACACTGCCACACACACTGACTCCACGCCACAGCACACCGAATGAACCAGGAGGAGCAAAGCGCGCTCCTGGTTCGTCATCACGGACGAATCAGCCGGTTCTATATTTTGCAGATGCTATAAATATCAGAACCAGATACACCTAAACGTCAGTAGGTGCAATATTTGGCAAAATCTGCTCCCAGGGTCAATGGTTACACCCACCAAATTGCGCAAGGAGGCAGATATTTGTGAAGTCCCATCAAATGCAACAACCTTTATTCAGAGTAACTATACCAAGACAAGTTGCACATCATCATGTCGCACAAGTTGATGCCAAGCAAGCACTGAACCTTGAGAAACCAGGAGCCAAAAGGCCAAAAGACCAAAAACCGTTGGTAGAAAGAACAGACCAGAGTCGATTTATTATTGTACAAGTAAGCTTAGCTCAGGAAAGTGAAAGCCAGTTGAGGGATTCCATCCTAGGCAGAGACTTGTTCTGATAGGGAGGCAGGAATCTTGTAAACTTGAAAAGCTATTGCTCCACTCTAGCTTCGGCCCATCGCGGCTCTGTCCTGCTGCCTAAGCCTCTCACCTTCACGGCACAGATAGTCATTGAATTTCTCCTGCCAACATGCATGTTAAACAACACATCAGAATAAAGTCTTGATTCCTTAAGCAGAACAACTCATGTCAAGAATTTTATATTCTAGACGGCACCCACAGAATCGCTGACTTCAGCTTGGACAAGTTGGTAGCCATGGGAAACTGACCAAGTTACTAAACACTAACATACTGACTGACTTAGAATACAAACAAGGTATCAAAAAAAGAAATCAAAGTAATAATAAACAAGTGGAGTGTGTAAGTGAGCAACCTAACCTGTTACCCAAGTATTGGATGATCTCATGAATGACACATCAAAAGATCTACCAATTGGTATTTGGAGGGAGAGATCTTTAATATTAGTTATTAAAACTGAAGTCATTTTTATCCTGGCAATCAACTATCGCAACCCTATTCCGCTGAATACAAATATAATCAAATTTCTTCAGCAAATGATGTACAAGCACTACGATAACAAGGAACATTTAGAACACTGATTCAAGATGCCTAATCTTAGCATGCAGTTCATGATTTCTGAATGTATCCATAGTTCTACGCAAATTGGTGACCACTACATTTGAGAACATGTTGACTCTGAGTACATTTGAATACATTCGAGAACATGGTAACAAGGAACATTTAGAATACTAGAAACACGAGTTTTTTTAGCAAAGAATGCATAAGTACCAGCATAACAGGGAACCCCATGCATTGCATTGCATTGACTCTGAGAGAAATTTCAGAGGAAGCCAGGCTATTGGGCATGACTGGCGCTAAGGCACTAGAGGAGTTGCTGTCTAGGGCACCAGTATAGGCAGCCTCAGGTCATTTTTCTCTTCATGAGTGTAAAAGAAAACCAACCAGGAACTAATTTCTCTTTCTAAATAAGAAGATGTACTGCTCCAGCATATTTGTGAGAAAAAGCATAACAGGGAATAAATAGATTGAAGTGATTTAGCCATTTAAGTATGCCTAATCTAGTATGCATGCAGTCCATGATTCCTAAATCATCGAGTTCTTCACAAATTGGTGATCAGTACATTTGGGAACATAATGATTAGCTGTCAAGGCAAACCAAACCAGGAAGAGACTATTGAGATTTGGAAGCCTAAAAAAATATTATGTAATGACCACCCAGTTTGCCTAATCTCTATGTCTACTTAAAAATTATCCAAAGTTCCTTTGTTTCTCCCGTTCCGCTTGCCAGCTCCTGGACCCACTCCCACACCACCGATTTATCCACGATTCCACTACACATCTACATGTGCTCCACACCCAATGCCTCCACTCCAGATTTTGCTGACATTTGTTCTAGCAAATTTAACCTGATCTGAAGTGTGTATGCACTCTGTTCGAAATGCATATCTACAATTAACTCTTTATTTTACAGTTTTTGCTGCCACATTTTGGTGTCAGTGACATAAATAAGACAGATATTGTATATGTCAGCTGTGGAGTCAGCAAAAAAAGCATGGTACTGGGAAGAGGTAGCAAATAAAATTGCATCAGCTAATGTCTTTGGAACTACAAACAGATTGTTCATCGTCGGGAAAGTGCCTTCTGTCTTAAGACATGATTTTTCATTGGGCAGCAAATTAAATGCCTTATGTCTTAACCAATTGCTCTTGAAAAGAAGAATGAAAAGCACTCAAAACCAGACAAAACAAAAAGGACACTAGGAACATCACCTATAAGAAGGTCCTGAAAATAAGGTATCGGATTGCTTTCTTATATATACAAACTGTTGGTGCCTAATAATTTTGTCTTACCTGTAAAGTTGTCATAAATCCAATAAATATTTCCTTTTTTTAGCTCAAAATCCAATAAATATTTCTACTCACACAGGAAACTGCATCGTTTGCTATTGGGCTCGGTGTTGTACTTATCTATTGGAATCTGTTCTGTGGTCAATGGTCCATGTGTATTTTTACTTCTTTTATTTTAAAAAAGTATAAATGATCAACACAGGTGCATCTATATGGATATAAAAGATGGCGTTGTCCATAGCAACGAGCCCGGAACGCACAAGCAATTAACTAGTAAGATACACATAAGGATTTATTCTACTCTGCAGCTATTTACTTCCAGAAAATGAAATTAGATGTACTGCACTCCCACTAACTAATGAAAGTATGAAACAAGTGCACGACTGCAGCATATAGTGAAAGAACAGCGCCTGAGTTTAAACCGACCAATGTAGACAAACAGTAATTTGTAATCACTACCTAGATACTCTTGGTACTTTTTTGTCAAATGCTTCATTACATAAAGCATGGCCCAACCTACCACCAAATCACAAAACAAAGATCAGAGTGCAACCCAATCATCAGCATCAACTGTACGAGCCACACCAAAATGTAATCCTGCGCACTGAAGTTCTTAATCAGGTGTCGTATTAAGCTGTCAAATCCCCAATTGGCTACCCAGTAACAAAAAATCCACTACTCTTTTGACCTGACCCGCATGGCAATGACAACCCAAAATTACATAGCATCTGCCTGAAATCAGGGCTTGCTGGTCCTAGATAGCCCTAAGCTAACCATAGAACTATTCCCCTGCTGACAACAAACTACATCACACCCAAATCTGCCTGAAATCAGGGCTTGCTGGTCAGCAGCTAAATTGCCACTGTCCTATCAGTTATTACTGAATCATTGATTTTGGGTTTCTCAGATGGCTACCATATGCCTACAGTACTCACTATCTGGAAGCCTTATTGATGAAAAAAAAAATCAATGAAACAAAACGCATCTAAGGATATCAAAGATGTTGTTCATAGCAACAAACCCGTAGTAATGCACAGGCATTTAACTAGTAAGATACGCGTAAGAATTATTTCTACTTTGAAGCTATTTACTTCCACAAAATGAAATTAGAGGTACTGAAGTACCACTGACTAATCAAACAAGGTCATGCCTGCAGGCATACAGTGAAAGAACAGCACCTGAGTTTAAACCGACCAATGTAGACGAACAGTAATTTCTAGTTACCACCTAGACACTCTTGGTACTTTTTTTTCTAAATTGCTTCATTACATAGAGCATCGCCCAACTGAATCACAAAACAAAAATAAGAGTGTGACCAGATCATCAGCACCAACTGTACGAGCCACACCACAATCTAATCCTGCACAATGAAGTCCTTAAAATTATTTGGTTCCTTATTAGGCTGGCAAATCCCCAATTTTGGCTACCTAGTAACAAAAAATCTACTACACTTTTGACCTGAACCGCATGGCAATGACAACCCAAAATTACATAGCATCTGCCTGAAATTAGGGTTGCTGGTCCTAGATAGCCCTAAGCTAACCATAGAGGTATGTCCCTGCGGACAACAAACTGCATCGCACCAAAATCTGCCCCCAAATCTAGGGTTCGTGATGATCGCGGTCGGCAGGCCAATCCCCCACGGATGTATCAGCCAGATCCACGCTCTATACCACCAATCTACCTATGGGAGCAGCCGAAACACAACAAACAAACACCGTGCACGGACGGCGTGCAGACGCGGGGACGGAATCGGGCGAGCACGCGATCTCCAGGAAGGAAGGGGGGACCGAGGGCAGTACCTTGCCGCCGAAGAGGAAGATCCCGGCGAGGCCGGCGGTTGCAACGCCGCCCCAGATGACGACCGTCGACGAGAGCAGCGACCAGTTGCGGTAGATCATCTTCGCCTTCCTCGGGTTCCTCTCTCTCTCCCGTCGTCCCTCGCGTCGCCTCGCTAGTCGTCGTCCTGCAGGTGCGGCGGCGGCCCTCCTCGATGATGGAGCTGGACGGAGAAGAGAGACAGGTGGTGAACCTAGGAAAAGGGCCCAGCCCAAGTTGTAGCGAGCGGCTGCTGCTAGGCCGTATGGTGCGGCCCAAAGCGATGCAGGGCCCAAACGCGCTAGAGCCGTATGTATGGCGAGCAAACGGTTTTCTGCGCGGCCCAAGTTGTTGCTTGCACATGGACACGGGTGCCGACAAGGCTAGAGCGGATGGGCGGCTGCCGGGCTGCGCACGGATGGGAAAAGGATTTGGTCTGCCTGGGCTGCCGTGGGCCTCAGGGCTATTGCGTGTTGGGCTTGTCCTAAATATATATTTGAAGTTCCTCCAAAAAAAAAAATATAGATTTGAAAAACTGAAATATGAGACTTTGTTGGAGTGGGATCAAGTAAAAACCGGTGGCCTCTATAAAATAAACTAGGTGAATACCCCGCGCGTTGTCGCGGGAAATTTTCTTTTGTTGTATATGAGATGAATTATGCAAGAGAAATTGATAGAACTATCCAATAACAACATCTAAGTATGTTGCCATTGAATTTATAGGATAAATTTAAATATACAATGGATAAAAATGCTGATAAAATAAAGTAAAGAATATTACTGGTCTACTTTTTGAAGGACTATTGTAAGATTTTATCACAGTTTAGTCAAAATAGTGTACACAACGCATACCACACAGTGACACAGATCGACTAATGGATTGGTAAAAACACTGCACAATATATATAACAATATATATGGATTGGTAATAGTCTGAAGATGATAGAGAGAAGACCATATATAGAATCTAAATAAATTATTATTACTTTGTTTCTAAAGATAGGCCGCCAAAACTGCCATGCGAGATGCATTCACATAGAGACCGGCCGGAAGGGAAGCGCAGCCTTCAGGCCATCTGCATGTTGTCTGCTCCTGCTCCTCTGTCTGCGCACGGTGTTGCGGGCTATTCTGTGTTGCTCGCCTCCTCTCCAATGGCGACAGGGACGGCATCAGCTTCATGACCTACTCGATGCCACGGCGCCATGCATGTGGGTTCAGCGGCCCGGCGGATGGACCGAATTGCGTAGTTTCGATGTGAAGCTGTGAGGATGTTGGGTTGTCGTGACCATGGGCTGGGTGGATTATTTAAAGGGGTGTTGGGAGGAGAAGATGAGCAGATGGAGCATGGAAGGGCAGACCTGCGGACTCAGTTATTCAATTACGTGATGACTTATGTTTTGAATGCAATTGCGTAGTCCCTTCGGTTCTAGGATGCTTCGACTGCTGCAGAGGACTTGGGGATACAAACGGGTGTGTGTATCTGAATAATTGCATGCAGTAGACGGGTGATGATTTAGATTAGTGAGCTGCGGGACCCGCTGATGACGTGGCTTCATGAGATCACAGAAAAATGACTTAGTGGAGTTTGTTTATATAGAAGGTATAGATAAATAAAAACCGGTGGAATTGGATCTGTGCAGTATCCCGGTACTGCCTGCCCAGCATCTCCAGAAACTCAGTTTCATTGTTTTAGCAGCTCCCCGGTAGCTCTACCTCTTTTTCTCCCTAACCTAAAATTCTAAAAACCTCCTATCTCCTCTTAAATGAAAGGCAGTTGCATCCCCCTCAATAGTTTTGGAACCATTGCAATTGTATATTAGAAAAGATTATTGGTGATGCATTAATTATTAGCTAGTGAGCTGGTGTAGACTCCCTTCCAGTTTCTAACAACCCTCAAACATGGCTTGGGTTGGACAATGTCTATTCGTTCAACCTAATTTTTACATTATATGCGCCGACCTAAGGACGACGTAAATCAACATTTATGTTTTCATTATGAAGTCTAAGATTGATACCTCTAATTTGACTTAATTAGAATTTACGATTCGACTCCGAGGAGGAGGTTGCGGGTGTGCTGCAAGTATTCCCGTGTAGGGTGCAGCAATTCCCGGTGACCTACCTTGGGGCACCTCTGTCGCTCCGGAGGCTCACCCGCACGCAAGAGCAGGGGCTCGTCGACAAGGTGGCCGCCAGGATCCCGACCTGGAAGGGTGGGATGCTCACCACTGTCGGCAGGAGCACGCTCGTGAAGACCACTCTTTCGGCCATACCCGTCCACGTCTCCATCTGCTGCTCTCTCTCGCCCTGGGCCATCAAGGAGATCGACCGTCGACGGCGGGCCTTTCTGTGGGCGGGTGCGGGGGACGTGGCTGCCGGCAAGTGCCGGGTGGCTTGGCCCGTCGTCTGCAAGCCCAAGGACCTGGGGGGTCTTGGCATCCCCGATCTAAAAACCCTTGGCTTCGCGCTTCGCCTACGCTGGGAATGGTTGAGACGTTCCGACCCCGATGCTGTGTGGGCGGACCTCCCATGCAAGCTGGAGCGCGAGGTGGACACCATGTTCTGTGCTTCGGTCTCTGTCCTTGTGGGGGACGGCACGCGCACGCTCTTCTGGACTGACGCCTGGCTGCCTGCTGGACCGATCTCTGTCTTCGCCCCGGCCCTCTTCCAGGCAGTCGGACGCCGGCGATGCCGCCGTTCTGTGCACGACGCGCTGATCGGACACAGGTGGGTGCGCGACATCACTGGTGCACGCATTGCTGCGGTACTGTCTGAGTACGCCGACCTGTGGGACTTGCTGCTTGGTGTCGAGCTGCTTCCCGGAGTCGAGGACCGCTTCGTTTGGAGGTGGACGGCCGGGGGTGACTACTCCAGCTCCTCGGCCTACCGCAGCTTCTTTGTCGGCACCACCAGCCTGCTTGGGGCAAAGGAAGTTTGGGGGACTTCGGCGCCTCCGAAAGTCAAATTTTTCTTCTGGCTTGCGCTACATGAGCGGTTGTGGACGGCACATCGGCGTCAGCGCCACGGCCTCCAGCCTGCCGCGGACTGCGCACTGTGCGGGCAGGGCCTGGAGACGCAAGACCACCTGCTTGCTTCCTGCGTCTACTCCAGGGAAGTTTGGTACCGCGCCCTCTCTTCAGTTGGGCTACAGCAGCTCGCCCCTAACGGAGCCGCAACGGTCGTCAACTGGTGGCTCTCTAGTTGGCCGCTGGTGCCAGAGGCGCTACGCAGAGGGTTTGATTCCCTAGTGCTGCTGGTCTCCTGGGGCCTCTGGAAGGAGAGAAATCGAAGGACCTTCGACGGAATCAGCAGCTCCACCACCGTCGTCCTACAGCGCATCAAGGAGGAGGGAGATGAGTGGGTCGCCGCGGGCTTCAGCAAGCTCGCCCCGCTGTTGGCTCTGGCCGACCCTTAGAGCCACAACGTCGCCTTTGTTGTCGCACAGTAGTTTTCCTCTTTAGTACACCGTGCCAGCTCCACCGTTTAAGCCGGTGCCATTTGTAGTGTTTTTACCTGTGGAAAGCTATGGCAACTCGCCTTGGCTCTTCATAGGTCGTGTTGTAAAACTCCTTTTCCCCTTAAAGCAATTCGCGCATAAGCGTGTTTTCGAAAAAAAAGAATTTATGATTCGAACAAGCTTGAGACCTTGAGTAGAATCAAACTAGCTATGAATTATTCCAATGTGCGTTTAAGGGACATCGCATTGAGAAGTAGGGTAGACATCAATACCATAATAAGAATGTTGATGAGTAATCCATATCAAAGGTTTAGTAACGGAGACAACATTCAATAAGCCCAAGAATATTGTTTTATCAGAACCCCGTGGAGGAAAAAGGGGAGACATCAATGTTCTGTTACATGGTGGCCGAGTCTCTCTCCCAACCTATACATGCACGTATATGCCAACTCTAGAGAATTGAAGTGGCCCCTTGCTCGCACACTGATCATCAGGCATCAACCATTTGACAAGCATGCATGGACACTTGATCAGCTTTGCGTCGGCTTCTCCTTCTCAATCTTCTCCTTTTCCTCGTCGGCGTCCTTCTTCACCTCCGTCACGGGCTCGGCCGCCACCTCACCTGTGGCGATCGTTTCCTCTGCATGGGCTGCTGATGGTTTCTCCTCCTCGACGACGGTCTTCTCCACGGCTTCTTCTTCTTCCTCCTCCTTGTGCTCTGGCTCGACGACGACCGCCGCCTCCGGAGTGGTCACCTCATCAGCCTTCTGCTCGGGCTCGGCGGTGGCTGGCGGCTTCTCTTCTGCCGCCACCGTTGCCGGCTCCTCCTCCTTGTTTTCCTCCACCACCTTCTCAACTACCTGTTCAGCCGCAACCTGTTACATGCATGGCACATTGTATATTCAGATTTAGTATGCATCAAGGGAAAGTAATAATAATGTATATACTAAAGTTTATGATCAGCTTTGTGTGGTGTCATCACATTACCTCAATGGGGGTGGTAGTGGTCTCAGGAGCAACCTTGGGTGTGGAAATGGTGGCCTCAGCTGGGGCCTGCCCCTCAAGCGTCTTAGGCTTGGTTGCGCAGGCACCCATGGTTGCTCCTGGCTGCTGTGGCGGTTGCGGCGGCTGAGTTGTTGGCCGGTGGAGGACGCGAGGAGAGGTGCTTGAATGTGGAGGTGGCTTGGCAAGGGAGGAGATGCTCCATATTTATAAGAGGATATGTAGGCTAGTTAAATTTAGACCAAGATGGTAGCAATGGTTTGGAGGGGTTGTAGGAAGCAAACCCGGCATGCAAACATCTGTTAACGACGCATGCACAACCAGCTGGTTCCATATATAGTACATGCATGAAAGGTGTACTTGTGATTTGTTTTGTTGTGGTTGACGTACGAGAAGAACACGGGGAGCGACACACGCGCAGGGGAGCTTCGTGTAGACAAAAGTGGACCATGTGTGGCTCTCCTTAACCTACCAGGGAAGTACCGATGAATTGCTAATCTAGTCCGCTTAATGAAAAACAGGGCGGGATTGTTTTTCTAGATAATGGATTCATTAATCCGGCCTCTATATATTCACGAAAGATATACACAATCAAAAAGATACAAGAACACTTAGATCCGCTCCACAATAAAGAGAAAACACACAATCAAAAGAGAAAACATTGCGATACTCGGCACATGGCTACTCCTGACATCCTCTCCTGAGATGGCTAGATTCGGCGAGTGGAAGTCGTCAAGTCGTTGCCACCTATAGGGCGCCATTATCGTTGCAAAACCTCCATTGGTGCCATCTTCTCTGCACTCTTTGCGTAAGAAAACCCCAAAAGAAGTAGTGCATCAAATTTGATTATGTCATCTCAATTTTAGTTCAAGCTCTATCGCTGACATATAGCTAAATATGAAGTCAGATATAAGACTTGAGCTATAACATAACTCCCACCAATATGATAATGGTCCTGTTCGGTTGGTCAAGTGTGGGCAGATTTTGGCCGAACCTGAACAGTGTCCATAATTAGCAATACACCAAGTTCTGCCAAATTCAGTCCAAATTCTACCAGCCTAGCCGATCATGGCCAATAACAACAGGGCATGTACCTCTATGTGCCTAGATGCTGGGCACAATAGCCGTGATGTGGTGGAGGATTTGATGGTGATGTGGTGAAGCATCCGATGGTCGCCTCACTCCCCATCTTCCAGCCTGGTGAAGCACCAACGTGGGGGCCACAGTCTTCCGTGCTTGCTGACCCTACTGTGCACGATTCTTTGCATATGCATAGTTGTGGGTCACCGTGCATGGATGGGCCTACGTTGGCCTTGGAGTCCTTCGGTTATGCTCAAGTAACCTCTTATTGCGTCACCACCTAGGCTATGCATCACAAAGGACCCCAAAGCTCTTGATGATGATAATTTCATCCCCAAGCGCAGCGCCCGCTAGCTTAGCCGCTAAGAGCAAGTGGGGCCATGCTTTCTCTCTGCCTGACGAACATGGTGGGGCCATGCGTGGGGCAGATGCCCGGGCAAACTAGAGTGGAAATGACGGAAGCGGTGACGATGGACGACCACTGCCTCCTCCAGCACACACTCCAATGAAGAGACGAAGCAGGGTGCGATGGTCGTGGATGTCGTGAAGGGCACGACGGATGGCACCTCGGAGCATGAAGCGACGGACGCCGCCGGCTTGGTTTTCATGACTGATCGTGGACTGGACAACGTCGATGGTCGTGTCCACCATTGCACTCATGGAAGGTATGAGGTTTGCCATCTTCTACACCTTGGGCTAGAGTGGTGAAACTCCAGTCAAATTCCGACGAACTCCCACTCCTTCCTTTTGGGCTTCTAGCGACAGTGTAGAGCAGTTTGTGATAACGTATTAAGAGAAAATGTGATTGTGGTTGATGGAATGACCATGTATTCTATTCTAATGAAAAATATCCGTTTATATACAACCCAATGGGTAGTTGCCCGATGGCCAAAGGGTGTCGTATGACCCCAAAATGTGTCTATCTATGCCTATTGTACAAACTGCCATTACTCATTAGCAATTGCTAATGACATAATTAATAATGATTGATCACTAATTAATTAATTCTAATTAATCTCAAAGATTTTTGTATTCTCACTTAATTTATTCTATAAATAAAAATCTCTAAACTACACTATATTATATTACGAAAATAGCAGTTAGATGTCAATAACGAGAAGCAATATTTTTTTTTTAGAGAAAACAACGAGAAGCAATATAAAGGCATGGAATTAATATTTACTTCTGTTCAGGTTAACGAGTATAGTGAAAAATACACACAAGGAAAGATAATGTCTTTCCGTACGGTACTCGTGTCTCTGTGTGCATATATACACACACGCGCGCCGTTCAACACCTCAAGCGAACGACTGTGCAAGGCCGATCAGATTACTAAAACAAAAAGAGGCCTGGCTCCTAGAAAGGAAGCCGAGGCCACGTCACCTTAAATATTTCGCTCCGTTCCATTTCTATCCTACGATCTGCGTTCGTTCATTTTGGCGAAGCTGATCTCCGCTTCGCTCTAGAAGACAGAAGCTTATCTGCTTCTCCAGCTTCGCACTCCAGCTTCGCACTGCTGTACGCAATTATTGCTTGCCTCGGCTTCTGCCCGATCGGGACTGCCCTCTTCTAGCGTCTTCCTCCTTGCGTTCTTGTTGCCCTCGCCATTCCCTCTGCCCTGCGCATCGTTCTTTCCGTCGCTGTGCCCCTCACATCTTCATCTGCGTCTTCTTCTCTGCCGTCATTCCTGTGTTTCTATCGTTTCCAATTCGTCAACGGCAATGTCGCGTGCCTGCTGTTCCTCGGCCCTTTCCGGAAAGGGATAGCATCCGCGGTGCGCCGCGTCCTTCTCTTTGGTTCCTGTGCTCGCGGATCTTCGCTTCTCATCCTGCCCACACTTCCAAAAGGGGATCCAATAAGGTATGTCAGATCTGCTTTGCGTGCGTTGTTAGGGTCCATTTGTTCGAATGGTGAACCAGATTTTTTCTAGGCTGTTGGCTCTACGATTTCGCATTCTATTTTCAGAATAGGTAGATCTTTTTCGTGTCTCACCAGATTTTTGCTTTTCCCCTTTGCTCCATGGCAGCAGGTTTCCTTCTGTTCTTCTCGCCTGTTCCGAAGAAGATTTATTCGCTTGCTTCCTAGGTCAGTTCGCCCCTGGCCTCCTTTGTAAACAGTGGATCACCACCTGCGCCTCTCCACGATTAAAAATGTCATGTCATTGTGCAGGTGCTCTTCCTCTGGTACCCAAGCTCCGTGTCTGTTCCAGATTAACCAGAACCGCTTCGTTGCCAGTTTCCACGAGGTACTGCTATTCTATCTTCTTTTAATTTGCCGCGTATTTATGCAAGGTGTCTCCTGTCACTAATGGACTCATTGTGTTCGTGTAGGCCTGTGTGCGTGTGTAGTGTGTGTCAAAAAAATTTTTAAAACGGTGTGTGCGTGATCCATTTTGGGGTCCACTGTGCATTGTAGAGATATGTTCTATTTTCGGATATCATATTTAGCTATGTTACGGGCGATTGTGCAGCAGTGTTCGTTGCCTTACGCTGCTGGCATACATGAGATAATAGATGACGGAGTTAGTTTGTACGGTGTTGAAGTTGGATTGCCTTCAGAGTTCTGCTGCTCTGGTCAGCCTCGAGCCTGTTCTTCCGGGCTCCATCTGATTTGCAACAGGATGCTGCATATGAATCAGCTGCCCTCCAAGCTCGATGGCCTTGCAAGACACATTCGGTTTTATTGTGGTCGACTATAGTATACATGGTCTTCTGCTATATAGGAATTTACTCAACCATCTAATTCCTTTTGCAAATAGAGGCATTCAGCTGGCCGAGTCAATCGTTGCGTTGCCAACGAACGACCATGTAGCCCAAACATCTGTACTGGGAACGGCACAGCAGATGATAGATGAGATAGATGCTTTTCCCCATAGAGTGCCGTTTAGCTTACTCAACAGATGTGTGTTTATGTTTCAATGTCGTTTGCACATTTAATTTATGTATTTCAAATAAAATGGTCTTTGAACTGGTTCGTCTCAAGTTTTCGTGATCGCACTTTGTTGCTCCTTGCTACCCCAATTGTTTGTTACATCTAACTAAGATGGAAAGGATCCTCCTCTTGTCTTGGATATAAAATTAGTTACATGGTCATTGTCGACGATGGATTTGGCATTGCTACCTGACAATCAACTTGCCGGTGCGTGAATTCAGGGACATGTTTGTTTCTCTTTTCCTACCAGCAATTTGTCCCTTACACAAATAATGTTAACTTCAAGCGTCCTCTGCATTCCATTACAGCCAGCGGTTCAGCGCCGTTGGTAACTACTACTACAACTACGGCCGCTACCCGCACACGAGGACGTAAGTATCCTCCAGTGCTGAGGCCATATTTAAAATAGTATATTAATTATATGCCCTATTAGTATAAAGGGCGCTAGATTCAGTTTGCTTCTTATCTTAAGTAGGTCGGTCTTCACGTCATTCTACGGATCATTCTGATCCAGGACCATCCACCCGTCGCAATGCGCGAAGACGAAGACGTATGTTCTTTTCGATTACTTCCTATGTGCACTTGGTCTATCTTCATGTTATAGAGAGCCACACGCTCAGAAATAATGACTCCAAATTTAGGCACAAACACATCCTATGCTGCTGAGAGAATGGATGCAGCAGCAGCCAGGCAAAGGAGAAGATTTCTGCTTCAACAGCACCGAATGGTTTGGGGAGGTAATACTCCTTAAGATTGGTCACTTCTGGGTCCTCAGCTGCACTGTCAAAAAGAACACTCCAATTAACCTGTGCTATGGAAGAGGGTACTCTAATGGATCTAAGAATTATTGCATTACACAGGTGCTGCTTCCATACGGAGCGCTAACCTTCAATGTGGCCAATTCGATGAAGCCTTCGTGGCTGCACTTAAAGGTACATTTTTCACTGATGTACCCGCACTTTAGATGTGCGCCATACAGTTTGGCCACAGGTTTAATTCCTTCCTTGATTTTAGCTTTCCTTCTTTCCTACTGCTGCAGTATCATACCCTGGCAGATCTTATTTCGGTGGACCTGATCAGGAATGCTCCAACTGTCACGCCCTTTTTTGGTACGCTGAGGGAGTAGGAAAGGATCCAGTTACAGGTTCTGTCATCTACAACAAGTGTTGCCGAGGTGGCAAAGTTCAGTTACCACAATTCATGCCACGTCCAGAGCCTTTGGCTTCGTTGGCAAAATTTGATGGTGGTTCTGCATCCAACAAGTTCATGAAAAGCATAAGGCAAGTATAATTGTCTTTTTGCCTTTACATCTATGGGTGCGAACATAGATCGAAGTATGAATGATGGAGGAGGTCCTCCCAGTATTTAAGATTTGTGGCCGATTCACCACCGCATAGGCTCCCTCCTGCCTCCGGAAGGTGATCCTCCAAAGTTCATACAACTCTATGTTTATGACACTGCAAATGAGATTACCAACAGAATACAGGCACTCAATACCGCTGAACGGCGCGGTGCAGATATAGATCCTGCTGTTGTGCAATCATTGGTCGACATGCTTGATCGTCATAACCCTTTAGCAAAGCAATTCAGAATGGCAAGAGATAGGTTAGCTGAAGGTAATGATGAGGAGTTTGTCATTCAGCTTGTTGGTCCCCGCGATGGAGACCCGCCACAATACAGCTTACCAGCTACAGATGAACTGGCCATGCTTGTTGTCGGCGATTTAAGCCCAGAAGCTTATCAACGGGACATAATTATTGAAACCAAATCCAATGAACTGCAGCAGATTTCAGCTCTTCATCCTGCTTTTATGGCACTACAGTACCCATTGCTGTTCCCTTATGGGGAACGTGGGTTCCAGATTGGAGTGCCTTATGTTGGGTTATCGCCTACAGAAGAGAATGCATACACCAAGGTTACAATGCAGGACTACTTTTGCTACATGCTGCACTACAAAAAAAACCAACCCAATCCATACCTCTGTTATGGAGCACTGTCCAGTCAGGCTATGGTAGATGCAAGAGCTTGTATTGATGAAAATAGATTAGGCTTCCTTTTGAACAAGCAGAAAGATATAAGGGGGGAAACTATTCAAGGTATTTGTGATGCTATTATAAGAGGGTCTACACATGGTGATGACATGGGTAAAATGACCGTGTTACCTGCCTCCTTTACTGGTGGAAGGAGATACATGATACAGAATTATCATGATGGTATAGCCATTTGTAGAGAATATGGTCCTCCGTTTCTTTGTCACCTTTACGTGCAATCCTAAATGGCCGGAGATTAATGAAGCTATCTTTGACCGTGGCATGAAACCTAATGATCGATCGATGCTATTGTAAGGGTGTTCAACCTCAAATTAGAAGAGCTACTGCATGACATCAAAACTGGGGTTGCCTTTGGACCCTGCACTGCAGGTATAATACTTTAACCACACACACTACCTTGTCCGCTTTTCGTAAATAGGTAGCTCCTCCTGCTCTATGCTTCACTCTTATGCTGCGCACATTTTGCCTGCAGTGTTGCACACAGTAGAGTTTCAGAAACGAGGTCTTCCACATGCACATATCATTCTATGGACTGCTGCAGACACATCCAATCCTACACCTGGAATGATTGATAAGTACATATCTGCTGAGATTCCTGATCCAAGAACAGATCCCCTGGCTTATGCTTTAGTTGCAGAGCATATGATGCATGGACCTTGTGGTGCACACAATCCAAAATGCCCATGCATGAAAAAAAATAAATGCTCAAAGCGTTTCCCCAAGCCATATCAGGAAGAAACAACTATTAGCTCAGATGGTTTCACTACATATAGAAGAAGACCGTCGGACCTCTATATTGAAAAGGGTGGCCTGCGTCTGGACAACAGTTGGGTTGTGCCATACAATTTAGGCCTTCTAAAAAAATACCAGGCTCATATAAATGTCGAATGGTGCAACAAAACCACATTTATCAAGTATCTCTTCAAGTATGTTACAAAAGGTGCTGATTCAAGCAAAGCATACTTGAAAAGAGTTAAAAGAGGAGATCCTGTACCGTATGATGCTCAGAGTAAAACAGCTAATGAGATTAAGGAGTATCTAGATTGCAGATATATATGCCAACAGGATGCTTGCTGGAGAATATTTGGTTATGACATACACAGGCACCACCCAGCTGTAGAGCGGATGCCTGTACATCTTCCAAACGAAAACTTTGTCACTTTCAGTGCCAGACAGAGGATGGACAGAGAATCTACAATAGAATTCCTGAAAAAAACTATGTTAACGGAGTGGTTCGTCTGCAATCAATTCAATCCTTCAGCTAGAGAACTGACTTATCCTCAATTTCCTTCCAAATGGATTTGGGAACATAAGGATAGAAAATGGAGACCACGTAGGAACAACGAGGGTAAAATTGGCAGACTTTACTATGTCCATCCATCAGCTGGAGAGCGATATTTTCTGCGTCTGCTTTTACTATCCGCAAAAGGGTGCACAAGCTACGAGCAACTCAAATTCCACAATGGGCAGTACCACCCTACTTTCAAAGAGGCATGCAGGTCGCGTGGCCTCCTTGGAGATGATCTAGAGTGGTACAATGCATTTGACGAGGCTGCTGCCTGGTCCACATCTTCACAGCTAAGGAGGATGTTCGTAATGATGTTGTTGTACTGTGAAGTAAGTGATGAAAAAGCTTTCTTTGAGAGGGTTTGGCGTCATCTGTGTGATGATATTCAGTACCAATATAGAGAGAATATTGGTGACCCTAATTATGAGCTGCCGGATGGTTTGGCCAGAGATTACCTTCTCGATGAGTTGGGCACCCTGCTAGCACAGAGTGGAAAAGATATTCGCCAGACGAACCTTCCGCCAAAAAGTCATTCACCCTATCCTCAGTTCTACAACCGTCTCATAGAGGAAGAGTTGTCTTATCCCGTGGATCCTAATATAGATATGTCTAATCCTACAAACTCTCTCAACCAAGGGCAAATTCATGCATTCAACACGATTGTTGAACGAGTGCTAGCGAGGAGCCAGCTTCTTTTTCTTGTCTCGGTTATGGAGGAACAGAAAAACTTACCTATGGAACCGGATTGTGTCCTACCTGAGAGGAACTCAAAAGATTGTGCTGACTGTTGCATCATCTGGGGTTGCGTCTCTGCTCCTTCCAGGTGGGAGAACAGCCCATTCAAGATTCAAGATACCATGTGAGATCGAAGAAGACACTATATGCGATATTAGCAGAGGATCTATGCTCGCTGAATTAATAGAGCTCACAAGCCTGGTAATTTGGGATGAAGCTCTTATGACTGATAAGAAGGCATTTGAGGCTCTCGATCGTGCTTTGAGAGATGTTCAAAAAGTACAAGATTCAGCCATGCTGACATTCCTTTTGGCGGGAAGGTCGTCGTGCTAGGCGGAGACCTCGAGCATTCTACCCGTTGTTGAAGGAGGCGAGAAACTTGAAATACTTGATGCCACCATAACTCGATCACGTCTTTGGGCCCATGTTGAAATACTAACTTTGACAGAGAACATGCGTCTACAGTCATGTACCTCGATCCACCGCAAAGAGCTTAGAAATTGCCGAGTTCGGTGAATGGATACTTGAAAGTAGGTGAGGGTAAAATTCCAGCCTTTGCTAAAGAAGGAGAATCTGAAGCAACGTGGATTAAAATCCCCCGTGAACTGTTGCTTACCACAGAAGGTGACAAACTTACATGTATTGTCAATGCAATATATCCAGATATACAAACCAGATTTTCTGATGTAAATTACCTAGGTGAAAGAAGTATCCTCACTCCTACAAATGAATTGGCAGACGTAGTGAACGATCACATGGTGTCGTTGGTTCAAGGAATGGAGAGAGAATACTTAAGCTCTGATAGTATTGAAAAAACAGCAGGACAAGATGAAGCGTACGAAGCAATGTACCCAGTTGAATTCCTCAATACTCTAAATGGTAATAATTTCCCACAGCACCGTATTGTTCTAAAAAAGGGTGTTCCTATCATGCTTCTACGCAACCTGAATCAAACAGCGGGTCTGTGTAACGGTACCAGGCTTATTGTTACGGCCCTTGGACAATGGAGTATAGAAGCAAGAATCATGAATGGACGCTTCAAAAATAGACCTTTTACCATCCCTAGAATTACCTTGCTTCAAAAAAGTAAGAGGTGGCCTTTCATCCTCAAACGACGACAGTTTCCAATAAGGGTCTGCTATGCAATGACTATTAACAAGAGTCAAGGTCAAACTTTGTCCTACGTAGGAATTTATCTGAAGAGACCTATTTTTTCCCATGGACAGTTGTACGTTGCCGTGTCACGTGTGACATCAAAAAAAGGACTCAGACTTCTTATTGAAGATGAGAATGGTAACTGCACTGATGAGACTAAAAATGTCGTCTACAAAGAAGTCCTCAAGTACCTGCCAGTTTGATGGTTCCTACCTAATCATTCAGTGCTAACTTTGTCTCTTCCATCTACAGACAACCAACTGTTATAGTTATTAGTCCCCCTAGCTTTATGTTTGTACCCAGTTATTTGCTTCGTGAATGCCAGAAAAAATGGCCTTTTGTATAGAACATGTAGGACAACATCTCTTCTACCTTAGCTTCTATATGCAGCCTGGTATTTGATGGACGGTTGCAGAAAAATGCCATTTTGTATGTAACTGCTACAAGAACAGCTACCACGCTGATTATTACCATATATATTAACCATACTTCAATCCCTATGTTTTCTGCCTTCGTTCTACATACCAAAGAAGGAACCATTATTCACTTTACTACCAATCTGCTATGTTACACAGTAACAAGTGCTGTGCTTATTTTATTTGTCGCCAGATGACTCGAAATTTAGGTAGGCCTATTATGCATGACTGACCCCGATACTTCCAACTACCACACCTTACACAATATATATTACAAGTTATTTTTGAATTTCCTCCGAACTCTCTCAACTTGCATACAACTATACATATTTCAGCTGATGCACTGGTTTCTTCTTTAAATCATACCTATTCTAATCAGAGAAATATGGAAAAAATTTGTTGCTCCTTTGTTTTGCAGGCTGCCATTGCCAACCAAAGATGAACGAAACAATTTCCATTGCAGCTCTCACCAAAGGCCGTGAAAAGAGATCTCTGACTGTTAGAGTTGTGAGGAAATGGATTGTAAGGGAAGAAACTGGTCAGGGTGAACCTCTATATGCTGGCATGATCCTAGCTGATGCAGCGGTATGACATAAGCCAAATACTACATCTTTTTACTGTACAGTACCATTTTTATACATCTCACAAACCTAGAAAATTATGCAGGGAGATTCTATATATGCTGAAATCCCTCAAGCAGCCATACCCATCAAAGAACCCAAGTTTGATGTTGGCAAAGTTTATGTCCTTCAAAAATTTACAGTGACCGCTTCAAAACAGATTTTCAGAACCATCAGGAGGGAGTTAATGTTAGAGATTTCAAGATATTCAGATCATGAGGTTGCCCAAGAATATCCACCCACTATTCCAGAATATGTCTGTGAAATCACACCTTTCAAAGATATTGTACCAGCTGGGAAAACCATCATCGATTACATAGGTGCATATTTTCATTTGCTTGAACTACAATATTTAATTGACACTATCCATTTGGTCTTCTCCTATACATTAACAGTTAAACTCTTTGCAATTTCACGCGCAGACGCTATAGGATACATCACCGAATACTCTAAACTAGATAGCAGGGTTCCAAAAGGAAAAGAAAAAGTGACTCATCTTAGAAAAGTGATTCTTAGAGACTTAAGGTAAACTTCCTACTTTCATTGCTTTATACAATGCTCCTATGAAAAACTTATTATTATTGGTATTTTGTTCTTGACAAAGGTAACGATATGAAAGTGACTCTATGGGGTGAGTTTGCTATAAACTTTAGCCTTGAAGGTGTGTACAACGAACAAGCTGGAAATGTCGTTGTTTGCCTTGTAGTTGGTTGTGCACCTCGTCGGGAATATAATGACCCAGGTATACATTGACATTCCCTATTCGCCTATTCTGAAGCAACAATTATGCTGCTACTTATATGAAAAAAATTATATACAGACACAGTTTACTTAAGTGGTGCTTCTCCATTTGCTTACTATCTCAATCCACCAATTCAAGAGGCTTCACCCTTCTATGCTAGGTTCGTATTAATTAGACTAACCATTTGTGCTGCTACCATCCTTTGAAGAAGATAGTACTAAACAATCTTCTGATTCCAGGTTCAAAGATACTCCCATCTTCATCAAACGACCATCAGAAACACCTCAACCGTCAAATGTGGCAATGGTTGACAAACCGCTTCAACTTATGACTGTCGCTGCACTTAATGCCATAGAAAATCCTTTTGACTTTGATGTAAGCATCTCACACAGTCATCTACATACATGCATCGATGTTTATAAATAGTTTCAAAATTCACAGCTCATGCATATGTATAATCCAAATCTACTTGGCATACATTATCATGACAGGATGGATCATACAAGTGTGCCGTCACTATTGACTCTATTCTCAACACTAACAAATGCTGGTGGTACAAAACTTGCAAACGTCATAAAAAAGGCTACTCAACAGAGCGATCTCAGCTAATGGTGCCCTATATGCAATGAACCAGCTACTTACACAAGGTAAATTAAAAGAATATACTTATTGCATCGCCTGTACAATTCATGCAAATTGAATTCTTGCTATGCTTCGATTTACATGTACATTGAACAGACAAATTTTAAACAGGTGCTCATTGTCAACAATTCATGCAAATTGAATTCTTCCTATGCTTCGATTTACATGAATATTGAACAAATAAATCTTAAACAGGTACTCATTGTCATTCATGGGAAAAGATGATACTGCTGAAGCAAGATTCTTTGCATACGATGAAAATGCAGCAAACATTGTTGGCAGAGACTGTGATGCTATCATGAGTCCTCTTGGCCAATCTAAGGGTTTACCCCAGCAGCTTCTTAATATTGTGGGAAAAAGATATGTCTTCTCTGTTGACCTTAGCAACTCTGCAATTAGACAATATATTGTCAAAGCTGTGCTCCAGCGGCCACCAAAGCGCTCAAATCAAGGAGATGGAGCTGGCTCCTCAACTCAGAGTGGACCATTAACACCTCAAACTCTACAGTCACCATCAAAGCCAATGTCTGCACTCATGCTCAATAGTCCACGACATCCTCAGGACATCTTGCATCTTGCGCCGTCATCACACATGGTTAGTATAACATTACCAAGACTACATTTGCTATCCACTGCCACGACTACATACAATCTGAGCAGTTTGTTTATGTAAACACAGACGCCGCTCCCATCTATTGAACATCAGGAGATCTCACCAAGGCTTCATGAAAAAAGGTATAACCTTTAAAATAGCAACACACTGCATGTGTCATTACCTTTTCAGACCAATAATTGATCTTTAAAAAAAAAATCCCTGCTATAAAAAAAAATGCTCACAATATTCACAACAAATGCTGGGTATAAATAACCAGCGCATGCAGGAACCTATTTGGATCTCCACCTACTGGTGACCTGGTAAACATTCTTTGCACATGCATCACACCTTTTTTCACATAAACATATATCAAAATTCACTTTAAAAAATACATTTGACTCAGGAATCTGAAGATACTGCTGCAAGAACTGACCTAGCAACTACTGCTGACGAAGAATCGAAACCCCACCGCGTCAAGGCAAGAGGTAGCATTATCTGCAAGATCTCCTGTACATTAAAATCATACTCATCGTCATGCATAAATGTCAAACTAATCAATGTTCGTATGATTATACAGAGCTAAATCTGACACTTCTACAAAATCTGGAAAGAGTGGAGAGGAGAAGTCCACAAACTAGCAGCACTCTTCTAACAGAAATGCTTTTGCAATAGCTATCGTACTGGCCTGCCAGAGATATGTGCCGTTGAAGATCGCCACCAAGCTGGTGCCTGCTTTTGTACTAATATCGGCGCCAACCTATCGTTCGATTTAAATCAACACTACTATGCAAAGACAGACTGTCCAGGATTAGAACTGCTGCCGTGTTATATTCCTATGTATCACCACTGTTTAATTGTCAGCATACAAACTACGAACGTTGAATCTTGCAGTATCTAGAGTAGCCAAGGCACAAAAAGAAGCTTCAAAATTTCAGCATGCAACTGAACCAGTATCTGTAATATATTCTAGACAAGTAATTTACGTAATATGAAGTACCGCTGTATCATAGAGTAGACCAAGACATATAAACCAGTAACCTCTTAAATATATGTATACAGATATGTGTCTATGTGTCTATTCCTAATATAGAATCCAACTACCAATTCACATTATTCGTCAAGATTACTCGAAAAAACTATAAACATCAACAATTATTCTTCAGCGATACCAGCGCGCGGAAGCGCGCGCCAATCCACTAGTTAGATCATTAAAATCCGGAATGAATACGAGGGACAGGTGCCGAGTCCTGATGCTTATGTTTTTCCTCTCTGCATTCGACGCAGACAGTAAGCGTCCCTATCAACCAATCTTTGTCCTTAGTTAAATTTATTTAAATTTATATATAATACTACCTATGGAAAGTAGTGTATATTCCATATATGCTAATATATGGACACACAAACAATTATAAACAGGTCGGCCTCATCAGCAGCTGGATGTTGGAACCACAAGCAGGCGTGCATATAGCCTCCCAAGCACAGCACTAAACAAGGGCAAAGTGGTACTCATATTTTGTATGGAATTTTATTGTGACACTAAGCACAAGTGCTATTGCTGCACAATTAAGCTCAAACCGAAATGTTATGACACTTTGCGTGAGTGCCGGGACTCATGCAATCTGCCCACCACCACCACTCCAGGCACCGACTGCATCCCTAGTACCTAAAAGGAATCAAATGGTATCGTAGCCATCGCTAATCGGCCTGCCCGCTAATAATAGCCTCCATCGCTAATCCACCCTCCGGCAGCGGAACCGCCGCCCGCCCCGCGCTCTAATCTCTCGCACTGCCTTGCAGCTCTGTGGAACCGACGTAGCGCACGAATCCTCTCCTCCGCTCCACATCCGGCAGTTGTCGAAGTAGCACACGCCCCCACAAGCGCGCATCGGCCGCCGGTGACCGCCCTTGCGCACCGGCATATCTCCAACGTCGCGACGTCATCGCCGTGGCGGTTTGAGTCCGCCCCGACCCTTGCCACCGGACCGTTCCCCGTCCAATCCGAACTCGAATTCGTGAAATCAAGCAGTGCTGCCGGCCGTACGCGCCAGGAAGCCGCGGCGTGCAGCCTTGGCACCCCGGGCCGAGGACGCGACGCCGAAGCTGCAAGCGCCGGCCGAGGACCTGGACACTACGGACAGGGGGCTCTCGCGGCAGGCAACCACCAACGGCCGTGCCGAAGGTAACGCCAAACGCCGCGTCATCGAGGCCGCAAGCGCCGGCCGAGAGCCTGGACGGCGGATCCGCCCTACCTCCCCTCCGGCGGGAACCCTACCCCTGTCCCGCCACCCTGGAGTCCGACACCAGTAGCCGTCCGAAGCTCCGAGCGTCGAGGCGAGGTTGAAGACGACGACAGCAAGCGGGGACCTGTCAGGCACTCGGGCGTGGCCCTTGAGCCGAGCGAGCCTGTTGGCGCCGGTCGGTCGCTAACCCCGCGATGAGCAAGGCCCCGACGGGCGCTGCCTTCAGGGCGGCTGAGGCCCTGGGTCCCGGCATGGCTGCGCAGAGGCACAACCGCAGGGTGAAAGAACTGTATATTTCTGTCTTTTGACTCCTGCCTTGCAATTCATTCTGATTTTGACTCCTGCCTTGCAATTCATTCTGATTTTGACATGTTGCTTTGCTTAGGATCTACTACTAACCATAAGTACTCTTGTGACGCCCAAGGCCCAAGCTGTGCCACTACAGCGTCGCCGCTGCCCAACTAGGTGACGTGGCCATCGTGCGTCGGCAGCTCGCTGCAGTTCATAGTCGTTCACTTCGGCTTCGGATGGCCCGAGCGCGTTCGTAGCGGCGGAAACAAGAAAATCGATGTCATGGAGTAGCTGTACTACCCTGGCAATGGCGGCAGCAGCATCAGCGACATCAACATCCATCTGGCGCTGCAGCTTGGAGCCCATGTACATGGTGGACTGGTGGAGAAGGACGTTCACTTCTTCCTGGACCAGGCGGCAGCCTACAGCGTAATTATACTACAGCTGCTCTCTCTGTCACTGGCCACTCCACACATCCAGTTCGTTGATCGTGATTTGGTAACATTGTGTTGGTTGGTTAAATATATATTGCTTAGCTCCTTCATTGTGTACAACTACAAGCTAGCCTGCTAGGCGTGTTGGAGCTGGATTTGAGTGGAATAAGGAATTAAGGATGGTCTGTATCTACTGCACTGGCCTACTCAAAAGTAACTCATGGTATGCAGGTAAGCCATTTGATGAAATGCCCCTTAAACTCAATCCAAGCAGTTCTGTACAAAAGCCTGTATGAAACCTGAACATATGTGCAGATGACAATTTTAATAGCTAAATAAATATTGAGACTAATCTTTACTTTGTGCTACATACATGAGCACATATCCTCCTGTTTTTAAATAAGTTGCAATTTCTTCTGTTGATTTATAGTGTGGCATTAGTTAATGGGATTGTACTGCTAGCTTAGGTTCTGTTCGGCTAAAGAGGGAATGGTAACTGTTCCAGTCAGTTTTAAAAATTCTGAAGTCCAAGAAGCGGGTGCACGTGCTGAGTGTTGTGCTTTGTCCATTAATAATCATGCTTATTTGAGTTTCCTTTTCTTAAAAAGAAGTATCCAGTGGAACATTGTGGATTAGATCTGAGCACTTGTTAGTCTCTGAATTTATGAATGTGGAGAAAATATTCTGATTAACCCCTTCATTTTACATTTAGATTTTGGTGGACTGCTAGGTCAGGAAGAATCAAGACAGGGCAGAAGAAGCTGGCCTGAACAAGCGAAAGTATATTAACAAGAGGGTGATTCTTGGGAATGTCATCAATAATTTGAGTGGTAATGGGAAAAAAGGTAATTGTCTATAGAGTATTACATAAATTCCTTGCTCATGTGCTTTCCAAATATATAACTTCCTTTAGCTGGACTGTGCTAGGTTTGACGAAAAAGAAAACTTTCAGATATGCATGCTTAGTTTATATCTTATCTTTTGCTGATCCTATTATTGCCTTAGTGCCTTGTAATGGGCAATGCGTCTCCTGTTGCTAAATAATATATAGAGACTGAGCTCCCCCTTCTCTTGCTAATTTAATCATCTAATGTATGTGGAACTGTGCTGATTATCACTCATCCAAATGACCTTCCTAGGTTGAAACACAAACAAATAAAAAGAAGTGATTAAATAGGCTTTTGGAGGGGATTGGATGAGGAGAACAAGGGCTAGCAACATTTGGATTAAAGTAGATCAAAGCACAGACCGCAGCTACACAGTAAAAGACATTGGGTGTGCTACTTCATGATAGGTCACACTGTCGTAATATGCTTTATTTCATTTCAAACCACTCCTATCCTATCTCATCATTCTTGTGCAAGCTGGTGGCAACAATCTGATCATTCTTTATCAACTTACAAAGGATGGCCCATACTTATGGTTAAGAAGGAAGAAAGATTATGCTGACTTTGAATTTTGATAGGTCACCGTGGATAACCTATGAATTATTTTTAGGTTAACTATATATTTGAAAGTATTTTCTTTCATATTTGGCTACTAAACTAAGATTCTCATAGATTACTCAAACAAGTTAGACAATTTGGTCCTCAATCATGTACTTTTGTATTATGAAAGAAAAGTATTCATTCTGATATGTGTATCATGTATTCATGATTCAATCAGTCCAATAAAAAAATTGGGAAAGTTTTATGTTAATAGCAACATACGGTTTTGAACAAAGTTTATTATTTATCTTCATGTTTATTGTATTGTCTTGGCTTAATGTTGGGCTCCCGTTGCAACGCACGGGCACTCAACTAGTAAATTATATATGGTTTTAAATAATGTATTCAACGTCGGTAATAAGAAGAGAGCTCTAAATCTTTTGCATGTCATTTTTCTTTGAAATCTTCTAATAACATATGCATTGGCGGAGTGCACGTGTTAAGAAAAAGGAAAATGAAGAAGGAACTAGAAGGACAGATCATGGAAAGGTTTCACACCGATGGATTTTTTAGGCCAACATGTCAAGCACATTGCTTTGCTAATTGGTATGAGAGAAGCTCCGCAGAGCCACTCAACAAGCGCAATACAAACTTTTAGTGATAGACATTAGGACAAAAAAACTACTTCCTCTATAGCTTAAAATTATTGTGGTTGTCTAATTTTGCTTTCATGTATAATACTCTAGATTATGTGTTAGGTTATGTTTGGCAGGGCTTTGGCTTCGGCTTGTCAGGCCTCCTTGCTAGCCTTCCTAAACGGGCATCTACAACACGACTCGCTACAAGGAACCCGAAGAAGGTAGAGTTATTTTTTTTTATATAGGAGTACGTCGGAGCAATATAATTTTGTTTTGTCCTTGTTTTTCCTCATAATCCTAATACAAATTACTAAAAAAAATTGTCACTGTGCAGTTGTTACCAAATGTTTTTCAAAGTATCTTCATCTCTACTGATAAAGCTACTCCACGTGAGGAGCCAGAGTTATCTTTGCAGGAGTTAGAGCCATGCCAAAATAGATCATTGGTACTACATTGCGTCTCATCTAGACTAGACAAAATCCAATCGTATTACAGACCAGAACTTTTTATTAACAATAATAGTATTACTAGTAGTAGTATATGTTTGATTTTTTTTTTCATGAACCCGATTTAGACGCTTCACATGCGCTGCGTCTTGTGTGAACTGAAGAATCCAATCGGTCGTCTGGTCAGTCTCTAGTGCAACAACTCCACATATGCGTGGTGTTATCGATGTGACTTTATTGGTGCCCGCGTCACGGGTAACGTGAGTGCTCTCGATCGGTTCGTCACAAAAGATTAATCTATCTACCATATGGTGCACGTTGTTTTCTTTCGAGGAGCTGCAACGATCCAAAAATTTTGAGTTTAACAACGGCTCAATTCGCTATTCTAAGTGGAATCCGCTGAATTGAGCTGGCACATTCAAATTTTTGGATCGTTGCAACGGCTCAACAACGGCTCAATCCGTTGAATTGAGCTGGCACATTCAAATTTTTGGATCGTTGCAACGGCTCAACAACGGCTCAATCCGTTGAATTGAGCTGGCACATTCAAATTTTTGGAGTATAGCATACGTACTGCTGGGTGCATTGATTTCCTCTCGAGATTTGCGAAAGGCCTGCGTCGTAAGCAGCATTAACAATGTTTTAGTCCAGTTTTCTATTCTGCAGCTGCTGGGGGAATCTCATTCACATGCACGAATCACATCTATATATTACCCCATCCCCATGTCCCAGCCTGGTGCAGAGTCCATTTGCAGTCTTGTAGAGCTTGTAGCCATCACCACAAAATACAACTGCGCCGCCCGGAGAGTGGAAAAGATCTAGAGAGCAACGCAACGATGCAACCATGTCGCTGTTCGCTCTTGGTTCGAACAAGACGGCGGTGGAGCCGTGGTCCGTGGAGGGGGCGCTGAGTTTGGTCAAGTCGACGGTGGGGGAGGAGAAACTGAGGGAGAAGCTATAGAGTGACCTGGTGTTCATCTGGGATGTAGCTAATGTTCCTCTGGCTCACGTCCTCCACCCTGGCCCCCTGGTTGAGGCAGCGCTCATCAACCTTCGCTAGGGTGGAGACATGCGCCAGAGAAACATTCGCTACAACTTCATCCTTAGCGGCTCCAACAACAATAAGCAGCTAGCAGCAGTTTGGAGTTGCTGTTGTCTCGTGCCTCCGGCAGAGCACACCTACCAATTGGCGACGGCGGTGACAGAGAAGTGGCACAGTTAGTTTAGCCTCCATGAGTTGATCGTCCTTGATTTTTTTTTAGTGTCATCGTCCCTGGATATATGATGATGACTATGACATCGTCCTTTAATTTGATGATGACCTTGACCTCCAGGTTATCTCCATTTGGGGAAGCAATGTAGGAGAAGGAAGTACGTGGTGGTGATCCTGGATTCCTGGGATGACCTCCATGTAGGGTCTATCATGACTCAAGAACCTGTCAAAAATTCAAAATCCGTGTACATGGGTGAAGCTAACACATCATTTCAACCACTATGAGTTTGTCAAGAGCTTGTTGGCTCAATTCTCCATGAGCAGCTCTCAACAAGCAGAGGTTACGGATCGAAGAAGACAACATCGTGAAAGCTAAGGTCTTGCAACAAATCTGAGAGTCAAGATATCTCGTTGTCTTAGAAAATGTATTCACAATGGAAAGAGTGGGCTCTCAAAATGTACCTGCCGAATTGTAGTGTTTGGTTCCCTCTAATTTTTAAGAATCTCGTTCTTGAAAATTAGGTGGGACTCGGACTAGTTTTTTCCTAGGTTCTTTGTGTCGATTCTTGCCAGATTCTTAAAAACCAATAAGCTATTGGTACACGACTTTTGCCAGTACACGACTTTTGCCAGTTTCTTTTAAATACATCTTGTGAGGACAAATCTTTTTTGCGGTTTATTGAAAAAACCCACCTCTAACGATGTCTCCAAGCAAATTTTGCACTTGTAATGAGTTCTAACGGCCAGCTAATTGAACTAAACAAACTATCATGTTCTTGTAAAAAAAAAAAAACTATCATGCTTATTGCCTAGAGTTTTTTTGGATGAATTTTGCCTAGAGTTGTTAGTTTGTTACAGAGAGAGAGAGAGAGAGAGAGAGAGAGAGAGAGAGAGAGAGAGAGAGCTCGCTGAACGCTGATGAGGGGTGAGGGTGCTCCTTCTTCCGCCGCCGCCGCCAAGGGGCAGGGTGCCCCGCTCTGCTAGGCTCCGCTCAGGCCCCGTCGACCCCCGGTCCTCGACATGCCCCCACGTCCAGCTCCCCCCATCCCCTTCCTCTGTTTTGGTTCCCTCTCCCCGTTTCTACTACTCCCCCACTCCCACCAACCTCAGTTCCCCGCCGACCCTCCTCTGCGGCTACCTCAGCGACGAGCTCCTGCTGAATCTAAACTCCGTACGTGCTGCAACCGTCAAAACACAAACCATCTACTCTATCTCTTTTTTCTCTCTCTTCTTCAACCCTATACTGTTCATTTCTTGATCCAGGCGACCAAGGATGGCGTCCTAGGCTTGCCGACCAATTTAGGGCAACCCGACGACGTTCTTGTCCTGACGGGGTCCCTCCCGGACGAGAGCTTCGACGACTTCTTTGCTAGTATGTTCAGAAACTAGCCCTTCTTCGTCACGCAAACACGATTGGTTACCCTTTGCCGGTTTGCTCGTGAACCTCGCCGCTCTTCACCACGAAAGGTGTTGGTTAAATGCTACATTCTTCGGTTCGTGATGACCGGGCGATCTAGCCCTAGCTGGTGTGTGATCCGGGATCAATTCGGCGTCAACAGTTTGCTTGCTTTATTTGCATGAAAACCCAATAGCACATCCAGGCGTTAAGTTAATGCGTGGCACCAAAATATCCTTTCAACGACAAATATACTAGTCTGCAGTGTTCAATACTACGACCATACAGGCGTATTGTGTGATCACAGCATTGCCATGCATGTTCATTCATAGATCAGTTTCCATTAGGAATTAACTTTGAACAAGAGATTTCAGCAAATTTTGGTTTTTTTAACAAATTTTGGTTTCTTTACAACAATTTACATTTTTTTCGACACGAGGATCCTTGCCCCATTTCCATTAAAACATAACGGAAATACAATGTTTAGATTTTTGAGGGAAGCACAGCATAAGAGCAGATCAGGCTACCAAAACGGGGGAGACACCAGCCCCAAACTCTACAAGCAACGAACCAAACCTGAGCAGTATAAAAGCTACAGGACCTAACAAACGGTTTGTCGGCCCCTAATTTTTAGGGTCCACTGTGCATTATATATCACTCCCAAGATCAGTAGGTGATACGCACAACTGAGACAAGATTGATATCAAAAACCATACTTTTATTAATCTAGGGGAAAACACGTTACAAGGTTCATGTGTTTACATAGCTTGGGCCATTGGCCTTACAACAAACATCAGAGTTTCTACTACAGCGGTCCTATGATGTCGCGGTTCCATTCCTACAGGCAACTTGGAGTGCGGACGCAACCCTAGCCTTATGCGTAACTCTATATCCTTGTCGTGGTAGTCTTCGAGTAGCTCCTTCGTGTGGTCGTACGGCTCCGTCTTCATGTAGAATCCAGTTGTCCTATCCTTTCGTATCCCTCGGTAGCTCCATCCTCGTGTGCTCTTTTGTAGCTTCACTCCTAAAAATATAAAATAGAGGGGTTGAGTACATAAAGTACTCAAGAAGCCCTAACTTTGGGTGAAAGGAGGTGGATGGGACGGCTATATGTGGAGGTGGTTAGTGGTATAGGCGGAGCTAAGGTATTATGGTAAACTAATTATAAAGATGGGTTGGGCCCTGGCAGGGTATTACCATCCTCACCAGTTCCCTGATTAGTTATTGGTTACCAAAATCATAAACACGTCTTACCATATCATAATAGTGGTGGAAGTCGAATCATTTGGGACCTCATCCCAGCGGTTGTCCATTCCAAGGGCGTGGCTATTCGAACAGATTCAATAATACTCTGCAGAGGTGTACAAATTTCCCCACATGATAGGCGTAGTCGACACCATCGTCATGGCTTAGACAGGCCTAACAAGACCTCGTACCCGAGAGGGCGCTACCTTAGATTTCCATATAATTCCACCACGGACTACTGTTGACATTTCTAACGCCACTTAGTGTTAGGTTGTCATCCCTAACATGGCGCCAAAAATGCTGGTACTAAATAATGCAACTGCTACTAGAAATAAATATGGGATCCGCAAGCGCACAGATAATACCGATGTAGCATTTTAACAGGAGTAATCCAGGTATCATTATTTATAATTTTACCACTGGGAAGGGAATGCACTGGATAATGAGTGATGAGCAATGCACATGCGATAATGGAGAGCTTAACCTTGTCTGTATCGATCATCTCATACAGGGTAAGTGTCACATAAAATATAGGAATGAATGACATAAGATAAATGAGAGCAATTAGCCACATAAAATAATAGTAATAAGCCATCTCAACTTAGCACTCTAAGCTTATAACACTAGCATGGACTAGGACAATCTAGGGTATAATCCTATGTTATTCTAACTATAAAGTCAAAGCATACAATGATTAGTGCAAGAACATCTAGCAATCATGGCGGGAAAAGGTTACATCTATGCATAGTGATATTACCGAGAAGACAAGAGACATAGCAATGACTTCAATGTAATAGGTTGTTCTACTAAGACCTACCAACGGGGGATGGAATACAAAGGACTCAACAGGACTGTCACTCCCGCGATCTACCACACGACCCGGCCAATAGGGTGCAATCGCAGATAAATACGGCCTAGGCACCACGCCTACACAATATTTACCACTCACCCATCGATCTAATGAGCGAGCGCTATACGATCCTATGCATAAACATAATTCTAGTCCAACTATGCTAAACATATAATCAAAGTAGACTAAGAACAATATAATTGAGAATATAATCAAATAGAGTAAAGTCAAGTCTGATATAATAGAATAGAATAAAGTACTACTCATAGTATCACGAACAATGATGAATATTACAAGAATGTAGAGGGGAATTACCAAGAACTCCGACAGATCCGGACTCCAAGCTAGGCTTGATTCCCTCTAGATCTATTCCTATGTAGCTATGCTACTAAACTATGGAGCTCTAATTGAGATGGTGGCTCAAGCTTCTCGAATTTCGATGAGAGAATGAACTCTTGAATGAATTAGCTTGAATTAGGGTTTCACCCGGGGGCCGGGGCTCTGAATATATAGCCCCCTAGGATTAACCGCAGCCCCTCGGATCAAACCGACCTAAATGGACGATAATTATTCATCCTCAAAGGCGGTGGAGGCGGGATCCACGAGACTCCACCGATTGGTGGAGGTGGGGAGTCGGCCGACTCCCCCGGGTCGGCCGACCGGCCACCCCCGCGAGTGGGCCCCGGCTTCCGGGGTTTGCCTTCGGAGTCTTCTAGATTATACAATTTTACCCGTTCGGTCTTTATCTCTATGTAATCATGACATGTGGGCCTCCTTTGGTTCTCTTTCTCGATAACCCCCTGCAAAATAGACAATCACCAAAACTCGTGGAATTCTGTCGTGTAACCCCTATATCTAACAAGTGAACTCATATTAGTCCTTTCTCTTGCTGCGTTGACGGTATAAAATTGATACTTAACGACCGTCAACAAACTCCCCAAGCTTACCTTTTGCTCGTCCCGAGCAAAGATAGGCTCGTGATGGATCGGGAGTTGCTACAATACTTTCACTCCTCACAAGTACACATGCGTTCAAACAAGAACTCTCCTCCGGATTAGAGTGAACTATTCTGACTCAAAAACTCACTCATATTACCTTTCACCATGGGGCTTGTAACCGTCACTTGGTTCTTGAGTAGTTGAAAGTAGAACGGTCAAGTCAAGCGCCATGTTTCTCGCTCTTTGATCAACTATTATCCCGGAGTTTTTGCAAGGTTTTGAAATAAAACTCAGAGTTCCTTGTATGAACCTTTCGTGTCTCTCATTTGTGGTATTTCTGGATCCTCTCTAAGGCATGAGTAGTGTATGCCTTCTCTCTTCTCTCAGAATATGTGGTATTTATGGAACTAAGACATAGTGGAAAGTGCCTTCTCTCTCTCACCCTACTTTCTAATAGGCTTATGTGGAGCTCATAGGTGGGGAGACACTCAAACTCACTTGCATATATTGCACAGTTAAGACATGGATCCAATAGGAACTAAAATAATAAAGTCATATGTGCATGTGAATGAGGAAATGGAATGGATGAAAAGATGATAGGATGATGGTGATAAGGAAATGATTATGAGGGGTACTCAACTGGTGAACATCTACTTCTACACTTGCTCCTCTCGGGGATAGCATGACTCCCTTTATTTGGAAACCTTGAAAACTTCTTGAATGGAATGACTTGGCTACTCTTTCTTTTTCTTTCTTTCTTCTTTTTTCTCTTTTTTTTTTCCTTCTTTTTTTTAGACTAACCAATCCTCTGGAAACAAAACTTTAGCAACGGGGATTCATATAACTTGAAATGATAATAACTGGAGCTTTTATGTAGGCAAATAGAACGGCGATGATTATGTCTAGATGTTCGCTTCCAGGATAGGAGTAGAACCTTTTCTGGATGCTGTGAAAGGAATGGCGTATGTATATGTGGATGGATGAATGGATGGATGCGTACTCCCAGTGTAGGAGCAGCATAAGTGCGTATCTCCAGGGTAGAGACAGCACAATATGTGGGGAATGCGTACTCCCAGGATAGGAGTAGCATATGTGCGTATCTCCAGGGTAGAGATAGCACAATATGTGGTGGATATGGATCTATATGTGGGTGGTACTTCTAGGAACAGTATAGCAGAATGAATATAATATTTATAAAATGGGTGCATGCTTCGAGGACGTATAGCATAGATCAATGGATGGAGAGCACATAGTAATGACTTTTAACTGCGTGACTAATTCCTTATGGGTCCACAAAAGATAACCACACTCAATGCCTATAAAGTCTACACTCAAACCTACAATATGATCTATATAAACATGGGTTTTCCTAATCTAGTAAGCAGGAATATATGGTCATGTGGTAGGAATTTGAACTCTCATCACAAAGGAACTCATCATACAGAATTTGATATTTTCAAAGATAAATTCTCCGAACTCTAGTATCTCTAGGAACAAGATGGACAAACAGCTCAAAACCTTCCCATATCATACCCGTCAACCACCTAGACTTAGATCAAGTGTTTGCCACCCACAAGTTTCGTGCTCGAGCAAATCTCAAATCTAAACAAATTTGTGTCCAAAACTCGGGAGAGTGCAAGGTTGAAAACTAGGTACTTGAAAGGAATTACGGTAGAGCAACTATTCATCATCTCCATGTAGAGTTTATTCTAGGGATCACTTTTAAAGACAAATGCAAGAGCTCTCCAAAAGTAGAAAAGATAAATAAGGAAATCTTTCGGGTTTCTATGGTTATGCATCTTTTTTAGTTGTTTTAACAAAGCATACTTTAACAAGGCATAAACAGATAAGTTGGAAACACTTAGCTTGGTACACGGGGGATGCTCTCCCCAAGCCGGATGTTGACATAGTCTCGATGTGCCGACAGCACTAATCGAAGACGTTCTAGTCCTCCAGAGTGTTGTAGATAGTTGCTTTGGAGACAAAGCATTCAATTGTCACGGGCAAAGACACTCCGACGGGGACTGGATGTCCTTCTCGCTTGTTAGCTCTTCTTGATCCTTGATGTTCTATGAAGCTCAAAATAGACAACAAAGCTTGTGGAACTAATTAAGTGTTAGTGATAAAACCTCTAGGCCTTGATTGTCTAGAACTTTCTTAACTTAGACTTGTTCTAACAGGATCACAAGAAATATTTTTATCTTTTTATTATTTAAGGAATGCGGACAGGGAAAGATAAATATGCCGAGAAATTATTTTTGTGCCACCACAAAGTGAATGACTATTCACATGGGGCTTGACGATTTTCTGGATGCAAATGCAAAACATCTTTATTTTCTTTTCTAATGCAGAGATAAAAACATAACGATGCAACTAAGATGCAAGTAGGGAAATAAATATGCTAAGGTAAAAATATAATGCTGAAAAGTAATGCTGATAAATACCAAGTTACCTCTTGGCGCGGCGTTCGGTGGTTTTAAGTCCTCCGAACAGGACTTGTCATGTTCGCTCATTTTTCAAGGGTCCCATTGGCTGGCGCCTCGGATGATGTCGCCTCGTGTGTAGGAGTTGATTCTGATTTTGCTTTTACTTTCCACACCTTCTTTGTTGGAGAGGGTGACCTTGAGGAGGAAGCTTCCCGGGGCACTTGGTTTTCTTCTGGTAGCACCTCTTCAGGTTCTTCTACAATGTTCTTCTCTTCTGGGTATCGATCTTCATATCTAGACACTTCTCCCTCATAGTTGGCCCATCCATCTGTAGTGATGTTCTTCTTGTTCTGGCGATGGGTACGCTGCCTTCTCCTTGCTCTGTTCTTCTTGGGCTCCTCAGTGATTATATACTTATTATTGAAGTAGCGGCGTACCTTCTCAGTAGGAAAGTGGAAATGGATCTCTCCTGTCCCAATATAGATGATAGCTCTGGTGGTGTTCAGGAATGGTCTTCCTAGGATGATTGGAGGATCGTAGTCATCTCCCATGTCAACGACTAGGAAGTCTGTAGGGACATAATGGTCATCTATCTGGATGAGGACATCCTTCACTTCTCCTTCGACGAAGCGGAATGTCTGGTCTGCCATCTGCAGCTGTGCATAGGTAGGATCCAAAGGCATTGTACCATATAGGTACTCATAGGTTACCTTGGCCATAATGTTGACGCCCGATCCGGTGTCACAGACAGCTTTATTGAAAGAGCTTCTGTTGATGGAGCATTGGATGGTTGGGACACCTGGGTCATCCTTCTTGATCAGACGTGGGGACCTGAGTAAGTGGTCATGCTCCTTATGGACTGTAGTGACCATCCTTACTGTCTCCGTCTTCTTGGTCTTCTTGTTCTTGTTCTTGCTCTTCTTAGCTGGATTCTTCTTCTTCTCACTGTTCTGTTGATGAGGGTGTCTGAACTGCAAAGACTCTGTTCTTGAAGAAGAAGGTTTCTCTCTTGCCCTTGATGTTGAAGATGATCTTGGCAAAGTGTTGGCATACATGATAGCTCCAGCAGTGTTCAAGAATGGTCGTCCCACGAATGACAGGGATCTTTCATCACCGCCTGTATCCACTACCACGAAGTCTGCAGAACATACGAGTTGCCCACTCGTACACAAATGTCTTCAAGTATTCCCAAAGGGACACGGAGTGACCGATCTCGCAAGCCGTAAGCACATGGTTGTGTATGCTAAGGGGTATCGAATAGCTTCTCATATATCACTCTTGGCATGATGTTGATGCTTGCACCGAAGTCACATTGCCTCATTGAAATTGGTACTTCCAATGGAGATCGGAATGACCGGTCTCCCGGATCGCCCTTCTTGATTGGCGAGTTGAGTCAATCCATGACCCCTTCGATGGATCACTCCGGCTCTCTTCTACATTGAATATATCAACAAGATTTGCGCTTCGAGCTCTTCGGGTTGTCCCGCCGCTTACCTTGACCAGTGGAAGGGGCAAGGTTAACAAGCCGTTGTACCTGCGACTCAAGTATCTTGTTGAAACTGAAGTTTGACTCTTGATGGCATTGGAAAAGCCATCCATTCTGTTGCCGAGTGTCTCGAGGACCTTGTCATTTGATGTCGCTTCTTGGACAGATTGTCCATCATCTTGCCTTGGTTCGCACTAACTCTCTCAAAGGCGGCTGGTTGTAATTATTGTAGGAGGAGTTGTTACCTTGATAGTTGCCCGAATAATTGCCCGAGTAGTTAGGCCTTTGCCGCTGATTCCAACCTTGATTCTCGCGAGGACGATAGTAATTATTATTGTTGTTGTTGTTGAGGTAGTTCACGTCCTCCTTCAAATTCTGCGCGGTTAGCACCCGTGTGCCCGGTCTCTCCACACTCTTCACATGTTATGCGAGCATCATGTATGTGCATGACTTCTTTCTTCTCTGGGGCTCTCTCATCGAGCCTCTTCATTAATAGGTCCATTTTGGCAGACAGCATGTCTACCTCCTTCAGCTGGTGCATTCCTCCTCCTCTCTTGCGGGTCTGAGTTCTTTCTTCACTCCAACCTTGGTTGGATGCCATCTTCTCCACAAGAGCTGTGGCTTGAGGAATAGTGAGTGATAAGAATGCACCTCCAGGCGGATCCATTGTCTCACGTGTGCTTGTTGCTAAGCCCATGGTAGAATGTCTCGCATAAGCGGCCAATTCTCCATGCCATGATGAGGACACTCGAGGATGTAATCTTGAAAGCGCTCCCAAGCTTCGGGACAGCCTCATCATGGTGTTGCTTGAAGCTTGATATCTTCCCACGAAGAGCATTTGTCTTGCCCATGGGGAAGAACTTCGCCAAGAAATTGGTGGAACATAGTGCCCACGTAGTATTCTTCTCCTTATTGGCGTAGAACCACGCTTCGCTCTCCCCAAGAGTGAGAATGGGAAGAGGCGAAGTAGTATAGCATCTCTCGGGGACATCCTTGATAGTGAATGTGCTACAAATCTCCGGAAGTGTTGGAGATGAGCACTAGCATCTTCATGGGCCTTCCCACGAACCGGCTTGCTTGCACCATGTTGATCGGCGCGTTGGCTTGAGCTCAAAAGCTCCTTCGATGTCCGCACCGGTCCAAGATCACGAATGTTGTCCGTAGTTGGAGCCGAGAGCTCGCGGAGTGACTTGTTCGCCATGGCTTCAAACGCTGGTGTCAAGTCTCGAACGAAAGGTCGACTTTCTCGCTTTCCGACAAACTTCCAAGTTGAGTTGATGATGATGATTGATTGGTCTTCTTCAACTTGCTTCCGGCTTTCCTAAATAAAGCTTCGGATTGTCAATATAATTATCGGAAGAGTAGTCTTGATTACCCCGCATAGAATACACAAGTAGACAAAACAAGGGTAATCCCAGAGATGGGTTAGTATGACAAAGACAACCCAATCACATTATCTAGTGCAATGCTTGCTCATTATCCATTGGCTTTCAACCTTCCCCGGCAACGGCGCCAAAAATGCTTGTTGACATTTCTAACGCCACTTAGTGTTAGGTTGTCATCCCTAACATGGCGCCAAAAATGCTGGTACTAAATAATGCAACTGCTACTAGAAATAAATATGGGATCCGCAAGCGCACAGATAATACCGATGTAGCATTTTAACCAGGAGTAATCCGGGTATCGTTATTTATAATTTTACCACCGGGAAGGGAATGCACTTGGATAATGAGTGATGAGCAATGCACATGCGATAATGGAGAGCTTAACCTTGTCTCGTATCGATCATCTCATACGGGGTAAGTGTCACATAAAATATAGGAATGAATGACATAAGATAAATGAGAGCAATTAGCCACATAAAATAATAGTAATAAGCCATCTCAACTTAGCACTCTAAGCTTATAACACTAGCATGGACTAGGACGATCTAGGGTATAATCCTATGTTATTCTAACTATAAAGTCAAAGCATACAATGATTAGTGCAAGAACATCTAGCAATCATGGCGGGAAAAGGTTACATCTATGCATAGTGATATTACCGAGAAGACAAGAGACATAGTAATGACTTCAATGTAATAGGTTGTTCTACTAAGACCTACCAACGGGGATGGAATACAAAGGACTCAACAGACTGGCCACCACTCCCGCGATCTACCACACGACCCGGCCAATAGGGTGCAATCGCAGATAAATACGGCCTAGGCACCACGCCTACACAATATTTACCACTCACCCATCGATCTAATGAGCGAGCTATACGATCCTATGCATAAACATAATTCTAGTCCAACTATGCTAAACATATAATCAAAGTAGACTAAGAACAATATAATTGAGAATATAATCAAATAGAGTAAAGTCAAGTCGATATAATAGAATAGAATAAAGTACTACTCATAGTATCACGAACAATGATGAATATTACAAGAATGTAGAGGGAATTACCAAGAACTCGACAGATCCGGACTCCAAGCTAGGCTTGATTCCCTCTAGATCTATTCCTATGTAGCTATGCTACTAAACTATGGAGCTCTAATTGAGATGGTGGCTCGGCTTCTCCGAATTCGATGAGAGAATGAACTCTTGAATGAATTAGCTTGAATTAGGGTTTCACCCGGGGCCGGGGCTCGAATATATAGCCCCCTAGGATTAACCGCAGCCCTCGGATCAAACCGACCTAAATGGACGATAATTATTCATCCTCAAAGGCGGTGGAGGCAGGATCCACGAGACTCCACCTGATTGGTGGAGGTGGGGAGTCGGCCGACTCCCCCCCCGGGTCGGCCGACTGGCCACCCCCGCTGTGTGGGCCCGACTTCCGGGTTTGCCTTCTCGGAGTCTTCTAGATTATACAATTTTACCCGTTCGGTCTTTATCTCTATGTAATCATGACATGTGGGCCTCCTTTGGTTCTCTTTCGATAACCCCCGCAAATAGACAATCACCAAAACTCGTGGAATTTTGTCGTGTAACCCCTATATCTAACAAGTGAACTCATATTAGTCCTTTCTCTTGCTGCGTTGACGGTATAAAATTGATACTTAACGACCGTCAACAACTACTCAAGGATCGGAACCCACAACATCAGGATGATCACACGACATCCTAAAATATCAAGTGGTTGGATGATCACATAGCATCCAAATTAAGTAAAAAGGGTGCTCGCACACGGCACAACAATAAGTTTTACATGGAAGATCACATAGCAACCATGCCGATCAGACCACGGTAGATCACACAGCAGCCGTGTCCTCTCCTCGTTAGTCCGTTGCCACTCCGGCCTCCTAGCGGAAATTATACTTCTATCTAACGGGGTGTGAGATCAAGTCTACCCATATAGACATGTGGCCGTGTGAAATTCCGCTAGGCGAGATGGCCAATGAACCGGTCCTTATGTGACCGAGGCGAGTATCTCCCAACAGAACCCTCACCAGCGAACCCGCCAAGGTAATCCATACCACATGAATTACCCCTCACTCGCCCCATGTCGTGGTTAGTCCATTTTTACCAACTTAAGTTTCATAGTTATTATCCTCAAGTTCATAATACTCATATCACAACAAGGTAACCAATCACATATATCATAAACAATTCTCTAATTTATCATAACACAATATTAATTCATGAATGAGGATTTAAATAATATATTTTATGATTATTAGTTGGTAGGGTTGGGTAAAGTGGGTTTTATGGTGGAGGCTAGCGAATATAAAGGTGGTAGAAGGGAAGTAAATAAAGGGATGAAAATGTAGGGGATAGGTGGGGATTAGGACTTGCCTCTATTTGATGACGAGCACATCCGAGGTTCCGATTCCAATGCTTCTGGCTCCTTCATCCTTGTGTAGTGGTGCTTGTAGGGTTCATCGGGTTCTCCATGTCTTCTATCCTATGCTTATCTCTAGCGCTGGCACACAAAAGGAAACAACAAGCAAGACATACAACACAAGCATAAACAAGGTAGAGATTATGGATTGTTAATTAATCTTATCATTACTATGTGAACCTGAAAGAAGAAAGCCTGACCAAGTCATCATAGATGGCCTGATCGGCCTTTGCAGGTCCACAGGGTTAGCGACACATACGCTCATGCATATGTATGTGCCTCGGGTTACTTAGTTTAGAGGAAGACGGAAGATCAAGTTAGCCATACATAGCTGTATACCCCGAGTATATATTTATACAGGGGCATATCTATGTATGTGAGGATGTATATAGATTATATATTTATCTTACAAGAAGGAAGCAACTAACCTAGAATTTAAATAGGCACCAAATATTAGAGAAAATGGTATGAATAATAAATAGAGCTTTAATTTAGAAGAATTTTGGTGGAAGAGATTCGGAGCTAGGATGAAACGAAGTGAACATATGGAGTTCGGTTTAGAAAATATTCTGAAATTTATAAGGTAAATGTAAATGTGGTGAAGCATGGGTAGGATCTGCCGTGTACCTAGTTTATTTAGGAATTTTCTGGAAATTTTTCTATAAGGAGAAAGAGCTTACTCACGTACCCGTAGCATTTCTACGGAGTCTAGTTGCTAACGTGCACTGCCCAGTCAACGTGTGCTTGGCATGGCATGTTCCGCGAACCCGCTTGTTCTTTTGTTCATCGAACTCACCTTGCTAAAGATCGTTCACGTATGCCACGTTCACGGCAATGTGAGCGCGGTGCCCGCTAAGTGACGTGGCGTGCTCACTTTGGCTCATGCGACGTGGCCAGCCTGACACTGCTGGACGAGGTTCGTTCGCAGCTTACTCTCAGCGGCGGCGCGCGCGGCAGAGATCGCCTCGGCGGCTCGGTCCTATGCTCTAGTATGACCAGCAAAGCGAGCACGGTGTTCGACGCCGGCACCTCGCGGCGGGGTCCGAGGCGGAGTTTAGCCTAATGCGGCAGCTGCTCCGGTGGCAATGCCTCGAGCGGTGTTGGGGTGCTCGCGGCGTTCTTGCGGACAACAACGACGATGACTACGAGTCGACGGCGCTCGCCTGGGGTCGTCCTTGCGCGAGGCGGGGAGGCCGAGTGCGAACCATGTCGGCCTTCGGTAGCCGGGCGACGGCGGTGCCGACCATGGCTCCGGCCTTGGCGGCCTTGGGTGGCCGGGCGACGGCAAGTGCCGACCATGGCTCCGGCGGGCGGGCGCCCGTGCGGCGCAGCTCGGAGGAGTTCCCGCAAGTCATGGCGTCCACGGCAAGCGTGCGGCGTTTCCACAACGGTGGCGGATCGGCTTCGCCTCCTCTTCCACACGTGCGCGAGAGGGAAACAGGGGACCGACGGCAAAGCGGCTCCGGTGATTAGTGTCCGGGCGACGTCTTTGGCCGGCGGCGGCTACGGCGTATTCGTGGGCCTTGACGATGTGGGTAACAGATGAGCACGGCTCCGGTTCGGGCGGCGGCGGTCCGACCATGGCACCCGCGCGGTGCTCGGGCGTCTTGGCCCCGCCGCCGAACGCGGCTCGATGGCGGCGCCCTCGGCACGGCGACGTCCCCGCGGTTGGCGAGGCCCGGCACGCTTCGGCATCGTCGTTCCGCTTGGTTGCGCGGTCTTCGTGCTTCCGATGCCGCGTCGAGGCAGCTTTAGAGGTGAGCGCGGCTCGGACTTCTTCTTCGACCGACGGTGAGGAGTTCGATTCCGGCCGGTTGTGTTCCGGCGGCTTCGAGCTCTAGCGGGAGTCGGTAGGCGGGCGAGGGCGAGCGCGTGCGAGCTGGAGTAGTACGTGCATCTCCGGCTCACGTTCTCTATGTTCATCCAGGTGCTCGGTGCTTTGCGTGCTCGTCCTCGCTTGGTGATGGCGAGAGATGTCCAGCTCGAGGGCAGCCATGGACGATTTTTATAGCCTTGTAGGTCGGTTCCGCACGCAAAGGCGGTGGAGCACAGTGAGGTAGTAGAGAAAAAATATCCTGGCAATGACAGCTGACCTCGTGCACGGCAAGGCGCACTCCGGCGAGATATTTTCCGGCAATGCGGCATGGCTCCGTCCGGGCAGGTCAGCGGGCTCAGTGGCTCAGCGGTCACAGTAACTCGGTGACGGGATGGAACGGCGCAAGGCAGCCAGGCGACAGCCGGAGAGGAGTCGCTCGAGCTGGCATCAACGGAACATGACAGAAGGTCGTCTGCGGTGGCGCCCTCTGCACAGCGCCGTCGTTGGCCTCAACGGTGTGCTTCACGTGTCCGGGAGCGGCGACGAGGAGAAGACGCAGCATCCACCCGGTCACGACGTCGTTCTCTACTTCGCCAGTACGGGAGGAAAGAGGGCTACGGCCCATGTACACGGTAGAGCTAGGAACTCCCTATTTCCATTTCCCACGTATACACACATGACACACATATCCCTTTATATTTGAATGTGTATGCATATGTACGTATCTATACATATAGCTATATTTATCCGTGTCTATTTATATATAGCTATATGCATATATGTATACGTATCTACATTGGATGGCTTCGCTATTTTCTAGAAAATAAACTAGGCACCATTTCATATGGTTGAATTTCTGAGTTCAAGGAAGATTGAGTGACGGGAGGTTTTGGTGACTCGAGAAAGAGGTCAAGGAGAGATATATATCTGGGTGGAGATATATCAAGGAAAATATTGTTTAGTGCCAATATAAATTCTAGGGCAATAAACATGCAAGCAAGCAATCAAACAAACAATCAAGCATGCAACAACCTAAATTTTATATGGTGAGTTTTAGTGCAAGGTTTTGGAAAAACATTTTATTTATAAAAAGTTGGTTTTGCAGGAAATAAAACGAACCAAGTTTTAATTTGTTGGAAAGTTTAAAAAGCTCAAATTTTTAGTGAATTTTATGAGAATGAAAAACACAAGGTGTTACAGATCTACCCCACTTAGAAGAATCTCGTCCTCGAGATTCCAGAACTAGGGAGGAAATCCTAGAGAAAGAGATCTAGAGAGAGTTCGATAGAGGGGAATTCCTTCTGCCTTACTATACTGCCCTCCAGAGGGTTCACCGTTCCACTGCTGTTCCTTTTTCTAAAATCATCCTCAAACTATTTGGTCTTCGGAGACCACTAGATCTTCATTGGGGGCTACCCCACTTAGAAGATTTGATCTTCTAGCATTCTTCCGTCTGCAACATCTTGGTCTTCTGATGCCTTCATGCTATATGTCGTCCTTTATTCCGAGTTGTGGAGATCTTGGTGTTCTTTACATTGCCTCGTATATAGATATTCTAGCTTCCTTCAAATCACCCCTTTTTGCTATTTTCTTGAGCTATAACACTTCCAGGTTTTATGGTGCCATGTCCTTGTTTTTTTTTGAGCAGCAATCACAGTGTTTTTGGGATTCCATTTTTCATCTTGAAATTTGCATCTTCACCGTTTCTTTATTAGATTACGCCCTATCGCATCAGTGCTCTCTTTCATATGGTTCCAATCTACCCCACTTAGAAGATTTATTCTTAAATCTTCTATTTTATTTCATATATATTACGGCTTGGATATGATTACTTCCCTGTAGGTATTCTTGATATTGTGGTCGCCCTTACTTATCTTCCAAGCTTTTTCTTCTTCTTTTTTGTTTATGCACCCTTGTTCTTAGTGATGCATGCAATTCAAACACGAGCCAAACACACAAATTTTTGATTGCCACATGAGGGCTACAACAAATAGGAAGGAGGGAGGTGCTAACTATGAGTACATCTCCCTAGGGAACTAGTTCTACTTCATCGGACCGTGAGGCTTCATTCCGGCGTGCTGGAGGTTCTTCAATAGTGCCGGTGGATGGACCTCGCTTCTTCTCTTGGCGGAGGTTGAGTGAGCGGAAGAAGAGGCTCGGCGTCGAAGTCTCTTGACGGTGGCGGTCTTGGTGGTACTGCAAAGTGCACCCGTCTTCTGTCTGGGGGATAGACGGGGTGTCCCTCAAGGATCACGGGTTCATTCCCGTGCATGGCGAACATCCTGCGCCTAGGCCTGGTGATGAGGTAGGCGCACTTCAACTCTTCGGCATGCTGGTCGACGACGGTCTTCAGGAGTTCAGCAATGGTGGTCTCGCGACTTTCTGCAGCGGCAGCTTGGGCTTGAGCTTGGGCATACCGCACGTGGAGTGTCCTGGTGTGGAGCTCAGCTTCTTCGGCTCGGTGAATTTGGGTCCTCAATGCAGTGGCTTGTCGGTCGTCCTGCTCGTCGAGGGTGAGCAGGTAGTCGGTCAGGTGCTTCATTGCAGGGTCGGCTCCTTGATCTTGCAAGGCTTCTAGGCGAGCGATCCAAAATGGATCGTTCTTTTCTTCAGGCGGGAAGAACTTCATGGGTGTGTTGTTGATGGGTCCTTCATAGATCTTGACGAGGCGGCGTAGAGCTTTGCGGGCAATGGCTTGGTAGGTGTCGGCGAAGCGAAAACCGATGGCGGTCGTACTCCATTCTTCGGCGACGTTGGGGTAGTCCTCGCTCTTGTCGATGTAGACAGTGACTACACAGCGCTCAGTGCCATGTTCTTCATACTCTCGACCTTCATACTCAGGGCGACCTTGGATGCCTAGTCTTTGCATGGTGGTGTAGAGGAGTTGGGGAAAGCCTGGGGTGTGGATACAGTTGCTACTAACCCAGACATTTTTGTTCATCTCCATGGGTGTGGATGGGGCTGGTAGTTGTGGTTTGTGGGTGGAGAGTAAGAGATGCGGTTGCAAATGCAGAAGGAGGGGGTGGAAAGGCTAGCAATGGTATGGTTCGAGTGGGATGGTGAAGAAAAGTGAAGGGGCTCTTCTTTTATAGAAGGTTGAAGGTGAGTCTTCCTCAGGACGCTTTGACTGGTCTTGAGGTGTGTGGTGGAAGGAAGGGAGTGAGGTGGGTTCCATTACACAGTGATGTTTCTGTGGTGGTCGGTGTAGTCTTGATGACTGTGTGGTGGTCCTCGGCGACTTGCATCGTACTGTGGCTTCCCGAGAAAAAGGCGGCTAGGGCCTGTTCGAGATGGGGATATCGACTACCCCATTTTTATTTTTCTTCTTTTCCTTTTGATAATTATCATCCAAAAATTTAAAATAATATTGGCACCAATGAAATTATTCTAGACATCTCATTCCATTCTTCTTATTTCAACAATTATCTCATGGCCTCTCATAAGGCAGCGGGCGAGTTACAACAAAGAGTAGAAAAAGGGATAATAAAAACATGATAATCTCGACAGTGAGGATGAAATCGACCAACGCATCTTCAATGAAGAACATCTTGAGGGCTTTAACTTCTTGCTTCTGATGGCGTACTTCTTCTTCTTGATATCTTCTTCAAGAAATCTCCGACTGGCAGCACCTTTCTTTGACTTCCTCTTGATTTCCTAAATTATAACAGCACTTGAGCAAGAGCTTAGGCGGGGGATTTGTGTTGAGTGTGGGGTGTTTGGGCAAAAGGGCAGCTCGTCGTCGGCTTTTATAGGCGATCAACGGCGAGGTTCGGGGAGCGGGTGCGTGCCATCGACGGCGGCATCGCGGCATCGGGTGCCGAGGGACAGTAGCAGCAGCTTTCGGCGCGAGGTGATGGCACGAGCGACGTCGTGGGGCGGTGGTCACTGCTCGGCGTCGTGGCGATAGTGGCCTCGGGCGGCGTAGGAGGGAACAGCACGCGCGATGACGACAGTCGGGCGGCAATAGGGTACAGCGGCGTGATGTTGAGGGTAGAGCAACGGCAGAGAGAAAGAGAGGGGAAAGAGAAGAGGGAAGAGGAAAAGGAAAGGAGAGGGGAGAGCTGCGGCGTGCGCTGCGTCGACAGTAACTTTGTCGCGTAGCGTTTGTCGTCGGGAGCGCTTTTCATTCATTTTTTTTATTTTTTTTTATTTTACTCCCAGTCATATCTGATACTTTCATCCGCTCTAAGAAGGGGTGAGAGGAAAGCATAAGGGGAGAAAAAGGATCTAAGGCATGGGGTGAGAAAAGAGAGAAAGTCCTAAAGGGGTGACCGTAACTAAAACAATAGAGAAAAGAATCAAGTAACCAAGCATCGATCGTTCTACTTCGCGTACCTATCGTCTAGAGTCACTCCAAGTCATAAGAAGTAGTTTCTAGATTACTCTATCTATTCGTAAATTTTGAAGGGGATAAGAAGAGAGAAAACTATTTTTGAAATGGAAGGTTAGTTAAGAAGTAGCAGATTTTTGAAAATAGATTTTAGTAAAACATTCCTATCTAACGTCCATGCTAAGGCTCGTCCTACAGTCCAAGTACGGCTCCGATACCACTCTGTCGGCCCCTAATTTTTAGGGTCTACTGTGCATTATATATCACTCCCAAGATCGGTAGGTGATACGCACAACCGAGACAAGATTGATATCAAAAACCATACTTTTATTAATCTAGGGAAAACACGTTACAAGGTTCATGTGTTTACATAGCTTGGGCCATTGGCCTTACAACAAACATCGAGTTTCTACTACGGGTCCTATGATGTCGCGGTTCCATTCCTACAGTGCAACTTGGAGTGCGGACGCAACCCTAGCCTTATGCGTAACTCTATATCCTTGTCGTGGTAGTCTTCGAGTAGCTCCTTCGTGTGGTCGTACGGCTCCGTCTTCATGTAGAATCCAGTTGTCCTATCCTTTTGTATCCCTCGGTAGCTCCATCCTCGTGTGCTCTTTTGTAGCTTCACTCCTAAAAATATAAAATAGAGGGGGTTGAGTACATAAAGTACTCAGCAAGCCCTAACTTTGGGTGAAAGGAGGTGGATGGGACGGCTATATGTGGAGGTGGTTAGTGGTATAGGCGGAGCTAAGGTATTATGGTAAACTAATTATAAAGATGGGTTGGGCCCTGGCAGGGTATTACCATCCTCACCAGTTCCCTGATTAGTTATTGGTTACCAAAATCATAAACACGTCTTACCATATCATAATAGTGGTGGAAGTCGAATCATTTGGGACCTCATCCCAGCGGTTGTCCATTCCAAGGGCGTGGCTATTCGAATGCATTCAATAATACTCTGCAGAGGTGTACAAATTTCCCCACATGATAGGCGTAGTCGACACCATCGTCATGGCTTAGACAGGCCTAACAAGACCTCGTACCCGAGAGGGCGCTACCTTAGATTTCCATATAATTCCACCACGGACTACTCAGGGATCGGAACCCACAACATCAGGATGATCACACGACATCCTAAAATATCAAGTGGTTGGATGATCACATAGCATCCAAATTAAGTAAAAAGGGTGCTCGCACACGGCACAACAATAAGTTTTACATGGAAGATCACATAGCAACCATGCCGATCGTGACCACGGTAGATCACACAGCAGCCGTGTCCTCTCCTCGTTAGTCCGTTGCCACTCCGGCCTCCTAGCGGAAATTATACTTCTATCTAACGGGGTGTGAGATCAAGTCTACCCATATAGACATGTGGCTGTACGAAATTCTGGCTAGGCGAGATGGCCAATGAACCGGTCCTTATGTGACCGAGGCGAGTATCTCCCAACAGAACCCTCACCAGCGAACTCCGCCAAGGTAATCCATACCACATGAATTACCCCTCACTCGCCCCATGTCAGGGTTAGTCCAATTTTACCAACTTAAGTTTCATAGTTATTATCCTCAAGTTCAAACTCATATCACAACAAGGTAACCAATCACATATATCATAAACAATTCTCATAATTTATCATAACACAATATTAATTCATGAATGAGGATTTAAATAATATATTTTATGATTATTAGTTGGTAGGGTTGGGTAAAGTGGGTTTTATGGTGGAGGCTAGCAGAATATAAAGGTGGTAGAAGGGAAGTAAATAAAGGGATGAAAATGTAGGGGATAGGTGGGGATTAGGACTTGCCTCTATTTGATGACGAGCACATCCGAGGTTCCGATTCCAATGCTTCTGGCTCCTTCATCCTTGTGTAGTGGTGCTTGTAGGATTCATCGGGTTCTCCATGTCTTCTATCCTATGCTTATCTCTAGCGCTGGCACACAAAAGGAAACAACAAGCAAGACATACAACACAAGCATAAACAAGGTAGAGATTATGGATTGTTAATTAATCTTATCATTACTATGTGAACCTGAAAGAAGAAAGCCTAACCAAGTCATCATAGATGGCCTGATCGGCCTTTGCAGGTCCACAGGGTTAGCGACACATACGCTCATGCATATGTATGTGCCTCGGGTTACTTAGTTTAGAGGAAGACGGAAGATCAAGTTAGCCATACATAGCTGTATACCCCGAGTATATATTTATACAGGGGCATATCTATGTATGTGAGGATGTATATAGATTATATATTTATCTTACAAGAAGGAAGCAACTAACCTAGAATTTAAATAGGCACCAAATATTAGAGAAAATGGTATGAATAATAAATAGAGCTTTAATTTAGAAGAATTTTGGTGGAAGAGATTCGGAGCTAGGATGAAACGAAGTGAACATATGGAGTTCAGTTTAAAAAATATTCTGAAATTTATAAGGTAAATGTAAATGTGGTGAAGCATGGGTAGGATCTGCCATGTACCTAGTTTATTTAGGAATTTTCTGGAAATTTTTCTATAAGGAGAAAGAGCTTACTCACGTACCCGTAGCATTTCTACGGAGTCTAGTTGCTAACGTGCACTGCCCAGTCAATGTGTGCTTGGCATGGCATGTTCCGCGAACCCGCTTGTTCTTTTGTTCATCGAACTCACCTTGCTAAAGATCGTTCACGTATGCCACGTTCACGGCAATGTGAGCGCGGTGCCCGTGGCGTGCTCACTTTGGCTCATGCGACGTGGCCAGCCTGACACTGCTGGATGAGGTTCGTTCGCAGCTCACTCTCAGCGGCGGCGCGCGCGGCAGGAGATCAGTCTCGGCGGCTCGGTCCTATGCTCTAGTATGACCAGCAAAGCGAGCACGGTGTTCGACGCCGGCACCTCGCGGCGGGGTCCGAGGCGGAGTTTAGCCTAATGCGGCAGCTGCTCCGGTGGCAATGCCTCTGAGCGGTGTTGGGGGGTGCTCAGCGGCGTTCTTGCAGACAACAACGACGATGACTACAGAGTCGACGGCGCTCAGTTCCGGGGTCGTCCTTGCGCGAGGCGGGGAGGCTGAGTGCGAACCATGTCGGCCTTCGGTAGCTGGGCGACGGCAGTGCCGACCATGGCTCCAGCTTGGCGGCCTTGGGTGGCTGGGCGACGGCAGTGCCGACCATGGCTCCAGCGGCGGGCGCTCGTGCGGCGGCAACTCGGAGGAGTTCCCGCAAGTCATGGCGTCCACGGCAAGCGTGCGGCGTTTCCACAACGGTGGCGGATCGGCTTGAGTCTCCTCTTCCACACGTGCGCGAGAGGGAAACGGGGACCGACGGCAAGCGGCTCCGGTGATTAGTGTTCGGGCGACGTCTTTGGTCGGCGGCGGCTACGGCGTATTCGTGGGCCTTGACGACGTGGGTACGTATGAGCACGGCTCCGGTTACTGGGCGGCGGCAGTGCCGACCATGGCACCAGCGCGGTGCTCGGGCAGTCTTGGCCCTGGCCAGCGAACGCGGCTCTGATGGCGGCGCCCTCGGCACGGCGACGTCCCCTGCGGTTGGCGAGGCCCGGCACAGCCCGGCATCATCGTTCCGCTTGGTTGCGCGGTCTTCGTGCTTCCGATGCCGAGCGTCGAGGCAGCTTTAGAGGTGAGCGCGGCTCGAGACGCTTCTTCGGCCCGACGGTGAGGAGTTCGATTCCGGCCGGTTGTGTTCCGGCGGCTTCGAGCTCTAGCGCGGAGTCGGTAGCTAGGGCGAGGGCAGGCGGCGTCTCGCGGCTGGAGTAGTACGTGCATCTCCGGCTCACGTTCTCTATGTTCATCCAAAGTGCTCGGTGCTGCGTGCTCGTCCTCGCCTTGGTGATGGCGGAGATGTCCAGCTCGAGGGCAGCCATGGACGATTTTGATAGCCTTGTAGGTCGGTTCCGCACAGTAAGGCGGTGGAGCACAGTGAGGTGGTGGCGAGAAAATATCCCGGCAATGGTAGTTGACCTCGCGTACGGCAAGGCACGCTCCAGCGAGATATTTCCCGGCAAGGCGACATGGCTCCGTCCGGGCAGGTCAGCGGGCACAGTGGCCGCGGTGACTCCTTGGTGATGTGATGGAACGGCGCAGGGCAACCAGGCGACAGCCGGAGAGGAGTGGCTCGAGCTGGCACCGACGGGACGTGACATCGGCGGTGGCGCCCTTTGCACAGCGCCGTCGTTGGCCCCGGCGGCGTGCTTCACGTGTTCGGGAGCGGCGACGCGGAGAAGACGCGGCATCCACACGGTGACGACGTCGTTCTCTACTTCGCTCTGGGTCATCCTGGTGGAATGCGGCCGTGCTGGTCAAGACGGGAGGGGGAAGGGATACGGCCCATGTACACAGTAGAGCTAGGAATTTCCTATTTCCATTTCCCACGTATACACACATATATCCATTTATATTTGAACGTGTATGCACATGTATATACGTACGTATCTATACATATAGCTATTTTTATCCGTGTCTATTTATATATAGCTATATGCATATATGTATACGTATCTACATTGGATGGCTTCGCTATTTTCTAGAAAATAAACTAGGCACCATTTCATATGGTTGAATTTCTGAGTTCAAGGAAGATTGAGTGACGGGAGGTTTTGGTGACTCGAGAAAGAGGTCAAGGAGAGATATATATCTGGGTGGAGATATATCAAGGAAAATATTGTTTAGTGCCAATATAAATTCTAGGGCAATAAACATGCAAGCAAGCAATCAAACAAACAATCAAGCATGCAACAACCTAAATTTTATATGGTGAGTTTTAGTGCAAGGTTTTGGAAAAAATTTTATTTATAAAAAGTTGGTTTTGCAGGAAATAAAACGAACCAAGTTTTAATTTGTTGGAAAGTTTAAAAAGCTCAAATTTTTAGTGAATTTTATGAGAATGAAAAACACAAGGTGTTACACGGTTACCCAAACATTCGGGCAACAGCATACAAAAGTCTCAGACTCGTAGAAGAGTTTCCAGAAGTGACATCAACTCTCTCGTCAAGCAACCTTCAGATGAACAACTCGCCAATCTTCAACGCAGCAGAAGATGCAGACAGCTGAAAGGTCACAATGGCTAGAGGGGGGGGTGAATAGCCTAATAAAAATTCTAGCAAGAAAACTAGACAACCCAATTAGATAGCAAGGCGGCAAATGTGCAAAGCAAATGCTTCAACTACTCTATGCAAGCCGTCCTACCAAGCAAGGCTACTCAATTCAATTGCACACTCAACAACGGTGATCAAGCTACACAATGTTGGTTCACCGAAACCAACCAAGCAATTCTACCCACGGGATTTAAGCTACACAATAAGTGGTTCCCGACCGACCACAACAAGCAATTCTACTATGCGGTAAGTAAAGAGAGGATGGAAGGTTATACCGCCGCGAAGAGTAGAAGATAGCCAATCACCGGTGTAGAAGCCAATCACCTAGAGATGCTCAAGCACAACACAAAGGATTTCGAAGCCTCGGCAATCACAAATCAACACAAAGATTTTTTACCGAGGTTCACTTGCTTCCCGGCAAGCTAGTCCTCGTTGTGGCGATACACTTGCTTGGTGAGTTGCCCGCTCAATTGGCTCGGTGCCAAAGACCCCAATGGGGAGCCGCAATCTCCACACAAGACAAGGATCCACAAGCCACGAGCAATCCACTAGAGTATCCTTTCGCGAACTCCCGGGGAAGGATCAAGAACCCTCACAAGAACCCGGTGTGGCCTCGAACAATCACCAAGTCGAGCTCAACCACCACCCGCCGCTCCAAACCGTCTACGGTGACAGGAATCACCGAAGAGTAACAAGAATCCGCAGCTCACTCGATGAACAAGTGCCTCTAGATGCAACTCTCAATGCAAATCACTTGTTCTCACTCAAATCTCTCTCAAGATTAGCAAAGGAATCAAAGAGATGAGTGGGGGAGTGTCTCTCTTGCTCAAAGAATGCTCAAGTGTGTAGAAGGGGCGAAGAGATACTTCCCAAGATGGCCAATGGTCTATTTATAGAGCCCACTCAAAAATATGACCGTTGGTCCTCGGCTGACACTTCACAACGCGCCGGACGCGTCCGCCGCTGCCCGCCGGACACGTCCGGCGCTCTTCAGCGCGCGCCACGTCACCCGACCGTTGCTTCGTCTTCGTTTGAATCCACCGAGCGCCGGTTGCTCAACAGTGATCTTTCCGAGTCCGGCGCCCGCATCCGGCGTGAGTCCGGCGCCCGCGTCTCCCTCGCGTCCGACGCGCGTCCGACCGAGGACTCTCCAGCGCGCCCGGCTCAGGAAGTTTCTGGTGCGCGTCCGAGGACCCGCCGGACGCGCACGCAACGGTGGCCAAGCCACGTGCGCGCCAACGCCCAAGTCGCCGGACACGTCTCAGCCGAGTCCGACGCCCTCGCCTTCTGAGTCCGACACCTTGTGATCATCATTTCATGCGCCAAACTTGCTCCAAATTGATCCATATCAATTCCCTCGCCTTGTGCACTAACTCCACCATGCGTAGATGTCGATCTCAAGCCTTGGAGTTAGTATTTCACACATGAAATGTCGCGCAAGAGTTAGCCCTCTAGTTAGTCTCTCATGCATCATGCAAAGTCACAACTAGAGGCACTTAGAACCGCGAATGAACCGAGGAAACCCCTCTTGATAGTCGGTTATCGATCCTAAATGTGATCACACTCTCTATAGTGTCTTGATCACCAAACCGGAAAGCCCTATCAAGTATACCTTCGCCTTGATCTCCACGGGCGTTTCCATCCATCACCGGAGCTTGATCACTTCACATGTCCACCATGTTCGTCACCGTGATCACCATGCTCCATCATCCACCGTCACGTTGCTATGTGTCTAACCACACTTAGAGCAAAGCATTAGCAACGTTTGAGTGTCATTAATTACCAAAACCAAACCGGAGCTTTCAATCTCCCCCTTTTTGGTAATTGATGACAACCCTTCGACAAACTCACAAAGATATGGAAATAGAATTCAATATGAAATTGAATTGCTTGCCCAAGACATTTTGATCATGAATCTTGGATTGGACAAGCATTTCAATTCCGGTTTTGGTAGTGGTAGCTCCCCCTACATGTGTGCATCAAATGTTTGGTCGATTTTCGTGCACACATGCATAGATGAAACTTGTGTGAGAGTTACCACAACCAAAATGGTACTAAGGTTTATAGAATTGACCTTTGAAGCGTGATACCAATCGGAGTGCGATAATAAACCTTTCTTAGCACCATGGGAATCTAGACATCCATCAAAACTCAAAATACCTCATGAGATCACATAAAATGCAAGGTATTTGAACAAGAGAAACTCTATGTCTAGAAACCATGCTAGGACTTCATTTCATCAATCAAGTTCTATACTAGCAAAACACCAAACAAGCATGAATATTGAATTTAGCTTGCAATGCTCCATATCATCATGTATGCACACACAATATGCAACAAATAGTCTATGAGCTTGCTCCCCCTATTTGTGTGCTCATGGTTGGGTCATATCATAAAAATTGATCCCCTTCCATTGCTCTTTGTGACTTATTTCTCCCCCCTAGGTGTAAACTTCTCCCCCTAGGTGTATACTTACTTCTCCCCCTTTGTCATCAATGATCAAGAAGGGTGCATAAGATGAGAGAAACAAGTCAATCAACTATGGCCAAATCTAAATCACATGCCTAGAGAATGTATCTCGGTTTGAACCAATGGCAAGCTTCTTCACACCTCATAAGAATAAGGGTTATCTTGACCATGTTGAGATACACATCATGAGCAAGTGCTAAAGATTCAACACTAGGTTCACAAGCTCACAAACAAGTCATATGCCATCACTAGATCAAATCAAGCATAGAAACAATAGTGATGCCATATATCCTTCAAATTCATTTGATTTGCAATGAATGAGCCTAGCAAGATGCACATGTATACATGTCTACACAACTAGCAAAGGATGCATGAGATGCAACAAACCACTTTACCTTGCTATGTTGGAGGAGAGGCATGTCATATATGGGGTGCATCAATCCATGTTGGAGAAGCTAAGTATGTTCAACTCATTCCTCAACTTGCAATATCTCTTCTCATCAAGAGGCTTGGTGAATATGTCGGCTAGTCGATCTTCGGTGCCAATGCTTTCAATGCTCACATCTCCCTTTTGTTGATGATCTCTAATGAAGTGGTGCCTCACATCAATGTGCTTGGTTCTTGAATGTTGAATCGGATTGTTTGTCATCTTGATTGCACTTTCATTGTCACAAAACAAAGGCACATGCTTGAACTTGATCCCATAGTCCTTCAAGGTGGCTTTCATCCATAGCAATTGTGCACAACAATTCCCCGCACTAATATATTCGGCTTCGGCGGTGGAAAGTGCCACACTATTTTGCTTCTTTGAAGACCATGATACTAGAGATCTTCCTAGCACTTGACATGTTCCACTTGTACTCTTTCTATCAATCTTGCAACCGGCATAGTCGGAGTCGGAGTATCCAATTAACTCAAAGCTTGACCCCTTGGGATACCATAGACCAACATCTTGAGTACCCTTCAAGTATCTCAATATCCTCTTGGTTGCCGTCAAGTGACTCTCCCTTGGAGAAGCTTGAAATCTTGCACACATGCATACACTAAACATAACATCCGGCCTTGAAGCGGTCACATATAGCAAGCTTCCAATCATTGATCTATATAGCTTTTGCTCAATCATCTTGCCACTATCATCAATGTCCAAGCCACCATTGGTTCCCATAGGTGTACTAATGGCCTTAGCATCTTGTAACCCAAACTTCTTGATCATGTCCTTGATGTACTTGCCTTGACTCACAAAGGTGCCATTCTTCATTTGCTTGATTTGAAGACCAAGGAAGTAGCTTAACTCTCCAAGCATTGACATCTCAAACTCACTAGCCATCATCTTAGCAAACTCTTCACAAAAGAATTGATTTGTTGATCCAAAGATGATATCATCCACATAGATTTGCAACACAAACAAGTCATCTTCGATCTTCTTGGTGAAGAGAGTGGTGTCCACTTGCCCATCTTGAAGCCTTTGGAGATGAGAAAATCTCTCAATCTTTCATACCATGCCCTTTGAGCTTGCTTCAAGCCATACAATGCCTTCTTGAGCTTGTAGAATGGTTGGGCTTCTTGTCATTTTCAAAACCGGGAGGTTGTGCAACATACACTTCCTCATTGATGAAGCCATTGAGAAATGCACTCTTCACATCCATTTGATAGAGCTTTATGTTATGAGCACAAGCATAGGCTAATAAGATTCTAATTGCCCCCAATCTTGCCACCGGTGCATATGTTTCTCCAAAGTCAAGACCCTCAACTTGTGTGTACCCTTGTGCCACTAGTCTTGCTTTGTTCCTCACTACCAAGCCATCTTGATCTTGCTTGTTCTTGAAGACCCACTTGGTGCCAATCACTTTGTGCTTCTTCGGCCTCTCAACAAGCTCCCACACATCATTTCTAGTGAAGTTGTTCAATTCCTCATGCATGGCATTTATCCAATCCGGATCTTTCAATGCTTCATCAATCTTAGTTGGCTCAATGAATGACACAAAGGAGTAGTGCTCACATATGCTAGCCAATCTTGATCTTGTTTGTACACCTCTTTGAATGTCACCAATGATATGATCTAGAGGATGATCTCTTGCAATGTTTGAAGGTTGAAGAACTAGCTCATTTGCATTGCTTGCTTAACCTTGATCTTGATCTTCATGTTGAGTACCACTTGTGCTTGCCTCATTGGAGTCATCTATCACCACTTGAGTTGGCACTTGCACTTCATCACCATCATCCACTTGCCTCGGCCTAATGTCACCAATGTCCATGTGTCTCATGGCATTGTTCAATTGATCTCCACCCACATCTTCTTGATTTTGATCTCCAACTTGAGAGCCTTGGGTTTCATCAAATTCAACATCATGAACCTCTTCCATTAGCCCACTTGCCAAGTTCCACACTCTATAGGCCTTGCTAGAAGTAGAGTAGCCAAGAAGAAATCCTCATCACATCTCTTGTCAAACTTTCCAAGTCTTTGCCCCTTCTTGAGAATGTAGCACTTGCAACCAAAGACCCTAAGTAAGCTATATTGGGCTTTCTTCCATTCAAGATTTCATATGGAGTCTTCTCTAACTTCCCATGGCAATAGAGGCGGTTGCTATAGTAGCAAGGCGTGTTGATAGCATCACTCCAAAACTTCTCACTCACATTGTACTCAAGTAGCATGGTTCTTGCCATCTCAATCAAGGTCCTATTCTTCCTCTCAACTACACCGTTGGATTGGGGAGTGTAGGTTGGTGAGAATTGATGCACAATTCCAAGCTCATCACACAACTCTTCAACTCTTGTGTTCTTGAATTCACTCCCATTGTCACTTCTTATCTTCTTGATGATAGTGTCAAACTCATTTTGCACCCTCTTGACAAATGACTTGAATAGATCATAGACTTCACTCTTGTCATAGAGGAAGAACACCCAAGTGTATCTTGTGTAGTCATCCACAATCACAAATCCATACTTGTTGCCCCCAATTGATGTATAGTGAGTTGGGCCAAACAAGTCCATATGCAACAACTCAAACGCTCTTGAAGTTGACATCTCATTCTTCTTGGGATGTGAGTTCCCATGTTGCTTGCCGGCTTGACATGCACTACAAGGTCTATCCTTCTCAAATATGACATCATTCAAGCCTCTCACTAGATCATGCTTTATCAACTTGTTCAATTGCTTCATGCCAACATGTCCAAGGCGCCTATGCCATAGCCATCCCTTGCTTGACTTGCCAATCAAACATGATGAAAGTTGAGCTTCACTAGCATTGAAATCAACCAAGTACAAGCTTCCATGCCTAAACCCCTTGAAGATGATATTTGCTTGATCCTTGCTCACCACCTCAACATGCTTGTCATCAAATATGCACTTATAGCCAAGATCACACAATTGTGCCACCGACAAAAGATTGAAGTTCAAAGTATCAACTAACAACACATTGGAGAGATCTTTGTCATTGGAAATTGCAACCTTTCCAAGCCCCATGACATCACCCTTGCTATTGTCACCAAATGTGATGGAGTTGAATCCACCATTGTCATTCTTATCAAGTGACTTGAACATACTATCTTCACCGGTCATATGATTTGATGCACCACTATCAAGCACCCAATGCCTCCCTCCGGCTTTGTAATTGACCTACAAGAAGACATCAAGCTTTAGGTACCCACTTTTGCTTGGGTCCTTGAAGGTTAGTCACTAGAGTCTTTGGTACCCAAATAGCTTTCTTCTTTGAGCTCATCCATGGTGTACCAATGAATCTAGCACTCACACCACACTCACTCTTAACAAGCATGTAAGAAGCATTTAACTTGTAAGAGGAAGCACTAGTGTTCTTGTTCTTGCATGCATGCTCTAAATGACCAACTTGCTTGCAACTCTTGCAATAGCTACCATTGTTCTTCACAAAACAAGTCTTGTGAGGAGCAAAGGTGGCCTTGCCTTTCTTGGGGTTATAGCCCAATCCCTCTTTGTAGAGAGAAGCTCTTTGGCTACCCAAGCACATAAGCAAGCGGTCCTCACCACCATAAGCCTTAGCCAAGGTGTGATTGAGCTCCTTGACTTCCTTCTTAAGAGACTCATTCTCAACTACTAGTGTAGAATCACAAGCATGACCAACACTACTAGATGAAGTAGAGGCATAAGAGCATGAAGGGCCAAGTGATGCAAAAACAATTGAATCATCAAGTGAATCACATGATGTAGACACATCTTTCTTCTCTATGATCGCCACTTGTGATTGCACTTTCTCTTGCTTCTCGCCTAGAGAAGAATGAGCTTTTTCAAGCTTGGAGTGAGCAATCTCTAGCTTCTTATGGTCTACCTTTAGACTCTCATAAGAGGCCCTCAACTCCATAAGTTCTTGCTCAAGGTTTTGCTTATCCTTGTGCAAGCCCCTACATTCTTTCCTAGAGTCATTGAAAGCACCTTTGCAATCCTCAAGCATGACCCATAGTTCTTCTTTTGTGGTGTCATCATCATCATCACTCTCATCATCACTATCGGGTGGAGGTTTTACCTTAGTGGCCTTGGCCATGAAGCAAGATGATGGAGCACCAAATAGAGAAAGCTTCTCTTGAATGGCAATGCTTGCGTGCCCTTTCTTCTTCTTCTTCTTCTTGGAATCATCATCATCGTCACTTGAGGAAGATGAATCACTCTCCCAAGTTGCCACATGAGATTCACCCTTCTTCTTGTGATGGGAGGAGTCTTTCTCCTCCTTCTTCTTCTCTTGCTTCTTCCTCTCCTTCCTCATGGCATCTTCATCATCACTTGCATATGGGCACTTGGCAATGAGATGATCCTTGCTATTGCACCGGAAGCACTTCATGGGACAGTCACTTGACTTGGATGAGCTTCTCTTGCCTTTGGACCGGTACCCCTTCTTCATGAGCTTCCCCATTCTCTTCACAAGGAGTGCCATTTGTTCACTCACTTCTTCTTCTTGCCCACTTGAGCTAGAGCATGGTTCATCTTCACTTGAAGACTCTTCTTTCTTCTTCTTGCCCTTGCTCTTGGATGATGTGGCCTTGAATGCCACGCTCTTCTTGTCATCATCCTTCTTCTCATTCTCCTTCTTCTTCTTCTTCTTCACCAACTCTTCCTTCTCATGATCTTCTCTAAATTCATCATCGGCCATGATCTCTTGAAGGACTTGGTTGGGAGTTGGCTTCTCCTTCATGGTTGTCTTCACCATGACGGTCTTCAACATGTCAAATCTCTTGGGAAGACATCTCATGAACTTGGTGGAGAATTGAGAGTCCTTGATTTCTTCCCCAAGTCCCTTGAGCTCATTGACAATGACTTGGAGCCTATGGAACATCTCCCAGCACACTCTCATCCTCCTTCATTGAGAAGCTTGCAAACTTCTCTTGTAACATGTAGGCTCTTGCGGTCTTGACACTTTCGGTGCCCTCATAAGCTTCTTCTAGCTTCTTCCAAATGTCATGAGCCACCTCAAGGTTCTTGATGAGCTCAAAAGCTTTATCATCAAGTGCCTCATGGAAAGCACTCACGGCAATGTCATTTGCTTGTTGCTTCTTCTCTTCGGCCGGTGTTGGCACCGCACCCTCAACAAGCTCAAACTTTGTTTCCACCACTTTCCACACCTCAAGGTTGATTGACTTGAGATGACTCTTCATCTTGAGCTTCCATTTGGCATAATCATCACCTCGAAATGATGGTGCCTTCTTGGTGTTGTTGATATGCATAACCAATGCCATTGCTTCACCGTAGGATGTTAATCCAACTCAAACAAACGGTGTCCGGCTCTGATACCACGTGAAAGGTCACAATGGCTAGGAGGGGGGTGAATAGCCTAATAAAAATTCTAGCAAGGAAACTAGACAACCCAATTAGATAGCAAGGCGGCAAATGTGCAAAGCAAATGCTTCAACTACTCTATGCAAGCCGTCCTACCAAGCAAGGCTACTCAATTCAATTGCACACTCAACAACGGTGATCAAGCTACACAATGTTGGTTCACCGAAACCAACCAAGCAATTCTACCCACGGGATTTAAGCTACACAATAAGTGGTTCCCGACCACCACAACAAGCAATTCTACTATGCGGTAAGTAAAGAGAGGATGGAAGGTTATACCGCCGCGAAGAGTAGAAGATAGCCAATCACCGGTGTAGAAGCCAATCACCTAGAGATGCTCAAGCACAACACAAAGGAGGTCGAAGCCTCGGCAATCACAAATCAACACAAAGATTTTTTACCGAGGTTCACTTGCTTCCCGGCAAGCTAGTCCTCGTTGTGGCGATACACTTGCTTGGTGAGTTGCCCGCTCAATTGGCTCGGTGCCAAAGACCCCAATGGGGAGCCGCAATCTCCACACAAGACAAGGATCCACAAGCCACGAGCAATCCACTAGAGTATCCTTTCGTGAACTCCCGCGGGGAAGGATCAAGAACCCCTCACAAGAACCCGGTGTGGCCTCGAACAATCACCAAGTCGAGCTCAACCACCACCCGCCGCTCCAAACCGTCTACGGTGACGGGAATCACCGAAGAGTAACAAGAATCCGCAGCTGTTAACACTGAATTTTGGTCAACATTGAGAAGATGACAGGTGGACCCAGTTTGCAGCGAGCAGAGCATTTGGCAAACAAGTAAGTGGTCGGTTACTTCTCGAGTTTCGGCAAGTGTCCGTGCGGCCGGCTATTTCGCAGGCGATGACTCCATTCGGGAAACAAAATTTGGACAAATTCGAAAATACCGGACAAGAAGATATTCTATAATTTGAGACCAACCATTGAGGATGTTTGCATGGATGGCCAATTAGCACATTTGGCTTTATCAGCTTTGGCAATACGGAAGGACTAGTTCAAAGTGATCAATTAGCTATCCGGGTCGGCATATACATGCAGCTTTGGTGACCTTGTTCCCGACGGTGAAGACGTGTGGCCGCTTTTTTGTGTTTCTTAAATTAACAAAAGGAAAGGATCGTCCATATATGGCTGGAATATATGCCTAATATATTTGGGAATCTTAATTTCCGAGAATCCGTCACGTGAAGCAAGGAAAAGCTAGAAGACTAGAGACGTGCTTTGCATACGTGAGCACCCGCATTTGCACGTTCGGCTAATCCATGTACATGGCCGAATATTGTTGTACAGTGGCCGGTGCTCCTCCCGTGAAGTATACGGAAGCAACAAGGATCCAGAGGTATACGCGTCATGATCGAAAGGCCGCGCCGACGAAGAAACTTCATTAGCAAGGCTCTACGGAAAGGAGATAGAGTCTACGTATTTTATATTTCCTTTTTAGATATTTTCAAGCACGATAGGTGCTAAGCCTCGGGGTATAAATATAAACCCCCGGCCATTGTAATAAAGGTTCACAACCAAATCAATACAACCCCGCTACGCCACCCTTCGAGTCCTTTAGTCGTGTCGCCGAGTTCTTCGAGAGGGCCAATCGATCCGTCGACCTCTAGTAAGTCTAAGCAACCTTGTTATCATGTCTAGTATCGTGGGCGGATTTAGATGTGATGCAAGTAGTCTCATCCGTTTTGCTTAGTATCGTGCGGCGGATTTAAGCTTAATGATGGGAAGTTTTTGCTTGTGCCTTGTATCGTGCGGATTAAGACATGAGTAAAGATAGTTATCGGCTCTTTTAGATTTGGCAAGATCTAATAGATTCATTAAGTTATCACGTGTTGCATGCTTTATTTAAATGTTTAATTATTTGCAACACTCTTTTGCCCAATCTAGATTGATACTCTTTCGGCTTGTTGATCGTTCCTTTCATGCTTATTCAATATCGAGTAGATCAAGCTCATATGGAGTTAGATCGATCTAGATTATTACATGTGCGGGTTCATTCACGTTATATGTAGATAAGCCTTTGACGGGACCCAGTGCGTGCGGCGAGATCGGGTCTTTGGGTTACTCTAGAGCTAGTCATCCAGGTGGACTAGAGATCGGTTTAATCGATAGGCTCCTTTTTACATGTTGCTTGTTTGTTCCTTCTTCATGGACCCCCAATTCGGCAATCTTCTTAGATATGGTTATGCTTATACATGTAGCAAGTATCTATAGATCTATTTAGATAATTATATGCTTTTAGCTCTTTATTGCTAGATTGTATCATGCGGTGGATTGATCTAGTAGCAAGGAGTGGTGTAAATTCATAGTGAGTGGTATCATGCGGTGGATTAGCTTGCTTGGGTTTATGCTCGACGGGTTTATGAAGGCTAGACGTGCGCGACTAGTTGGAGTAGCCTATGCATGTGTTTGTTTAGTAGATTTATATTTATAAGTTACTTATTCTTAATTTTAGTGCTTAAAGATGCTTTAACATGAGATGTAGTTTGATATGCTTCAATGATTTAATCTTGTTCAAACATGTCTTCATTTCTTTTGTATTCGGCTAGTTTTGTTACGTTTACATCGATTATGTTACTTTTAGCCGAATGAAGGCGCATCTGAGCGGATAGCTTCCATAGCTATGTGTCGCCGCAGTGGCTTCAGGGCCGCAGCAAAGATGGAACCGCCTGCCTCACCCAAAGACGTTCCGGCTTATGATCTTACCATTTTATCCCTTGTCGATTTTCGTGTCAAATCGACCGGCACGCCACCGGATTCGTACGCCCGGCACCCGATTGAAGCTAGGCTTTCCGCTTGCCGTGTGTGAGACGCCCGGCACCGGATTCGCACCACCCGCGTCTCACACACAGCAAGCCGGAAAGCCTAGCTTCAATCGGGTGCCCGGCGTCCGAATCCGGTGATGCGTCGCCGATTTGACCTGAAAATCGACAAGGGATAAAATGGTAAGATCATAACTCGGAACGTGCCGGGTGAGACCAGACAGCTTCCATCTTTACGGCCCCGAAGCCACTTACGACGACACATAGCTATGGAAGCTATCTCGCAACAGATGCGCTCATTCGGCTAAAGTAACATAACCGATGTAAACAACAAACTAGCCGAATACGTAAATGAAGACATGTTTGAACAAGATTAAATCATTGAAGCATATCAAACTACATCTCATGTTTAAAGCATCTTTAAGCACTAAAAATTAAGAATAAGTAACTTATAAATATAAATCTACTAAACAACACATGCATAGGCTACTCCAACTAGTCTCGCCGCACGTCTAGCCTTCATAAACCCGTCGAGCATAAACCCAAGCAAGCTAATCCACCGCATGATACCACTCACTATGAATTTACACCACTCCTTGCTACTAGATCAATCCACCGCATGATACAATCTAGCAATAAAGAGCTAAAAGCATATAATTATCTAACAGATCTATAGATACTTGCTACATGTATAAGCATAACCGTATCGGCAAGATTGCCGAATCGGGGTCCATGAAGAAGGAACAAACAAGCAACATGTAAAAGGAGCCTATCGATTAAACCGATCTCTAGTCCACCGGATGACTAGCTCTAGAGTAACCCAAAGACCTGCATCCGCCGCACGGTACCCGGTCCCCCCGTCAAGGCTTATCTACATATAACGTGAATGAACCCGCAACATGTAACAATCTAGATCGATCTAATTCGGCTATATGAGCTTGATCTACTCGGTATTGAATAAGCATGAAAGGAACGATCAACAAGCCGAAAGAGTATCAATCTAGATTGGGCAAAAGAGTGTTGCAAATAATTAAACATTAAATAAAGCATGCAACACATGATAACTTAATGAATCTATTAGATCTTGCCAAATCTAAAAGAGCCGATAACTATCTTTACTCATGTCTTAATCCGCCGCACGATACAAGGCACAAGCAAAAACTTCCCATCATTAAGCTTAAATCCGCCGCACGATACTAAGCAAAACGGATGAGACTACTTGCATCACATCTAAATCCGCCGCACGATACTAGACATGATAACAAGGTTGCCGGACTTACGGAGGTCGACGGATCGATTGGCCCTCTCGAAGAACTCGACGACACGACTAAAGGACTCGAAGGGTGGCGGTAGCCGGTTGTATTGATTTGGTTGTGAACCTTTATTACAATGGCCGGGGTTTATATTTATACCCCGGGCCGATGACCACGACGTACAAAACTTCCTTTAGAAGGAATATCTAAATAACGAAAAATATTAAGATACACGGACCCCGACTCCCTTCACGCAGAATCCTTCGTTAATGAAACTCCTTGGCCGATGCGCCTCTTTCCTCGTTCTCGGTTCAACCACCAATGCAATGCCTAGCCAGCCACATACATGATACACGTGTCCTTGCCCTCAATCCGATCGACGCATGATATCTTCAAGAAGCCCATGCAAACACGAGTGCATGATTTCCTTTTCTTTATTTAGCCGTGTGCATGTATGCCATATATATGCATATACCATCTTGCTTGCCTGTCTTGGTTAAATAACCCGAAGACTTACGTGAACCCTTCACTTGCATGCATATATCTGTATCTCCCATATATGTTAATTACTGCCTCCTTTTTCTCGCTAACCAAGAGATTTTCTTGTCGGTGGCACCATGGGTTGGCACGCAAATATTCTCGGCCGGTGTCCTTCGCCAAAACGGCTTCCGTGATCGATGCCTTTCCTTCGCACGTAGACATACGTCATCTCGCCGAGCATACCTTCCCTGTATGTGCACGAACATGACACCAGCAAGTCACGTATATGTGCATATATTCCCCGGCTTGCCTTCCATCCTTGAAGCTCTACGCATCAAAGAGACTTCCAGAATAGGCGTGGTCAAATATGTTGATCGGCTACACACATGCAATGGGCCTCATCAATAGCAGATCACCATTTGCCGATTCTCCGAGTCCGATTTGCTGATTCTGGGTTTGGTGATAATACATGCATATATATCTCCCTTACTTGATCTCGCTAGCAATCATCAGATGTCTTGGTTTACAAAGAATATTTCTTCCTTGCCAATGGCACTTCTCGGCTGTCCAAATTCTGGTGTCAACACAGGCCCCCCTAGTTCGGAGTATGAATCTCATGCTTCGAACTATTTTAATCTGGTTTTCTTCACAGAGCCGAGAAATCCACCATCAACAATAGCATGTTCTCACCATGTTTCCACAATTTTACCTGTAAAGTAATAAACTCCGAATACATGTGGAAATAGGTTAGTAGCAAATGTTATAGTTTTCTCCATTTGTCGTTGATTAGGAGATGCTGCAATGCCGACTACATCTCAAGAGTATCGTGTTTATAACTAAGATTTCTATCAAACTTGAATAAAATGGTACTCTACTTATCCATCTATCTCCTCAACCATGGGGCTTATAATTTTCACTGAGTCGAGCAACCGTAAAACGTAATAGTTACGAGTCTCGCTTATCTTTTATCCTTTGATTACTTTCATTCCGGAGTTTTGTGTTTTATAACTCGCTTCCGGCGGACACGTGTCCGTCTTTTTTATTTCTCGAGTTTCTCCTTTAGAAAAATCATACCATATATTTTGCAAAGTCAAAAACTGGACCATAAGGAGATACAATGCATATGCTTAGACCAAGAATTTGTTAGCTTTGATTAAAATTGTTTTCCTGTACACATATTCCTTCCAATCATCTTAAAACTTATGAGGCTACTGTCACGCCATTCAAACCACGCCGAGTTCATCCCTAAGTGCAATGGGAAGCTGTCTCGTCACGAGTGTCTTTGGACTTCACTACAAGGTTCAAGTTCATCCCTTAGTGCAATGGGAAGCCGTCTTGATACCTTGACGTGGGACAGTAAGGTCCAAGTTGACACATTTTGTATTTTTTTTTTTGTGCCTCATAAATTTTAATCAAAGAAGAAATACAGATACGAGACATTTAGTGTAAGTGGATCTTGATCTTGAGCATATGACTATAATCTACACTAGTGGCCACAACAGTTTGACAAAACTCAACATGATAGTTTTATTAGTTGAAATAATTCTAGAAAATTCATCCGGATCTTAAGTTTTCTCAGAACAATGTCATAGCAAACTCTATTTCCATTCTTATCCCACAACCACTTAGACAAAGGTCAAACTTTATGCGACCCACAGTTTCAAAGATTTCAAAATAAATATTATAACCATTAAACCCAAATCTTAGAGAAATCAAAGTTATAAACTAGACACGATGAAACACAAAACAGAGCATCTATTCATCATTTCATCAATGGATAAACTAAAACATTTATAGCACATATTCTTAGAGTGGGGCAGACATAATGCCAATAGTTTACCCCTTTAATATTTTCAATTTTAAATATTCCAAAATGCTGGGAAATAAGGGTAGAATTGCACAAACCACCGTTGAAGATGAAGGAGCTGATGGAAGTCATTTGTCTTGCCCTTCTTCATGATGTAACGCTCGATGTCGTGCAATGGATGTGTGCGGCGAGTCCGGGCCCCCCGAGGCATGGCTGACGCAGGAGTTTTGAGACACCAAGTGTTTTCACTTTAAGAATCTTTTCTTCATTGGCTCCTCATATCTGCATGTACGCCTCTTCATTCTGGGCCGATGAAGATGTTGATGATTCCTCGAAATCGGCCGTTGCAATCTGAGGCTTAAACTGGATGTAGATTGATATCAGTGAATCCTTTTATATGAGCTTCTCTCTGATATTTATTTTTTCCTTCACATTGCTGGTTGTATTCTCCGCATCTTAGTGTAGCACCGAAGAAAATCATGACGACAAAACTGATATGGAGGGCGAAGATAAGCTTGGTGGCACATGGATGCATGCACCGTAGGTTCAGGCCTCATGAACGTAATTGATGCGGGAGATGGAGCTTGCTCTGATCAGGATATTAATGATCATTGTGTGTAGCGCCCACTTCCTGGTGATACAGTCAAACTCGCTGCTGCAACCCCTTGCACCTTCAGTCAGTCTCGTCTCCTGTGTCATGTATGCATGTATCCAAGAATAGCAAGTTAATGTAAAATGGCTGATTTTTACTAATCTGATAATCCCATGCTTGCATCGGCTGGTATGGATAGGCGTTGCTTGTCAGTGCCATCTTTGCCCTTCCCGAGGACCTATGAGTAAAGATGATCAGATAACGGAACAGCGACCGGCGTAATCGTCAACTAATGTGAGGATCCCTCTTTCAGCTTCTTTTATGTTACTGCCAAGTACGATGGCTTGGTAGAAAATATTGAGCCGATTATAGGTGTCAACCATCTATTTGTAAATAATCGGCTGTTTCAGATCCCATAGCTGTTCTCTGAATCTGACTCCATATATTGAAGGCCACCTTGTCAACTTTGCGATTGCTCCAAACCAGCTATGTTGTGCCATCGCTTCCTTCTGCACTAGTTTCAGGGAATCAGGATTCGCGGTCCACTCTTTATCATGGGAAGAGATCGGCATGCATATGGAACCAATTTGCCGATCGTGTATATGTATCCACTTCATTGGTTACGTGCACACACATATATCTTCGTAAGCCAACTTGATCTTGACGTCTAGCTGGTTTTCTTTCTGCCCTCTTGGATTGTACCAAATCTTCTTATGTTCTTCTGACAACAACTGAGCTGGCTGACAAACAAATTTCTCGTCCATAGTTAAACCGCCGTTTCTCTAATTCATCCATATCTGAATAATGAGCTATCTATCTTTCCTCTTTGTTGAGGATCCCGTGACCACCGATAGTAGCATGACATCTCGTAAAAACATGTTGACAAGAACGAACGAGCCGAGCAAACTTCCATATGAATTTGGAAATAATATTCGGCTTTAATATCCTTCAAGAAAACCAGCTGTTAACTTCTTCTTCCATTGATCGTTTTTACGCTTACGCCGATTGATCGACGAGCTATTCCTTGATCTTGATGCTTCGATTCATCAACTGATTGTTGGTCGTATAGAAGCAGATAGCCGATTCAATGAATGTGACAAATCGGAGTCACGTTGATTTTTTTTACGAATTTTCTATTAGCTCCTTCTTACTCGGCCCAAGAAGGTTCTCGACAAAGAATAGATTTGTGGAAGTCAAATAGCCGATCGCCTTTCTTATTGCTTCATCGGCTATTGGACTTTGTTTTGTACTGTATCTTCAACCTTCGTTTTACCCATAGAGCTCAGGATATACTGTGGCCTCTTGCTGTTTGATTAATTCTACATAGCTGACTGTGGCCGTATCAGCTCTTTTTAGCCGATTGTGCATTCAGAGCACCCATGCCTCTAGGCTCCTATGTCACACAAAACCATCTACCGCTGGAGCATCTTTGCTAGTGGTAGTTCCATCTGAACCATCCGGGGCATCTCTGCCAAATATGACAACCTTGGTCAAAAATATTTGAGCCGATCAACCTTTCTTGCAAATAGTCGGCCGTTTCGATCTTATAACCGCTCCGATTCTCGTATGCTTTGAAGGTTACCTTGTCATCCTTCATCTTTTTCAAGGTCTCCAACAAGGGTGTCGTAACCGAATCTGAGGATAGATAGATTATCAGTCTCGTTGCCGGTTCTAACCATTGGAGTCTTTGCCTTGGATGTGATCTCGAGTAGCTGATGTGGTCTCAATGCCTTTCCTCCTTTGATATAATAGTGGCCACTCGCTAACCACAACATACTTTTCTCCAAAGATTATGATTCCAAAACAGTCGAGAAAATATGCTTAATAAAATAGCCGATGTGACCAAGCCAATTAGTTGATTCTTCTTTTGATCAGCTGATTCCTTGCTTGCTTTCCCTTTACGTGCGACCTCCAATTATGAACCAATTTGTTCTATGACACTTGCTATCGAGCATGCTTGTTCTAAACTGCTAAATTCATCCGAAATTCCGGGTGAATTTTGAGCTTCAAGGAGTCAAGGTTCACGATGGATTTTATTTCAAGAGATGCGATCGGCAATGCGCATGAAACCAATTTGCCGATTAAGCATACGTAACCAATCCATCGATTGCTAACAATGTGCACGCATATATTTTAGGCAAGCCAACTTGATCCAGATATCCGGCCGGATTCTTTTCTTCTCTTTTTCTCGTGGTGCACATCTTCTCGTTCTCTTGCCGCACACACTCATCGTTGTACCTCGTATTGGATTTATAAAATCCTGATGTTCAAAATATGGCCGACTAATTGGAATTCTTCTATTTGGTGAAAAATCGACGACCGTCCAAAGAATATGATCCCGAACCTCTTCTTCAAGAACATCTCGGGAATATTCACTTACCCAAAACATTCAACCCGTGACTACTGCCCAAAATTTCTCAGCCGATGATTGGGTGACTTGAAGAAATATCTTCTCGCTCTTCAGCCTATTCATAGTATGCGAGACTTGATCTACACCGTACCTTGTGTAGTGACGTACTTGAGGTCTGATCGAGGCCTTTCAGCTTGAGTAATCTTTCCCAACTAATATAATGGCCATGATTAACAACAAAGTTAATCGGCTTTCCCGAATGGCATTATTCAACATTCAATCGGACAATTTCGTAATCTGAACGTTGATGCTTTTCCTGAATAATAGACCAACTTTGGCTTGCTCCTGTGAAAGGCGACGTGGTCATGTTATTGGTGTCACCTGGATAGATAGCCGAACCAATCTAATACTCTCTCGAAAACGAAAAGTGATCTAGCACGGCCCCCAGCCGATCTCTGTATATCCATCGGCCGTCTCGACATGATGATATTTGCATACTGGATTGCTGCCCTTTCTTGGTCCTGCATGGTTGAACCGTTGGTACCATCCGTAGAGAATTTTCCACAATTCAACGATCTCCTTGTGTCAGAGGTGTGCTGATCGGCAAAATTGGCTTCCTGGGTTGGTGGATGAAATCGGCTATTTATAGCCGATAAAAAAAAAAATCCCGTCGGTTCCATCACCTTGTTCGCTTTGGGCTTCCGGGAAGCTACCTTTGATCTTCACACATGAACCCCTCGGAGCCGAATATGCAAGTCCAGTGATCACGTACATATGTATATGCTCTTTGCATGTAGAGATCTTTCTCGCAATTGATCAATACCAATCTGGAATCTTCACTTCGTGCATGCACGTACGTTCTTCATGACAAATGGAGATTTGGATTTCCCGATGCATGCCAAAAATAATTTTCAACCGAACTCCTATCGGCCGTCGGTTACCAACTTCTGACGTAACCTCCCGTGATGACTATCATCTTCAAATTCTTACTGCAGAGTAATCCTTGTATCTTGTCAAGGATCTGGAATGCCTAGCGAGCACGCCATCATTCAGTTCTCGGGTGGCCTCGAAGAATGTTATAACGACGAGCTGACGTCAAGCGTGCCATAGAGGACAAAGATGAATTCAGCAGCACGCGGGTGCGTGCGTGGTGGGTTCAGGTCTCCTGTGCGCAGGAGCTCGAGACGTCGAGCGTGTCCATACGCTAGCCAAAGCGAGCGTCCTTGAAATAGCACTCTGGCTTTTAATATTTTTCCAGAAAACCAACTGCTAACTTCTCCCTCCATCATCTGCTTTCTGCTTACGGCTGGTTGATCTGACGTGCTGCTTCCCGGTCCTGATATCCCTGAAGGCAGTGTCACCTGGTTCTTTAGCTAGTTGTATAGAAGCCAGAATAGCCGATTTTTATGCCTACCAGCCAAGAGCTAATTCTTATCTTGAACAGTTGATTCTCCTATCTTTGCATGTTTCCAACAGATGCACTATCTGGTGCCCGCATGGCTTCGTACCTGCCATGAACTGCTCGCTGGATCTTCACACGGCGATAATTTGAACACCTCTTCAGAGTAGATATTTGCATTAATCTTGGATATCATACGTTGATACTTGAAGTCCAAGCTCGGTACTTGACGGCATTATCTGGACTTTTGTGTGTATGCAGGCTCTTCTATTTTAGTCGGTGTCTGTTCTTAGAGCCGATGGGGTGTTTTCATTCTGATTATGTACTCCTTGACGTATGCTGCAGCTTCCCCCAATAAGAGCAAATCGGCTTCCAATTGAAATATAATATTTCCAAAAATTCTTTAATATCTGATTCTCCTTCTTACGGTATGGCAGACATTAATTCTGAAAGCTTCATCTTAAATTAGCCGATGCCTTACACGAGATGCTTTTGACTAACTACTATTCGGTAATCCTTGTCATCTCGCCGAATACCTTGTCGCAGCCTATTTCCACAACATGCAAAGAGTCATCTCGCTGAATACCTTGTCATCTGCCGAATACCTTGTCTTCACGATAGCCGAATAAATAAAGATATCGGCCTCGATCCGATCACAACAAAACGCGCTAGTCTCCCATCATCATTGCACTTTTACCAATGCTGCCTCCGGTATAGCTGATGCAATATCAACACTACAGAGACAACGGCTTTTGATCTTCTTCTCGTCATGATGCTTCTTGATTATTTTCCAACTACTTTGCACGCTCTGGAACCATCCATCGGCTTTTTGTTTATGCATACGAAGCCGACTCATACTGGCTCCTGATGACGAGTGTGCCAACGTAACAAGAAAGAACTTTGATCTCCACTGCTTTGAATATCGTGCCCGTACATACACAAGTCAGTTGGCTGTCGTGTATTAAACATGTGTTCCAATCATCCACTCCTCTTAAATTTATTCCCTTGTCTCAACAACGGATTTAGTCGACTTGGGTCGCATCGGTTGCAAATAGCCAACCGTGCGTTTACCACCGTCGTATTTGAACTCTCCAGGTTGTACTCATTGACCATTGTTGAGATATTTCTCGCGAGCGGATGCTTCATCGATGGTGGCCCCCAAGGCCGATCCATGTGTCTTCGCTTTTGCAAATTTGGAACCACATCTATAATAATATTTGCATGTTTGGTCATTTGCAACATACTTCCTTATTTTGTACCCATGACTGATTTGATGATACGAGATGTGTTCACCGTCACTTTGCTTCGTACACCCTCTAGCTTGTAATCTTTGCTTTAGCCGACCAGGAATGACATCTTGAAAATAATAGACGGTAATCGGCTATGGCTGAATATGACCATAGAGTCGCCATCGGCAAGTCCAAAATAGCCGATTCTATCTCAATCTGCTGATTCTGAGAGTATACCCGTGAATAGCCGATTCTAATATTGACCATCCGGTCTTTGCACCTATCACTTATTGGGACTTTTTGATCGTCAAAGGTACGTGACCATCGGCTGTGTACGTAGCATGTCTCTCGTGGACGCGTCAATCTTCAGAACTAATATACACCCTACGCCAGGAGTCCGCGCATCCTTGTATACACCATGGACTTTGCTGAATTATAGCAGGCACACATCACGATGTCTAGTTTCCTGCATCAACATCGGCCTCCAAACTTGTGTTTCGATATTCGCTTAATGCCGATAAGAATTGGGCAGCGTTCTTGAAGCACTGAATGCAATAAATCTTCTAGCGATCAAAATATTTGTAATTGTCCTTCTTTTAGCCAATGCTTCCAAGATTCAACTGATGACTTCCGAATTGGCTACCCAGCAAATTGATACCCTTCCTTGTGATGCTTCTTGATTATCTATTCATGTGAAGACGGAAGGGTGCTTGGATTCTGTAACTCCATCTCCTTGCTGATATCGGCCACGAAGCGGATCAAAATAATATTGGATTCCATCTCTGTCATCTCTTTTGGCCGAACCTTGTTGACAAAAGTTGAAAGGCATCTTCACAGTGATCTGGAAAGTGATAAGCATTTGAAGAGGATCTGACTTCTGATCAAAATGTGTATGGTCCCACCGAGCGTGCCAAAAAGTGTGTTGACGCAAAATGTGACCACCCTGCGTCTCACACACAGCAAGCCGGAAAGCCTAGCTTCAATCGGGTGCCCGGGCGTCGAATCCGGTGGCGTGCCCGGTCGATTTGACCTGAAAATCGACAAGGGATAAAACGGTAAGATCATAACTGGAACGTGTCTTTGGGTGAGACCGGCAGTTCCATCTTTACGGCCCTGAAGCCACTTACGACGACACATAGCTATGGAAGCTATCTCGCCAACAGATGCGATTCATTCGGCTAAAGTAACATAACTGATGTAAACGGAACAAACTAGCCGAATACGAGTAAATGAAGACATGTTTGAACAAGATTAAATCATTGAAGCATATCAAACTACATCTCATGTTTAAAGCATCTTTAAGCACTAAAAATTAAGAATAAGTAACTTATAAATATAAATCTACTAAACAACACATGCATAGGCTACTCCAACTAGTCCGCGCACGTCTAGCCTTCATAAACCCGTCGAGCATAAACCCAAGCAAGCTAATCCACCGCATGATACCACTCACTATGAATTTACACCACTCCTTGCTACTAGATCAATCCACCGCATGATACAATCTAGCAATAAAGAGCTAAAAGCATATAATTATCTAACAGATCTATAGATACTTGCTACATGTATAAGCATAACCGTATCGGCAAGATTGCCGAATCGGGGTCCATGAAGAAGGAACAAACAAGCAACATGTAAAAGGAGCCTATCGATTAAACCGATCTCTAGTCCACCGGATGACTAGCTCTAGAGTAACCCAAAGACTCGCATCCGCCGCACGGTACCCGGTCCTGTCAAGGCTTATCTACATATAACGTGAATGAACCCGCAACATGTAACAATCTAGATCGATCTAATTCGGCTATATGAGCTTGATCTACTCGGTATTGAATAAGCATGAAAGGAACGATCAACAAGCCGAAAGAGTATCAATCTAGATTGGGCAAAAGAGTGTTGCAAATAATTAAACATTAAATAAAGCATGCAACACGTGATAACTTAATGAATCTATTAGATCTTGCCAAATCTAAAAGAGCCGATAACTATCTTTACTCATGTCTTAATCCGCCGCACGATACAAGGCACAAGCAAAAACTTCCCATCATTAAGCTTAAATCCGCCGCACGATACTAAGCAAAACGGATGAGACTACTTGCATCACATCTAAATCCGCCGCACGATACTAGACATGATAACAAGGTTGCCGGACTTACGGAGGTCGACGGATCGATTGGCCCTCTCGAAGAACTCGACGACACGACTAAAGGACTCGAAGGGTGGCGCGTAGCCGGTTGTATTGATTTGGTTGTGAACCTTTATTACAATGGCCGGGGGTTTATATTTATACCCTGGGCTGATGACCACGACGTACAAAACTTCCTTTAGAAGGAATATCTAAATAACAGAAAATATTAAGATACACGGACCCTGACTCCCTTCACGCAGAATCCTTCGTTAATGAAACTCCTTGGCCGATGCGCCTCTTTCCTCGTTCTGGTTCAACCACCAATGCAATGCCTAGCCAGCCACATACATGATACACGTGTCCTTGCCCTCAATCTGATCGACTGCATGATATCTTCAAGAAGCCCATGCAAACACGAGTGCATGATTTCCTTTTCTTTATTTAGCCGTGTGCATGTATGCCATATATATGCATATACCATCTTGCTTGCCTGTCTTGGTTAAATAACCCGAAGACTTACGTGAACCCTTCACTTGCATGCATATATCTGTATCTCCCATATATGTTAATTACTGCCTCCTTTTTCTGCTAACCAAGAGATTTTCTTGTCGGTGGCACCATGGGTTGGCACGCAAATATTCTGGCCGGTGTCCTTCGCCAAAACGGCTTCCGTGATCGACTGCCTTTCCTTCGCACGTAGACATACGTCATCTCGCTGAGCATACCTTCCCTGTATGTGCACGAACATGACACCAGCAAGTCACGTATATGTGCATATATTCCCTGGCTTGCCTTCCATCCTTGAAGCTCTACGCATCAAAGAGACTTCCAGTAATAGGCGTGGTCAAATATGTTGATCGGCTACACACATGCAATGGGCCTCATCAATAGCAGATCACCATTTGCCGATTCTGAGTCTGATTTGCTGATTCTGGGTTTGGTGATAATACATGCATATATATCTCCCTTACTTGATCTCGCTAGCAATCATCAGATGTCTTGGTTTACAAAGAATATTTCTTCCTTGCCAATGGCACTTCTCGGCTGTCCAAATTCTGGTGTCAACACCCAGATTTGCACGTTCGGCTAATCCATGTACATGGCCGAATATTGTTGTACAGGTGGCCGGTGCTCCTCCCGTGAAGTATACGGAAGCAACAAGGATCCAGGAGGTATACGCGTCATGATCAGAAAGGCCGCGCCGACGAAGAAACTTCATTAGCAAGGCTCTACGGGAAAGGAGATAGAGTCTACGTATTTTATATTTCCTTTTTAGATATTTTCAAGCACGATAGGTGCTAAGCCTCGGGGTATAAATATAAACCCCCAGCCATTGTAATAAAGGTTCACAACCAAATCAATACAACCGGCTACGCGCCACCCTTCGAGTCCTTTAGTCGTGTCGTCGAGTTCTTCGAGAGGGCCAATCGATCCGTCGACCTCCGTAAGTCCCGGCAACCTTGTTATCATGTCTAGTATCGTGCGGCGGATTTAGATGTGATGCAAGTAGTCTCATCCGTTTTGCTTAGTATCGTGCGGCGGATTTAAGCTTAATGATGGGAAGTTTTTGCTTGTGCCTTGTATCGTGCGCGGATTAAGACATGAGTAAAGATAGTTATCGGCTCTTTTAGATTTGGCAAGATCTAATAGATTCATTAAGTTATCACGTGTTGCATGCTTTATTTAAATGTTTAATTATTTGCAACACTCTTTTGCCCAATCTAGATTGATACTCTTTCGGCTTGTTGATCGTTCCTTTCATGCTTATTCAATATCGAGTAGATCAAGCTCATATAGCCGAATTAGATCGATCTAGATTGTTACATGTTGCGGGTTCATTCACGTTATATGTAGATAAGCCTTGACAGACCGGGTACCGTGCGGCGATGCGTCTTTGGGTTACTCTAGAGCTAGTCATCCGGTGGACTAGAGATCGGTTTAATGATAGGCTCCTTTTACATGTTGCTTGTTTGTTCCTTCTTCATGGACCCCGATTCGGCAATCTTGCCGATACGGTTATGCTTATACATGTAGCAAGTATCTATAGATCTCGTTAGATAATTATATGCTTTTAGCTCTTTATTGCTAGATTGTATCATGCGGTGGATTGATCTAGTAGCAAGGAGTGGTGTAAATTCATAGTGAGTGGTATCATGCGGTGGATTAGCTTGCTTGGGTTTATGCTCGACGGGTTTATGAAGGCTAGACGTGCGGCAGACTAGTTGGAGTAGCCTATGCATGTGTTGTTTAGTAGATTTATATTTATAAGTTACTTATTCTTAATTTTTAGTGCTTAAAGATGCTTTAAACATGAGATGTAGTTTGATATGCTTCAATGATTTAATCTTGTTCAAACATGTCTTCATTTACCGTATTCGGCTAGTTTGTTCTGTTTACATCAGTTATGTTACTTTAGCCGAATGAACTGCATCCTGTTGGCAGATAGCTTCCATAGCTATGTGTCGTCGTAAGTGGCTTCAGGGCCGTAAAGATGGAACTGTCTGGTCTCACCCAGCACGTTCCAGTTATGATCTTACCATTTTATCCCTTGTCGATTTTCAGGTCAAATCGACTGGCACGCCACCGGATTCAGACGCCCGGGCACCCGATTGAAGCTAGGCTTTCCGGCTTGCTGTGTGTGAGACGCAGGGTGGTCACATTTTGCGTCAACAGCAGCTCACTCGATGGACAAGTGCCTCTAGATGCAACTCTCAATGCAAATCACTTGTTCTCACTCAAATCTCTCTCAAGATTAGCAAAGGAATCAAAGAGATGAGCGGGGGAGTGTCTCTCTTGCTCAAAGAATGCTCAAGTGTGTAGAAGGGGCGAAGAGATACTCCCCAAGACGGCCAATGGTCTATTTATAGAGCCCACTCAAAAATATGACCGTTGGTCCTCAGCTGACACTTCACAACGCGCCGGACGCGTCCGCCGCTGCCCGCCGGACACGTCCGGCGCTCTTCAGCGCGCCACGTCACCCGACCGTTGCTTCGTCTTCGTTTGAATCCACCGAGCGCCGGACGCTCAACAGTGATCTTTCTGAGTCCGGCGCCCGCATCCGGCGTGAGTCCGGCGCCCGCGTCTCCCTCGCGTCCGACGCGCGTCCGACCGAGGACTCTCCAGCGCGCCCGGCTCAGGAAGTTTCTGGTGCGCGTCCGAGGGCCCGCCGGACGCGCCCAAGCCGCGTCCGGCGCACGCAACGGTGGCCAAGCCACGTGCGCGCCAACGCCCAAGCCGCCGGACGCGTCTCAGCCGAGTCCGACGCCCTCGCCTTCTGAGTCCGACGCCTTGTGATCATCATTTCATGCGCCAAACTTGCTCCAAATTGATCCATATCAATTCCCTCGCCTTGTGCACTAACTCCACCATGCGTAGATGTCGATCTCAGGCCTTGGAGTTAGTATTTCACACATGAAATGTCGCGCAAGAGTTAGCCCTCTATTTAGTCTCTCATGCATCATGCAAAGTCACAACTAGAGGCACTTAGGACCGCGAATGAACCGAGGAAACCCCTCTTGATAGTCGGTTATCGATCCTAAATGTGATCACACTCTCTATAGTGTCTTGATCACCAAACCGGAAAGCCCTATCAAGTATACCTTCGCCTTGATCTCCACGGGCGTTTCCATCCATCACCGGAGCTTGATCACTTCACATGTCCACCATGTTCGTCACCGTGATCACCATGCTCCATCATCCACCGTCACGTTGCTATGTGTCTAACCACACTTAGAGCAAAGCATTAGCAACGTTTGAGTGTCATTAATTACCAAAACCAAACCGGAGCTTTCAACAGCACGGCGCCCTTATGGGTGATCCTGGTCCGGAGCTTCCATCAGCTGTAGGTGGACCTTCTTCTTCTTCTTCGTAGCCAGTCTTGATGCAATTGCGAGCAGTGCAGACATCCCTTCCTCAATTGTCTTCTTGTCATCCTCGAGAAACAGGCCTGCCCAGTAACTCATCAATGAGCATGCATAACATACTATATTAATTGGATCCTCCATTTTCTTTCCCTCGAAACACACAGCATTCCGAGTCTTCCATATAGCCCAACATATGGCAGATATACCAAGAACATGAAATTTTCTCCCAGCAGGGAGCACTTCTCACACTAATCCCATGTTTGATCCATATTTCTGGGAATGTCATTAGCTCCGATAGAAAAAGCTATAACAGCCCACACAGCTTTAGCAGTGTTACAAGTAAAGAATAAATGGGTGATATCCTCATTAGCATTACAAAAGTAACAGGAAGGTGAACCAACCCATTTTCTCCTAAGGAGGTTATCCTTAGTTAGCAAGGCATTATTTATTTTTTTTTTTGACAAGAAACTACGGAGGGGAGAGTTTCCCCGCCTGGCTTTATATTAAGATTGAATAGAGGGTTTCATTCTGATTACATCCAAAGGCACACGAAGGCGCCAAACACAGAATTACATGTTGGAAAGACAAGAACGAAGATACAAATGCCACTGACGAACACTAGTAAGCATGGAAGCAGGACGGAAGCGTTTCTCCCAGATTGTCAGGTCATCACATACTTGGACAAGAACACCACGTGGAAGAGGACACTCATTTCTGAACACAGCCCCGTTCCTTGCATCCCAGAGTCTCCAGAGTAAGGCGAGCAACACCGAAGGCCAAGCAGCACTGTCTTGGGCGCATCCATTGGGCAGCGCCCAAATGTCTATGTCTGAAAAGCCTGCCAGAGAACTGAAGCCCAACATGGACCAAACATCTTTACTCAGTTTGCAGTCAAAGAAGACATGGGCGTGATCTTCACGGGGATGGCCACATCGGCCGCATATGGAGTCACTCATCACATGTTTGTTGAACAGATTCACTTTTGTACTTAGCCTGTTTTTGAAGTATAGCCAAGCAAAAACTTTCACTTTGTTAGGCACTCTGGTGCCCCAGATCCACTTGCTGTGATAGTCTTGCAGCGCCGGTGTAGGGGCTAGAACAATATATGCATCTCTGGACCTGAACGGTTTATGTGTTGAAGCCATCCTCCTCACATCGTGACCTTCCTGAAATGAAAGTCCTGCAAAAAGGGTAGCAGAGATGCAAGCTCATCGCTAGCAGCTCGAGTTAGCCGTGGTCGCAGACGCAAATCAATCCCGTCCTGAAAAACTTGCTGCACACTGATGTTAGGCCTGAGTGTGTGTGAAAACAAGGCAGGAAGTGAGCTGGCCAAGGGTCCGTCCCAGAGCCAGTGATCGTGCCAAAAGGAAGTAGAAGCGCCATCATGAACGTCAACATAAGTGATGGATCGATAGGTGTTTAGCTCACTATTAATAATCTGCCAAAGATAGGAAGTGGAGGAAGAGGGAGAGTCCGAAAAAGTGGAGTCATTCAACAGGAGCCAATCACACCAGGGTGTTTGGGCACCAGTAAAGAGTTTATCAACAAATTTCAGGAGCAAACACCTGTTTTGAGTTTCCAGGTTTTTCAGGCCAAGCCCACCATGCAGCTTATCAGTGCACACATGTTCCCAGGCAACAAGACATTTGGAGCCGTGACAGGTCTCCTCCCCTGTCCAGAAGAAGGCCCGACGACGGCGATCGATGGCTTTAATCACAGTCTTGTGGAGGCCTATGGCAGTCATGAAGTGAAGAGGGAGGGCGCTGAGGACAGCAGTTGCCAAAGTTAGGCGTCCAGCACGGTTAAGGAGGGAAGCCCGCCATCCAGCAAGATGACGATCACAAGCAGCAAGGACTGGTTGACAGTCAGCAACTGAAATTTTATGAGGCGTGAGGGGGAGACCGAGGTATGTTTGGGGAAAGGAGGACACCGATGCACCAAAGATATTGGCAAGCTGAGTGGCTTCATCACTGTCAATGCCGAGGGGGAGGAATGTGGTTTTGTGGAAGTTGATGGAGAGGCCTGTGGCGAGCTCAAAGTCTTTGAGGGTGTTCTTGACAGCAAGAATGGCTTCAGGAGAAGCACGAAGGAAGATGAGTGTATCATCGGCGTACTGAAGGACGGGGCAAGGAGTGTCGGCAAGGACAGGGTGAGAGATGATGGAGAGGAGGTGAGATTGGTGGAGGAGACGAAGAAGAACATCAGCGACAATGATAAAAAGGTAGGGAGAAAGAGGATCCCCCTGTCGTAGACCATTTCGACAGGTGATCCATTTGCCAGGAACATTGTTAAGGAGAATGGCAGATTTGCCAGTACGAAGTAACTCCAACATCCAACCACACCACCGAGGGGAGAAGCCCCGGCATTGTAAGATCTTGAGAAGGCTGCCCCAGTTGACAGAATCAAAAGCTTTGTGAAAGTCCAGTTTGAGAACAATGGTGGGGATTTTCCTGCGGTAGCAACAGTTGAGGAGGTCAGCTGCGTAAACAAAGTTATCAGCAATGTTGCGTCCCAGAATGAAGCCGGTTTGATCAGTGCTAATCAGGTCAGGGATGAGCGGTTGGAGACGCGTAGTAAGAACTTTAGATAGACCCTTCACCGGGCAATTTTGCAGGCAAATGGGCCTGAAATCCGCAGGAGATCGAGCAACATCTTTTTTAGGAAGCAACACCACATAAGAACGATTGATGCGCTCAATGTCAGTGGACAGGTTGAAGAAGGAGTCAAAAAGAGAAAAAATGGTGGGAGCAGTGGTGCGCCAGGTGTTTTTATAGAAGGCAGGGCCGAAACCATCCGGGCCAGGACTGGAGGTTTGGTCCATGGAGAAGAAGGCCGCCTTGACCTCGTTCTGGCTGAATGGGCCGTCAATGTGGCCGAGGCCGGGAATGCAGTCCGGATAGAGAGCATTTAAATCAAAATTCCAGACCGTTTGGCGGGAAGCACCCAAGAGGGAGTTGTAAAAATCAAAGAGAAGCTGGGCTTTAGGCTCATGCCCAAAAATTTCATTGCCATTATGCTCCAGAACTTGAATCTTATTGTGTCTGAGCCTTTGCGTAGCACACGCATGAAAATAACGTGTATTCTCATCACCTTCAATAGCTGCACGGACCTTGCTCCTTTGCTTCCAGAGGAGGAATTTTTCCTTTACAGTTCTGCTGAGAACCCGGACTACAACCTCCCTAAGGATCTGCTCCGGACGGCTGAGGATTCTTCTCTCTTCTATTTGATCAAGGAGAGAGATGACCAATTTGCAATCAGTCTCACGCTGAGTCACAGTACCTTTAGCCCGACTCCAATTTTTGGCGGCCGCACGAGTTCGTTTGAGCCGGATGACAAGGGCTTTAGAGGGATCACTGGAGGGGCGATGGAAGTCCCACGCAGCGCTGATCATGTCATGAAAACCCGGGAGAAGAGTCCAGGATCTCTCGAATCTGAAAATGCCTGGCTTGGGAATGGTGGTAGAAATCTGAACTTTGAGCGGCACATGATCCGAGGTAGTGCGCGTAAGAGAGGAGAGGATGGTGTTGGGGAGGGCGCAATCCCAAGGAAGGTTAATGAAAGCCCTGTCAATGCGCTCTAAGGTGGGAGACTCTCTACGATTAGACCAAGTGTATTGGCGATCCAGAAGAGGGAGCTCAAGCAGGCACAACTCGTTGATGGCATCGTTGAAGGCATCCGCCTCGGCAGCACGAAAACGGTCATTGTTCTTCTCAGAAGCGTAGCGAATCATATTGAAGTCGCCGCACACAATCCAGGGGGTGTCGTCAGTGGGAGCAATATGTTTCAGTTCCTCTAAAAAAGCAGGACGAAGGTCCGGAGTAGATGGGGCATAAACATTTGTGACATAAAAGGATAGGTTGCTGGAGTTTTCCGATAGGAGGATGGTGAGGGTGGAGGGAGAGGTGGAGTACTGGGAGCAGCTGAAAATAGAGGCATCCCAGGCGGTCAAGAGACCACCCGAGGCGCCATCAGAGGGAAGGCAGTGGTAGGAGTTTAGAGTACGGGGCATAAAGCTAAGGATTTTAGAGGGAGAGGGATCAGCCAGCTTGGTTTCTTGGAGTAAAACGATGTGAGGAGAGGCAGATAAAAGCTCAGCAAGCACATCTTTGCATTTCTTTTCATCACCAAGACCACGTACATTCCAAAAAGAGAGAACAAAGCTTTTACCCATGGTCACTACCAAGCACACCACTGATCAAACCGAGAATTTTACAAGGGGGGGAAGCATAGCAAACCACAACCTGAACACAATCAAGCCACAAACTACTATAAGCAAGCTCCAAGCACCACAACCAAAAGAAAGCACAGCCAGTTCTAGAGTCCCTATATATTACAGGACCAGCAACACACCCTCCAACACCAGGACTAGAACGGCTCGGACCAGGCTTCTTCCAACTCCAAACAGACGGGTTCCACCGTGCAGCAGGAACCCCAGCAGATGGCTGCATAGCAGCACTCATTCGGTGGTGGGGGTCACCTCGCTCTCAGGGAGGAGCTCAGCCACATCCTCCGCAGCAGCACCACAGGCAGTCGCGACGTCGGCAAGGGCCTGCCTGTCTAGATTAGGGGAAGAGGGATCAATAAGAAGATGGGTGGATGCAATTGCAGAGCGGAGGCGACGGGATGCTCCCGAAAGATCAAAACGAGAACGTTGAACACGGGAAGCCTTACTGGTGGGGTCCTCGTAGGAGTCACGTTCCTTGGCGGCGAGCCTGGTGCTCCTGCGTAGCTTCCTGGCAGAGTCCACAGCGCGCTTGCGCCGGGCCCTGCGCTTGCGCGCCACGCTCTCGTGCTCGTCCTCCGTTGCCGCCGAGAAGACAAAGGCCGGTGGCTCGTAGACGTCGAAGGCGGAAGGCCCCTCGTGCTCATCGAGGGTGAGGGAGCTGATGCCGAAGTCCATGTTGTGCTCCTCAGCCGCCGAGCCACCCTCCTCGTCAAGCTCCACGATGGGGTCGAGGAGCACCCCACCGCCGCCGTGTGCGCCGACCGTGTCCACCAGCCCGTACTCGTCAACACGGGTGTCGACCGGGTCAGTGACAGCGGCGACACCGCCATGCCCCATCTCAGCAGCAGCCAGCGCGTACTCATCCACCACGCCACTGGCAGCACCATCAGACCCGCCACCAGTCTCCTTCAGAGGAACCCCACCAATGCCGTACCACGGGAGCAGGATAACAGAGGGATGAGGATCGGAGGCAGCCCGGGGGTAGGGAGTGGCAGCCCGGGTGCGCACGGGACATAGAGGAAAGCGGGGAGAGCTGACCTCCCACTCGAGGATGGAGGAGACATACTCGGTGCTGTCAGGTGGCTGGCCGAACACAGGCTGGGAGAAAGGTGGGTGGTAGGGTGGAGGAGCGGGGATGGGATACTGGGAGAAGGTGTACTGAGTCCAATCAAGAACAGGCTCGTTCTTGGACCAGACACGGATGGGTTCCACATGAGCGATGGAAGCATGTCCGCTGTGGTTGCGGGCAAGGAGCTTGCATGGGATCTCACGGCTGTGGTTGAGGCGCACCACAGCCCTCATGGTGGTGTAGTCCTCCCTGCGCACGCACTTGGGGTCGATGCAGCAAACATTGCCTGCACCGGCCAGCACAGCGCGTGCCAGGGGCTCCTCCCAATGCTCAAAAGGAAAGTCGATGGAGCTGATCTCGGCGTAGACGAAGTACTCCGCGATGAAGCGGTTGTCGGCCTCCTCGTGACGCTCGAGCATGATGACGTGGTTGTCGTAGTTGATGGGGGAGCGCAGCACCACACGCTCACGCTCCTCGGCGGAGTCGAACTCCAGAACCCCGACCCCGCGTGAGTGTGCCTTGTGGCTGAAGGAGGGAGCACCACACACGCGCTCGAGGGCTTGGCGAACGAAGAGGAACGGATTGGGGACGGGTCCGTCAAGGTAGACGAACGCGAACACCTTGGCTGCCTCGTAGTCGCCGTTGGAGACATGCACCTCGACCATGTCTGGGCGTGAGATGGAGATGGTGGAGTTGGGACTCGGAGGAGGAGCTCGGGGAGTGTTGCGGTGGTGTGGGGAGGAGGAGGAGCGGAGCTGCGCACGATTAGCAGCAGTAGCAAGCATGGTGTCGATGGTAGGAGAATGGGGATGAGATGGAGGCTGAGTGCGGTAGGAGGCGTTGGAAGCAGTGGAGGAGCGGGTGGACATGGCAATGGAGGAGGAGGGGTGCTTGCACTCGAAACTCTTGTGCCCGGTGCGGCGGCACAGCTTGCACACAATGGGATCACGGCAGTCAGCGACGAGGTGATCAGTGGAGAGGCACCGGAAGCAGGCAGGCTTGATCTTGCTTAAATGGTGAATGCGCTGAGCTGCACCGACTTGCGAATCAACGTGAGAAACAGTTTTCCAGCCAGGATGCCTAGGCAGAGGTTGCTTAGCCTCGTAGACATGGCGACGTGGAGAGGTCTTCTGCCCAGGGGAGGTGAGGTGGCAGCTCTTAGGCTGATTAGGCGCCTGCGCCCAGGATGAGTCGGCACTTGGGTCACCATCCGTCGTCAGGGAGGCAGAGAGTTCAGGAGCGCCGCCCGTTTTCGGTGAAGTGGGGTGGACAGAGCGATGGGACGCGTCGGAGTTAATGTGAAGAAGATAAGAGGGATCCACGTCGTCCCCCTGCATGGGAACGGGCCCCTGGTTTTGTTGACACGGGTCAAAGTCGGCGCTGACAGGAGCAGAGTGGATCGGGCCGCGCAGAGGCAAGTTGGGAGACGTTTGACTGGGCTGGGAGTGGACCGTGAAAGTGGATGGGCTGGGCTCAGTGGCCACACCGTCATTAGCAGGCCGGGAGTTGGGGCGGGATCCAGCAGGAGGCCCAAGTTCAGAGAGGAGCGTGGGGGGCAATTCAAAATTTGAACCCGGGTCGTCGTTGCTGGCCCACCTCCTGACGGTGGCAGCGGCAGCAGCGGCGGCGGAGTCATGGATGAGAAAGATCGTTCCCTGAATGGCGAAGACACCGATTCTACAGAGATGATGAAGAACAGATTTGGAGGCCACGGAAGAGCGAAAGACGAAATGGTCGCAGACAGCGACGCTAAAAATATCCTGGGGGCCTCCAAAATGGTAAGCAAGGGCGGCCTCGACAAGGGTCGTCGAAGCGGGAAAATCTCCATTAGCTTGGGAGATCCAAAGATCAACGGCGGGAACAAGGGGAAAACACACAGGCCTAACAACCGAGCACCAAAAGTTTTGCTGGACAAAGGCTTGAAAGCGCGTACCAGGGCGTTCCGAGCTGGTGGTGTTCGTTGGGTCGCCTTTCTGCCTCTGCAGGGGAGGAGCTCGCCGTCGGGTTTGTGAGTCGATGGCCTTGACGGTGGGGTGCTTGGCGTTGCTCCGGACGATGGAGGCATGCGGTTCCTGGGCGCGGCCTTCTGCCGAGCACCCACGGGGCGCACCAGGTCCGTCGTCCTCCACGCTCAGTGCGTGGCTTCGGACATCCGTCGAGCATCTGGGGGGCACGCCGTGCTTCGTCTCACCGGCCACCACCGGACTGGAAGCAGCGGGCGTGGGGGAGTGACCAGCGCGCAGCCCGCTACCGCCGTTGGAGCCTTGCGGGGGGATGCGTTGGAACCCTGACCGGCGGGGAGGAGCAGTTGGGAATGGCGGGTGGTGGGAGTGGGGGAGCAGGAGCAGGGGCGAGAGGGTGCCGAAGCAGAGAGCAGAAGGGTGAGACATCGTCGCTGGGACCGGGGGGGGCGGCGCGGGGTGGGGTGGGGCGGCGCGGCGTTGGGGTGCCGCGCGCCCTAGGGGGCGGCGAGGGGGAGACGCTCTCATCCTTCCAATGAGGCTGGATAGCTGGTGGTGGTCCTCATCCTTTTTGAAATCTAGCAAGGCATTATTAAGCATCAACCATAGGAATATTTTAACCTTGGCTGGAACTTTCCTTTACAACAATTTACATACCAGCAAGAGATCGGTTGTCTGCTTAATGAAAAATGTCGCGAAAAGAAAACGACCAGCAGAGTTCGGCATCGTCCCAGCAAACCTCTGTTCAGTCTAAGCATTGCTAACAGCACCAGCTTGCATCATCTTACATTTGGCTACAAGCAGGAAACAATAAAAAGGTGAAGGATTCCCTGAGCTTTGTTCAGAAAAAGAAAAAAAAAGAGGATTCCCAGAAAATATAGGCAATCGGACCCTTTTTACTAAAAGAAATGAAACTCCCGATTTTCAGTCAAAATTTCAGAACTACACAGATGAAGAATGGATTTCCAGTGAATCTCAAATTCTGAAGTACATCATGCTCGAGTACACCTACACGCGCAGCTCCCTCCTCACCCAGCACGGCAGCACCGATCACCCAGCACGGCCTTCAGCTTTATATTTTCAGGAATAAGATAGATGGGCCGTATAAAGTCTGCTGGGCTAGAAAAATCAAATCGGCCCGAGAACACAAGGCCAGTATGGGCTTTTACTGGACCTGGCCGGTAGAAACGTAATTTGGCAGTTTTCTGCAAATTTCGGCTGAAATCTTGAGCAACACAATAATTTCGAATGGAGAGAGTACAAATTTTTGTCTACTCTACTACTGGCACTTCTTTGCGTCTATGGAGAAGGCGGCCACGAAGCTCGAGTAGACTCCGGAGTTTGGCCTGGGCAAAGCTAAATAGCGAACGTTCACCCGTTGCTCAACCAGCGAACGATCAGACAACCACTCCAATTTCCATTTTAAGAAATAAATAAATCCCACCACTTTTCTTATTAGGCAAGCAAATTAATTAAGCACCGTTCTCAAACAGAACTGGCAGATGATCTCCGGAGATTGAAAAAAAAAAAAATCTCGTAACTTTTCTTTTTAGAAAGTTTTCTATTTATAGCAAAGGAAATGTAAAAGCTGCAAATTCGACGTGTAACTTTCGTTCTCTAACTTTTATGTCTAACTTACAATGCATGACTTACGTGACTCAACACGTTACAAAGTTAGAAATATAACTTAGAACGTATGACTTACGCGATCTAATTTAGAAATCTAACTTAGAATCCATGACTTACGTGACCTAACCTAGAATTCTAATTTAGAACCCACGACTTACGTGATCTAACACGTTGTAAATTTAGAAATCTAACTTAAAACACATGACTTACGTGATCTAACTTAGAAATCTAAGTTAGAAGTTAGAACGCATAACTTAGTTGATCTAACACATTGCAAAGTTAGAAATTTAACTTAGACGCATGACTTAGATGATCTAACTTAACGCATAAAAAAATGATAGCAGATAGAAAAAAATAAAGAAAAAAGTTTTTCAATACGTATTCAAGTGGGATCTAGTTCTGTTCGTCTCGTCACACAGAAGACACAAGTGCACATGAAATTATAAATAGATACACCGTTTGCAAGTTATAGCCTTTTAAAAAAATGTTTTGCTTTTCGCAATGCTGACATCAGCAGCATGCAGGTGGGACCGTGGGAGCGAAGGACGGACACCACCCGCGTGCGTCTTCGCTGTGGCACTATTCAAAATTGCTCGCAGCGCTCCATGGAAAAGGAAAGGACACGTGATCGGATCGTTCGCTGGAATCCAAATGGGTGAACGCTCGTCAAAATGGATTTGGGGTTTGGCCTCGTCGAGGGGCTCATCACTGACTCGTAAAACCTCGACTTCAGCCACGGCATGTTCCGGAAAGCGGCTGAGACTTCACCACCACACATGACATGATCCTCGGCAAGAAGCTTGCCACCGTATCATCACATCTGTTCCAGCCTGACGTCTTGAATTGGTGATGAACGGAGAACTATACTGTATGTGACATGCATGATTGGCTAAGAGTGTGTCAGTGAAGCTCCATTCATCTTGTAAATAACACTCTCTTCTCTTAATCCCTGCCATTATCCTTAAAAATAAGGGCTCCATCTCCATCCCATCTCGTCTCTTCAACCAAACACAATCCTAACACACCTCTACCGAAGTTTATTCAACACAAAATACAAACGATGGAGTACTAGCTACTAGCTAGTGGGCCATGCATGGTAGGCCGCCGGCACCCGGCACACTGAGTGGTGCCTGCAGCACGTAGTCGACCAGAGCTTAGCAAGCACCACGGCGGAAGCCGACGGACCTGCCGCCGACGTCATAGAGGACCTCGATGGTCTGCTGCTGCACGTTCCCGATAATCCCCGGGACGCTGTCGACGCCGTTGGGCGCGAAGGCGAGGCAGTCGTCGATCAGGATCCCGGAGGCGTCCAGCTCCACGGCGACGTTCCGGTCGAACACGAGCGCGACCCTGGGCACTCTGACGACCATGACGCCGGTGAAGTCGTAGCAGGTGTCGAGGATCCCTTTGGGTGGCGCCAGGCGGTACGCGCCCATCCTGCTCCGGAACGCGGCGCGCAGCGCCTGGTACGCCGTCGGCGGCAGGCGGGTGATGGCGGTGCGGGAGTCCATCACGGACCCCGCGGCGAAGGCCGCCGCCGGCACGCCGAGCCGCTGCCCCGCCACGGTGATGTCCCGGAGCAGGACGCGGTAGAGGTTGGGCGCCTGGCGGAACCTCCCCATCGGCGTCGCCGCGAACGTCCTCGTCCGGGACGACGGCGGCCGGCCGAGGACGAAGAACCCGGCGTCACTCGGCGTCGGCGGGACGCAGTACGAGAAGGCGTTGCCGTGGGTGGCCGCCGTCTGCGACACCAGCGACTCCGGGCCGCCGCCGAGCGACATGGTCCCGGACGAGCTGCTGGGCTGGCTCAGGCCCTGCTCGGCCTGGCTGCACCCGAACTGGAAGCTGCGCACGGCGGTGGTGCGGGTGATGGTGAGCAGGTCGGAGCTGTACGTGCCCAGCGTCGACGACCCGTCGGGGTACGTCACGCGGTACTGGCACTGCCCGTTGATGCAGCCGTTGCTGTAGGGGCCCAGACGCGCGCACGCCGGCGAGCCGCACGGGAACGGGGCGTAGGTCGGCGACCGGGTCGGGTCGAAGAAACGGCTCCCGCCCGTCGGCGGCGGGTGGCACTGCACCCACGGCACGTCGCTGGCCGTGTCCACCATCATCGTCTGCACCGTCCCCGGCATGCTCCGCCGGCTCCCGCCGCCGGTGGCCATCGGAACAATCCTAGACTGCAGGAAAAGGGCCGGAGATGGATCGATGATCGATCGATCGCTTATAATTAGACAGAAAAGAAAACAACTGAATAATCTTGGTGACAAAGACAAAGTAGTTTCGTTCGTAGTACCGTGGAAATGCTTTGCGCTGAACCGACGTTGACGTCGACGACGGGCCCGTGCTCCATGGCGGTCGTGGTGCTTCTCGCCGCGCGCTTCTTGACCTTCTCATCGTCGTCGTCGTCGTCGTCACCGGCGGACAGCAGCGTCATGTGGATGTTCTGCACGCGGAGCTCGTCCTGCCGGAGCAGCTCGGCCAAGGACGGCGGCTTCAGCTCGCGGCGGTGCGACGGCGAGCAGGGGCCATGGGAGAGGCTCAGGCGTAGCCACGTCGCGTTCTGGTCACCATGGGGTGGAGACACTGCAACAAGACGATCAATATCATTCAGTTCGTTAATTCAGTAGTATCGCTTAAGATCAATTCGTTTTCAACAATTTGTGCGTGTGTTTTCGATCGGATCGTGCACGTACCCCTGTGTCCGTTGCAAGCAGCTTTGGGCTTCAGCGAGTTGATCGCCACGAATGTGTACTCGTGTTCCGCCGCGTCTGCTGCTGCACGGACGGCGACAGGGACGACACTAGTGGTAGGAGAAGAACCACAGGACAGGCTGCTGAGGCTGAGCACGACGAAGAGAAGCAAGACGACAGCCGCCATGGCTAGCTAGCTGTGGCAAGTAAGATTAAGTGGTGTATATCTATCTTGCTCTCTAGTCTCCAGATACTCCTCCTGCACAGGTTTCAAGTGCAACTTGGACACTCCGGTTATATAGGCAACAAGGGAAGGTGAATATTTTTTTTTTTTGACTTTTCACATTTACTACTACACAGATGGAGCCACCGCCACGCACACACGGATGTTGAGTAGGTAGTAGCCTCACCATGAATGCAAGAATGAATAATGGGCACGTGTTAGGGTGCTAGGTTCAGGGGTCTATATATGTTTATTTCTATTAATTAATACAGATATACATTATAAAAAAAAAGTATGGTGGAACGAGATGAATCCATTTTCTAGAGTGTTTTGTTCTATGAGGAAATAAATTGTCTCATCAACGTACATACAAGAAATATAATCTTTAATTTGATTTCCATGCCAATTTTTTAGATTAAGGAATGAATTAATGTGTTCCGGTCTCCCGCGTTCACAACTGAATCCGTACAACCTTTTATCGATGCCAATTACTTCTTAGGCCTTGTTTAGATCCCAAAATTGGGAGTCCAAATTCAGGCGTTCACACGCTGTAGTGTATCAGAAGAATTTCGTTTGTATTTGTGAAATATTGTCCAAATATTGATAAATTATACTCAAAAGATTCGTCTCGCAAAGTACAATAGAACTGTGCAATTAGTTTTTTATTTCATCTATGTTTAGTACTCCATGCATGTGCCGACATTTTGATGTGACGGTGAATAGGAATTCTGCATAGTGGAATTTGGGGGTGAAATCTGGAATCTAAACAAGGCCTTACTGAATTAACTTTTAGAATTCACTAGTTTCTGCCGATGATATCAATGCAATAAACTTCAATTTTCAGACAGAGGGATCTCTTTGAGAGAATTTAAGAAAAAAAAAGTTGTGTTCTAGATACCCACATCCACACCGAGGTGTCAACTTCTATATATACAACTGTTGTCAAAAAAAAAAAACTTCTATATATACAACATCGTCATTAGAGCACCGTCAGTGACAACATGCAAGTACCTAGCTAGTTAAAACTTAGAAATTGAAAAACACTTTAGGAAGATCGATTATATAGTGAGCTAGCTATGAGAGAGTTGTCGTGCCAGTATATATTTTTTATAACAAAATGAAGTTGCATACGTTTATAACCAGAATTTTATATTTCTTCTAGTGAGGTGGGCTTCTTCTATTGTTTTGGCATTCAAATTTTAGTATAAAATTTCATGCCTTCTAGTGATATTCTCATGTACTATCACTAGTGATAGTGTTGTATTACTAACTAAAAACACTATAAGTCCATCATTTTGGTGATTTAGTTCTTATAGAATAGAATTCGCCTGCCACTGGCCAGAATCAAAATACACAGGTGCCAGGTAGATGATAGATTACATGATGATAGCAACAAATACATACACATAGGATGACATGACAGTTTTTACTTTCTCACACAGTCGTCTTCTCAGGCAGAGATACTAACGCGCTCGATTCTGAAGTAAGAAACACACTTTCGTTCTTTCATGATTCATGAACTAACTACTACTACAATTGGACTGAGCAACCATGGAAGAATCGATCATTGACTGCCGAGGTTATCCGTGCAGAGCACGTCCTTCCTGCCATTGGAGCCGCCCTTGCTCCCGCCGACGAGGAGCGGGCGGCAGTAGTACTTGACCTGGAGGCGGGTCATGTTGAACCCGGAGCTGACCTCCGTGACGAGGCTGCCGTCCACCCGCAGCGTCATGTCGCCGACGACGGCGCCCTTGGCGTAGAGCAGCTCGAAGTAGGTCTGGTTCATGACGCCAGGGTCGTTGATCGCCTCCACGCTCGTCATCAGGTCCTTCGCCATCTCCTGCCGCACGGCCTCGTCGGTTGGGTTGAAGAAGATGATGCAGTCGTCCTCCGGCGTCGACGTCGACGCCGGCGTCGCGGCGTCGAAGAGGTACGCGGTGATGTTGAGGAAGTACATCCGGGCGCGGCCGCTGGGGTTCTCGGCCCGCAGGTTGAGCTGCAGGATTACCGACTCGGTCGCCGGCTGCGGGGTGGAGTACACGGCGCCGTCGACGACGGAGAGGCGCAGGGACTCCGGGCGGAGCACCACCTTCAGGGAGGTGACGACGACGGCGACGATCAGCACGGTCACCACCGCGGCCAACGTGTAGCGCGCCGCGTCCAGGCACCGGAACGCCGCGGTCTTGCCGTCGTCGTCGTCCCCGTCCGCCGCTCTCATGTCTACTGATCGACACCACTGCAGCAACGTGTGGCTCTTTGAGTTGATCAGCACCTACCTGCTGTCCTGCTCATGAATACGTTCGCGACAGAAACAATTAATATAGTAGTACAACAATTGGCCAGTGATGAGTGATTAGCTTGCATTGTTGATTGGTGCTGACACTTTGAAACAAATTTAAAGTATCACTTCTCCTATGTTTTTGTTTGTGTGTATGTGTGTGTGTTTTGAATGGGCATTTTGTTTTGTTGTTCAGCAAATAGGTAATTTTGTCATTGTTTTCTAAAGAAAAAAATATAAATTAATTGTCTCTTGTGGGTCATTTAGCTAAGGGTAAAGTATATTTTTCAACCTTCAACTCGCACTAAACTTTGATTTTCAACCTTTAACTACGACACCGGGTAACAAAACACCCTTCAACTGTCAAAATGGGACAAATTTTGGTCCCCAACTGGTTTCAAAAGCGGGTTTCTATTTTCGAAAGGTGCTAAAATTTTATAATATTTTTTCGAGCATCATAATATCCTCAAATAAAAGGACTCAAAATTAATTTTTTTAGCATCATAATTTTATTTTGTTGTTCAGCAAATAGGTAATTTTGTCATTATTTTCTAAAGAAACATTATAAATTAATTGCCTCTTATGGGTTATTTAGTTAATTGTACTAGTTTTTTTGTGTTTCGTAATTATATAAGTTGTTGTTTGAAATCATCCAAAACAAACTCAGACACCACCTAAAATATAACAGCTCTATTAAAATATACATTTTGACATGATTACATTACCATATGCTACTCCACCCATGTAGCTTAGGTAACCTTGGATGGCAAAAGACATGGATGCCCTCCGATTGTTGGTTATGGATGACAGCGATCCTCCAATTGTGATGGGTAGTTTGGCAAAAAGCCAGAAATAAGCTTCGTTATGTGTAGCTTTGTTATGGGCTAGCTCATTACAACCTGGGGCCCTAAAATTTTGAGAATGTGTGGAGCACATATTTCAAGAACGTGTACTAGCGCTAGGGTCATAATAGACCTAATATTGTAAACCAAAAAGACAAGATGGAGCTATTTTTTTTTTTTTTTTAGCCGAACAAGAAAGAGCTATTTGTACGTTCCCATTTCAGCTGGGCTCGGGTACGGCCTGTTTAGATGTGCTAAATCTCCGTTGGTAAATTAATGAGTGTCCAACTTTTCAGGAAACAAGTACAGTAATATAATATGAGTTCAACAAATGACCGTGCCACAAGTAGTGTCGTGGCTCAGTGTCATGGTGGCCAGCCCGGGCTGGGGTCAAGGTCGGAAGATGCAGCTAGCAGACCCTCATTCATTCGCATTGGCATCGCACCTGCCGAGTGTCGGTACATTAAAACCGCGGGCCAGCAGCTCGATCTCAACGAGTCGTCGTCGTCGTCGTCGTCGTCGTCGTCGCATGCATCACGTTTGAGAGGGTCCTCGCAGTGTCTCATTGGTAGCTGGAGTCCAAAGCACCGGCTCGAGACTCTTTTGGCCAGAGCACGCAGCATGGGCGCCAATTCATTTCGGTCTGCAGCTCTGGTACGTTTTTTCTGATGTCATCTCGGACACACGTCACTTGCTTTCAACAGTGTGACGTATGTATATCATATGTACGTAGTACTACGTGTCCTCGCTTCCTATGGCCCCAGATACGGAAGTAAAAAAAAGTTGTTTCAGCCTTAAAACAGTGGTTATGCAAGGCACCACTTGATTAGAGAAACTAGTAATGGTAACCCATCCGCCGCCGCCTCCCAAGGGCGACTCGCCAAGGGCTTCTTCCGCCGCCGCCGTCGCCTGGCCCCCCGTTCCCCTTGCCTCTAGCCTCCTCGCCGGTGTGACGAGGAGCGGGGGTCCGTCGTTTTTAAGCAGATTTACTGTTCTATTAGGTTTTTTCTCCATTTATTTTCCTTCCCATCATAATAATTAGGGTTAGGTTTTGTTTGGTCGTTTTGATGTCATCGTTTCGGTTTCCTGCTTCGTACCAGAACGTTGGTGGATGTGTCATCATCTTATTCGGTGATGACATGCTCAGATCGAGGTAGGTTGGCACAGTCCTTCTCGAGAAGGGATTAGATATATTTTTTCCCTTCTGCGAGATCGTTTTTCCGGTCGCCGGTGATGCAACAGGCGGTAGCGAATTTGCCCTTCCGATCGCTGGTTGTGATGCTAGCGATGTCGGATCTGATATCCGGTTCAACCTTTAGAAGACATGGCTGATGTGCTCTCGACGCCCTTTACTCCCTATAATAGTTGAGCATACTGCGCCCATTTTGCGGCCTCCATGTTTGTGGAATCTTCTGTTGGTTGAGACTGTGGTTCTCAAGTCCAAATGTGGTGTACTTCCATGGTCGCGATAGAGCTTCCTGAAGAGGTTTACGCAGCTGGATGCGTGGAAGATGAAGTTTAAGGACCTAGTGCTGTGCTTCAATATAATTTTATTTTATATTGAGGTCTCAGTTCTAAAAGGGGTATTAATTTAATGAAATCGAGTTCCTTTCTCAAAAAAAAAAGAGAAACTAGTAATAAAGCTACAAAATGAGCTTTAAAACCTTCTTAGAAGTTGAAGACCTCTGTGCCTTGGTCTATGTCGCCTCAAGTAAAATTTTGTCGATATTTGACTGTAGAAAATTTTGTGAATTGTCTCTCGTGGGTAATCCTTTTAATTCTACTAATTGGTTGTCTAAGATTGTTGACCACATGAACATTGCAACTCTCATTCTTTATTTGTCTCTTTTTATGTTATGTTCATTTCTGTTTGATGTGAAGGTTTGGAAATAATGTCCAAAACTCCAATGTTAGCGATCACTACCCTGAGGGCATGAAGTGAGTTCTAGAAGTGTCTAGTCCTAACAACTCTGATTTTGAAGCTAAATCAGATGCCTAAAGGAAATGTTGGTGAAAAATTTTTTAATGGACATGTGGATGAGATAAATTAGGGTCCAAAACACTCCGAAGGTTTTTTTTTTTTTTTTGACAACACACTCCAAAGGTTGATCATCCCTAGTAGTGTGGTGAATGGTGACCTTGCCAAAAAGTGGAGCTAGCGACGACTTTAAAGTTTACATGGAGAGAAGTGGCATCTAGACTTGTGAAATAAGGATTGAGACACCATTGATGATGTCACAATGGTGCAAACTTCAGAAAAAACTCATATACCATTTCCAAAATGGAGATCTCAATAAAATTTTGACAACATATGATTTCTACAATAAGAGTTAATTTAAGACATAGACCCCTCTCATATATTTGCATGACATCACAAAGGTAGGATATTTTTTTCATTGAGAGGGATGATGTACTATTCATGGACAAATTGTTCTAGATTCACACAAAATTGGCCCCAGAGATGATTGTTCAAGCTTGATGAGATAATTGTTTTATATTTTACAGAAAATGCCGTGATTCCCATGAGAAAATGTACTGTTCTAGGTTCATTAGAAATTTGGTCTAGATTTGGGATAAGAACCATTTTTGGAGAAATTTATTTCTTGTTCAAGAGAAATTTTTTGCAATGTCAGCAAGGCGTAGATTACATGGGCAGATGAAGATGCATTCACTCGGCCCAACTCGGAGGAACAAGAAAAAAAAAGAGATGAAAGAAGGCCGATTCAATGGAAATCTAGTGCCAGCCCACACAAAAGGCCGGCTTCAGCTGAAACGATGCAAGTAAAATTTAGTCTAAAAAAAAGTAAACTTTAGTTTTTGCAATTGCTAATTGGCCGCTTGTGTGTAGCGGATGATGATACACACAGCTAAACACAGTACATATTATCTACATTTTCTTCATGTACTTCTTTTATGTTAGATAAAGGAATTGTATTCCAACCTCTATAAGAATTTTGCATTCAACCAATGTATAAAGTTTCAACCTTCAGCTGGTGAAGAAAATCTTTCGTGAAGTGACAAAAGGGTGAGAGACCGTCGGTCGTTCATTGCCAAAATCTCCATTGCTGTAATATCCATCACTATTAAGTCTTAATCGCAAATAAGATATATAATATGCAGTTAAGTTTAAGTTCAAAAAATATATTATCACAATCCAATTCAAGCAAACTCAAGCTTCCATTGCACATCGATCTCCGATCAGAAATTCACAATACAACACACTACAATGGCACGAGTTGTGCTGTCCACAGGCATCAGCCACTGACTAGCTAGACGCATCTGACGGGCAGGCCAGCTGCGCCGCCGCCGACGCCGCCAGCGGCAGCACCAGCGGCCGGTCTAGCTTTCGCGGGGAAGAAGCTGACGGGGCTGCAGGAGACCTTGATGTCGTAGAGCCGCGTCCACGCGACGCCGACCCTGAACCTGGCCTGCGCGGTGACCATGACGGAGAAGCGGCTGGTCATGTTCCCGGTGAAAGCCTGGATCCACGGCGCGTCCACCAGCGGCACCGTCGCGTCGATGGTCGCGTTGCGCTCGTTCTGCCGCAGCGGCATGCGCGTCGTCACCGTCGCGCGCACCCAGTTGTCCCACTGCGCCCCCGGCCCCGCCGTGCTGTTGCTCACGTCCACGAACATGCTCTCGTACGTCACCTTCGCGCGCCGGCTCGGGTTCTCGGCGGCGAGGGTTAGCCGGAGCTCCAAGCCGCTGCTCCCGCCGGCTGCGTTCCCGGACGACGACCTGTAGCTGGTGTGGGCGACGGAGAAGGTGACGCGCGCCGGGCACAGCAGCACGAAGAAGCCGGTGACGACGGCCGCCACCGCGAGCGTCGCGAGGAGAGCCGCCAGGGTGTAGCGCTTGGCGTTCATGGCGGCCTTCAGGCTCGCCGCCGTTTGTGGTGGTGGTGGAGGAGGAGGCGCCATGGCGCACGATTGCTGCTCGAATCAACGTGATGCGCGGTGTGTGCTATGAGTATTTTCTCAACGCTCCTAGTAGTTGACTGCTTGCACGCGCTCGGGCAGACGGCAGAGGAGAATTATTGAAGAAGCCAGCGGCCGGTACGGTATCCATGATTGCGTACATTTGTACACAGTACAAATATACGGCGGATATAATAGTAGTATTAGTATTAGGCACTTGTGTACAAACAATAATAATCTGTGGCCTTATTTAGATATCCAAATTCACTCCCAAATTCCACTATGCAAAAAGAAGATTCCCCGTCACATCAAAATGTCGGCATATGCATGGAGTACTAAATGTAGATAAAATCAAAAACTAATTATACAGTTTTGTTGTACTTTGCGAGACGAACATTTTGAACCTAATTAATCAATATTTGGATAATTATTATCAAATAAAAACAAAATTGCTACACGAAAAATAGAGGAGGACTTAATGCGTACATTTGTACACAGTACTAAATGTAGAATGCCATGATTGTTTTCCAGTTTTTACCTATGAGCAGAATGATAGAGGAGGACTTAATGCGTAATTTTACACGAAAAATGGGTGAAGGCCCGGTCGTGAAAAAATGCGTAATTTTACACACACTAATCTTATCTCAAAAAGCGAGAATTATATTCTTTTTAGGAAGAAAGTACTCACTTTGTTCCAAATTATAAGTTATTTTAACTTTTTTGTCCATCTATCTTGATATGTATCTAGACATATTATTTATCTAGATAATAACAAAATAGATGTACCAAAAAATCAAAACAACTTGTAATTTGGAATGAAATGAGTAGTATTTAAAAAGCTAGCTAACGGTACTATGTGTCGGGCCACCTTGATAGTTATATTAATGTTGCTCCACGTGTGCATGTCATATGTGTCTGAAAAAGGCATTGCATATGAATGGCCGTCACGAAATGTTTGTATGATTTAATCTTTTTAGCAATATAAATATACTTCCTCCGTCCTAAAATTAAGTGTTGTTTTGGATTTTGGTGTCACAAGTCTGACTCAGTTTATACAAAATATGTGCAATATATATATATATATATATATATATATATATATATATATATATATATATATATATATATATATATATAAATGATTTTGTTTAAAATCTAGATTTAAAGATCTTCTCGATGATACTAATTAATTTAACATAAATATTAATATATTTTAATATATATTTAGCGGTAGTTATTTCTCCGGAAGCAAGAGTGACACTTGTTTTGGGACGGAGAGAGTATGTAATATATAAGATGAGCTTCATAGAAGAAGGAAGAATAACGATATAAAAGACATACTCCCTCTTTTTAAATTATAAGTCATTCCAACAATCCTGAAAAGTAAAAGCATCTTAAATTTGATCAAAATTATAGAAAAAAATATAAAGATTTTTGACGTCAAATAGATATATTATGAAAATATAATTAACGAAGAATTCATTAATACTAAATTAATATCTTAATTATTATTATTTTACTCCCTCCGTCCCAAAATAAGTGTTGTTTTAGGTTTTCGTGCTACAAGTTTGACTCAATTTGTACAAAATATGTGTAACATTTATTTCTCTAAATAATTTTGTTAAAAAACTAGACTTAAAGATCTTTTTGATGATACTATTCACTTAGTATTAATATTAATATATTTTAATATATAATTGCCGATATTTTTTATTGGAAGTGAGAATGACACTTATTTTAGGACGGAGGGAGTACCTTATAAATTTGGTCAAACTTAAAAAATTTTGACTATCTAAGATTATGACTTAAAATTTGAGATGTTTATAATTTGAGATGTAGTATTATATAATTATGAGTGCATGCAGTGTGCAGGCTTTTTGTGCTGACACGGTACGTTCCTTATTCCGAGCGGGTGACGCATCCGAGATGATGTCAGCAGCTTAAAACCGGCTGATGCAGCTACAGACAGCGGCCAAATGGTCAATGGGTGCTCTCGACGTACACTAGTGTTGGTTATGGGTGCTCTCCGCGTGTGAACTGATGAGACGATACTGAATATCGAGCGTAAGGCCTTGTTTACTTCGTCAAATTTAGCCCAGAATATACTATGAAAAAGAAGAGTCCCCGTCACATCAAAATGCGCGACCTGCACGACGTCGTAAGTGGCCACCTGCGCGACACATTCCAGCGTCGGCTCTCTGCCCAGGCCGCTTTGGAGCTTAACGACCTCGCCGAGCGACTCCAGAACGTGGTGCTACAAGATGCCAGGGACCAGCGCTCCAGCTTCTTCGAGGACGACAATCACAAGCTCCCAACCAGGCTCATCTACAAAGCTTCGCTCCATGGCGACCGCGACCCTGCTGCCCATCAGTTCGTCTGGAAGCATTTTGCCCCGCCAAGAGTCAAGTTTTTCAGCTGGCTGCTTAGGCGCGACCAGATTAACAGCCGGTGCAACCTTGCTCGCAAGAGCATCGTGGACAACACGGTCTGTGAAATCTGCGAAACGCAACCGGAGACGGCGGGCCACATCTTCTCTCAATGCCCTTTCGTCCAAACCTTCTGGGTGGACATTGGTTGGGATCCAAACAACATTGCCAAGGTAACAGAGCTCTGGAAGACAACTCCACCCCCTCATGTGTCAAAGAGAATCCTACACCCCCTCGTCTTGCTGTTTTGTTGGGAGATTTGGAAACACCGGAACGCAGTTATCTTCACTGGCTTGGCGTCAAACATCAACCGCCTCATCGCTGCTTGCAAAGAGTCGGCTAAAGACTGGAGCTGCCGGATCCCGAAGAAGGGTGTCGCTCGTGCATGCGACTGGAGTCACGCCCTGCTTATGTAATTGCTCCCCCCTTCCCATGCCGGTATCCCGGTTGTAAAACTTTGTAAACTGTGCAAGGCAATGCCTTCCACCAACTAGGCCTGTGCCTAGGTATCTGTGGAATGGAAATGCAGGTGAGGATCGATTTTGATCCACCCTGAAGTTCTCTCAGAAAAAAGATGCCGACACGTACATGGAGGACTAAATGTAGATGAAATCAAAAACTAATTGCACAGTTTGGTTGTACTTTGCGAGACAAATCTTTTGAGCCTAATTAGTCATTATTTGGATAATATTTCATAAATACAAATGACGTGCTAGAGTAGCGCATTTATGGTAAAATACCAATTTTGCCACTCTTAAGGCCTTGTTTAGATACCCAATTTGGGGTGTCCAAACTTTGGAAAAACATTGTAGCGGCACTGTAGCATTTTGTTTGTATTTGATAAAAATTATCCAAATTTTGATTAATTAGGCTCAAAATATTTGTCTCGCAAAGTACAAACAAACTGTGCAATTAGTTTTTGATTTCATCTACATTTAGTACTCCATGTATGTGCCGACATTTTGATGTGATAGAAATCTTTCTTTTGCATAGTGAATTTTAGACCCAAATTTGAATATCTAAACAAGACCTGAATTGAGATCTAAACAAGGCCTAGAGAAGCTGCTGAAGCGGATTGATGAGGTGCACAGGCGCGCAGGCAGCAGCAGCGCATTTTTTTTTTGACAACAACTTATAATATATTATTACCACAACAGCCATTTTACAACGAAGTCCTCCGTAGAAGACAAGATTACAAAACAACCCTGGATCTGAAGCTGAGAACGGCACTGTCCATGGCGGCGATGGGGACGACGTAGCTGCCGGCGGTGGGTCGTAGGGGCGTGAAACACGCATACACCCGGATGGGAGGACCGCGCATAGCGTCGGTTGAAGGTGGGCCGGTCGAGCTCGAGCCGGTGACGAAGCACACCGGCGACCGAAGGGTGTCGTGGAAGTCGTCGCCGGAGATTGAAGAGGATGCTCGAACCAGGATCCCAGGGGGAGGCGCCATAGTCGGACCAGCACCAGGAGAGGAGCCATCTTGTTGAGAAGAGCACCAGGGCTGGAAGCTGTTGTGATAGGGAGAAGGCGTGCAGCGATGGATGTGGGGCGGAGGGGAGCAGATCTCGGCCATGGGAGGTGGAAGTGGTGATGGAGGCAGAGGAGAGGAGATCAGGGACCAAATCCACCCGAAAGGGGGTCCGATCCATAACTGCAGCCCTCAGCTCGACCTCAACTCCGGCCGGATCGAAGGCGGCGACATGGAGGCTGAAGCAGCTGTCGATGGGGAGGATGGATGGGGATGGAGCAGCTTCAGGGGGCGAGTTTATTTTATTTGTACTAACCTCGGAGGCAGCGACGACGGCAACAAAGAAGCTGATGAAGAGCTCGGCGACGATGAAGACGACGACGGCGCACTCCTGGTAGAAGTTGCCACGAAGGGCCATAGCCATAAAGGCACCAAAGTAAACCTAAAACAACTACTAGTTAACAACTACGACGCATTGACGCTGCCTCTGCTACCTGCCTGCAACCGGCCGATCGATCGTCACTGAGATTCATGTCATGGATGTGGCCCCATCTGCTCCAGGGACCAGGATGGATGCCTGCCTTAGAAGAGCTGCGGGCCAACTTGATCGAGGACCCTCCATGGTTGGATTGGATGGTCACCGTCACCGATTCATCAATCCATGGCCAAAAGCCTAGAACGTAGGAGTGTGGACTGTGCAGCAAATTGAATTCGATCCTTATTACTCGTCCTTACGACTAGTACAGTATTTGTTATTTACCGGTTCGTTACATAATAAGGACGAGTACTGGATCCAACTGAATCAAATTCAGTTTGCATTGCATGCAGTGCATTGCTTGAAAACCTTTTAATCCTACTAGCTAGCTACACGCAGACTATCTTGAGGAACTAACGTACCCTAGGCTAGCCTGAGAATACATTATTATGGGATCGGAGACCATGCATCAACAAGCAATAATAGAATCCTTCTTTTGATTTTCCCCGGCCTTTCATTTGCGTTTTCTTTTCCCCTTATGATTTCGTGATGAGCCCATGAACTTGGAGAGTCCGTAGTTTAGCAATAATTGTACGTGCATCTCCTCATTTATGTTTTTGACGAAAACTACTCTACACATCAGACGGAATTGTATGTATTTAATAGGTCCACCAAACACAAGTACGAATACTAGATGAATCATCATCATCGGAAGGGTTTTTATAGCGTGCAGCGCATATCAGCTAGGGCAACGCAGAGGCAGCTAGCGACGACACAGCGACTACACGACGACTACGTACACATGGTACACTGCGTGCTGCTGTAGCTGCTGCTAGGCGCTGATGATGCTACGTACAGTACACATGGCGGGGACAACCCTCGGCCCGGCCCGGCCCGGCCCGGCCATATGATGAATGCCTCATTGGACTTCCACACAACTATGGCCATTGGCCAGAGTATACTGTGCAGTGAGTGCATCCAGCTAGCTACTCCAATGTCGTAGGGCTGTTTGGTGGGGGCCCAGGCGCGGATGAGGTAGCCCGGTGATGCCGGGTCAACCGTCAACGTGGTAGGGGCCGGCAGCGGAGTCGGGCAAGCCGGTGTTGAGGCATGAGGTTGCTAGGCCAGCTACTCCTTCCATTTTGTTCAGTTCTCATATTTTGCCACCAAATTTACTATGTATAAAGAAGATTCACCATCACATTAAAATATCGGCGCATACATGGAGTACTAAATGTAGATGAAATAAAAAACTAATTGTACAGTTTGGTTGTACTTTGCGAGATAAATCTTTTGAGTCTAATTAATCAATGTTTGGACAAATATTTACAAATATAAATGAAATACTACAGTGAAGAATCTTCTACTGTGCAAAGTTTGCACCTTCTAAGGCCTTGTTTAAATTTCAGATTTCACCCCCAAATTCCACTATGCAAAAAGAAGATTCCCCGTCACATCAAAATGTTGGCACATGTATGGAGTACTAAATATAGATAAAATAAAAAACTAATTATATAGTTTTGTTGTACTTTGCGAGACGAATATTTTAAGCCTAATTAATCAATGTTTGGACAATTATTACCAAATAAAAATAAAATTGCTACAGTGTGACGGGATATTTACTATGCAAATTTTGGATTCCAACTTTAGCATCTAAACAAACCCTAAATCGGGCGAACTAAACAAGACCTCACTCTGGTACTGGTAGTTACTAGGCCCAGTACATTTCACATCGCGCCGACGGACCGTACTTATTGGATTGGATAATTGGATTTGTACTACTGTATGTAGTAGTATGATGAAAAAAAATCACACGCGCGCAGTTTAGCAACTGTATATACGTGGATGTGAACCACATTTAAGTTGTGACGACAACTCCACGAGCTTGTGTTTAATGGATCCACCTAACAAGTACGATGGATCCAATCATCAAATCTGTTTTTATAGTGCGTCAGCACGAGCCACGCAATGCAATCAACCATAGTGACGACACGACGACTAAAAGCTACTCCCTCCGTACCAAAATAAGTATTATTTTCGCTTCTCGAGAAAAAACTACCGACAATTATATATTAAAATATATTAGTATTTATGCTAAATAATTAGTATCATTGGAAATATTTTTAAGCCTAATTTTTTAACAAAATTATTTAAAGATATAAATGTTACACACATTTTCTACAAATTAAGCAAATTTATGATACGAAAACCTAAATAGACGATCTTTATGGAACGGAGGGAGCAGTAGTACTACGTAACACGCATGCACAACGACACAGGTGGGTAGCTAGCTAGGGTGCAAATTAAAGGCCATCTGCCGTCGGCGCTCTCATGCATGCATCGCTGCCACCCGGCCACAGCAAGCTGATCCTCGCCGAACACGCCCGGCCGGCCGATCGATCGTGACCCGGCCGTCATCCCGTCGTGATCGACGACGCAGCCGTCTGGCCGGCCGTCCCTGCTGCTGAAGACGTACGGAAGACCGTACCGTACCCGAGACGACGTCGTCGTCGTCGTCGTCGGCCTGCTCCATCACATGCATGATTGAAGAGGCTCCGGCAAAAGCCTGAGTAGTATATTAGTCCATGCATGCTGGCCATGGGCAATAGATACAGATCATATACAGCCATGCATGACGCAATTGCGCAGTTGGCCGGCCCGTGCACGTACACGTACCGACTGTACAGTAATAGTACAGGCCGATCAAGTTGATGAGTTGGAGGGGTAGAGGAGACACAGTTTCCGCGACAGCGAATTGAAGCTAGTATGTACACACACCACGCGTGCTTCTGCCGATCGTGATGCTGTGTGGACGGCGAACCTATACTGTAGTACTCCGTACATTTGTTGCGCTGGATGGCAGGCAGGCAGTCAGTGAGCCAGGTATACAGATTGGTCGTCGTCTTCCTGTCGATGACTTACTACTAGTACTAGTAGGTAAACGCACGACGACGACGCAAGCAGAGTGAGTTCAGGTCACACATGGTGACACCTATTATGAGATATTATGCCCCTGTTAATTTTACCTTCACGGTGTACCTTCACGGTGTGCAGGTTCTATATGTGTGATAAAATTTCGTAAACCTATAGTGTGTTTGGATGGGATTCTAAGATTCTACGATCTTTTTTATCCGGAGTACAAAAAAAAACCTTTGGGTACCAAACGGTTCATTCACTCACTCCCCACCACATATATATGATGTATTAGTACAACATATCCATAAATTTTCTATTTTCTCCCTGCTGATTTTTAACTCTCCATTGTCTATTGTCTAACTCAGGTCCCGGGTGATCCCTGGGTTTCCGCTCGGCTCCACACGGCCCTCAACTTCGCTAGTGCGTGTTTGGTTGGCAGCCAAACCACACCAAGCCTAAAGTACGGCTGCCACACTGACGAAGGTTGTCGGCTGTTGTTTGGTTCTCATCCATGTTTTGGCCGCTATAGACTTTTCTTCGTGTTGTTTTGCTCCTCTCTGTTCGTTGTTTATTGTGTGGTACAGTATGGCGAGTGATGCGAACTTTTTTGACGCCATGGTTTGTTGTGAGCGTGGTTGTGACGTGGGTAATGAGGGTCAGCAACCAAGTAGCCCCTAGATCAATTAGCGTAGCGCCATCCAGGCTTGGGTCGAAACCCTAGCCTCACCACCATCCTCCCCCCTTCCCGCCGCGCCGCCGCTGGAGCAGGCCGATGGCAAGGCCAGCGCGGCCGGCCAGGATGGCGGCGGCGGCGCCCTCACAAGATGGTGGTGTGGCAGCAGCGGCAGGGCTCTTCGCAAGACGAAGCGGGAGGTCCATCGCTGGTGGGCGCCGCCCCGTCCGAGTCGCGTGGTGCTCGGGCAGTGGCAGCGTGCGGAGGAGCGGCGGAGGAGGAGTTGGCTGTGTGCCCGACCCTCTCCTTCCTCTTCGCTCCTCTTGCTTGTCGATCCTTCGGCAGCGATGGCGGTTCGGCATGGTGGTGGCGCGCCGGAGATGGAAAGTGTGGAGGTCGGCAGCGGATCTATGCGCGGTGTGGCCGGATCTGGCCTCTCCCTCCCCTGATCTGATTCGCGAGCGGTGTGTTCTTTGTCAACGGCGGTGAAGGGGCCCCGAGCCTCGGGCACAATTGTCTGAGAAGCTGATGGTGACCTTCCAATGAAGGCGGCTTTCCGAGTTGGCCGGCCGCAGAGTCGACGGTGGTAGCTGAGCTTTGAGTGAAAACCTTACATGGTGTGTTACGTCGGGCCGGCGGCGGTGGTACTGACTGTACCACGCACCTTGTTGACAGCGTTGCTGAAGCTGTTGGTCAATCTGTCCACTACTGCGTCCGCGGGCATTCAATAGCTGGGTGAAACCTAGCCTGGTTCTCCGGGCCGCCGGCTGTGGCGTAGGCACATCGTCGAAGTTCTTGTTCGCTAAGGCCAGGTTTCTTCCGCGTGGTCACCCTGCTCACTGTGCAGCTCAAGGCGGAGGTGGTATTCGACGGCGTAACAACCCGGCGTTTGGTGGGCATCTGCATCAAGTACTTTGTGCTGTTGTCGAGGAAGAAGCATCCAGTCTTCAATGGTGGTCGGTGTCCAACGTTTTCAGTACCTTATTAGGTCTAGCAAACGTGATTGGCGGCTTCGTCTTGACGATGATGTTCTTTTTCTAGTGGTGTTGACATCATGGTGCAAGTAATAAGTCGTGTAGGACTACTTGAGCCCCTTGTCGGGGATGTATTTTCTTCCGTAATTTGTGGTAATAATTTAGCATGATTCTACCCATGGGTAGATGAAGCCATATAATTTCTATCCTTTATCTAAAAAAAGTAGCCCCTTGATCTACATAGTTGGTTGCTTAGTCTACTAAATCGATAAGGGCACTAGGAAGCTCTGGGTCCCCTGCTACCAAATCGGTGGTGATTGTGTTATTATGTACTAGTTCTGGATCCGCTACTGCAGATAGAGGAGACCTAAATGTTTTCCTAGATGAATCGTGCATGGTGTGCTGAGTTTTGCTAGCTAGTTAGGAAGCCTGCTAATTGATTGTGTTGTTATGAAAATGCATGTTTACTTTCGTACCAAGCATAGTCAAACAAGCTGTCCAAAAGCTTACACCCCATCGCCAAAAGAAAATCACACATATGATTTTGTAAAAGTTAAATTTTATCTACGGCTTGTACGCTTGAATTTATCAGTCGCAACAAAATAGCAACAACCAACTTATCAACAACATAAACGATCCACGGTGAATTTATCAGGCCGGCCACATGCATGCCAAGAGGCCCAAGCCATGTAACACAAACATCACGGCAGACTGCACTCTCTGTTTCGTGGAGGTAGTACAAAGCTAGCTGTTGACTGTACCAAAGCGTACCGTTACCATCAATGGCACCAGGCAGGTACTGATCCTACAGCGACTACGACGACTTCATGTTCCAGTTCCAGCTCGGTGTTCTTCCTGCTGGCGGCCATCACCGTCGACGGGGAAGGAGCTCAACGTGCCACCGGAGGTGTTTGCCGCCGGCACGGCTCAGTGCGTCATGGACATGTACTGCTACGCGCCTTGTTGTGAACGAAGTCTGAATTTGTTGTCACTCTAAAGGAGAAAATGTGTGACATTGCCAATGACGGACGACCGAGACCTCGTGCTGCTCCCTTTCCAGGTCAATATGTGCACCGGCAGTTGCAGGCATCCTATATAGGCAACCTTCCTCCATCGCCCAACCAAACTAGCCGGCTTTGTAGCACACACTCCAGGAGAGAAATCCTGAAAACCCCAAGCTTTTGTGAGCTACGACCACTACCAAGCAAGCTCGGAGCAATGGACTTCAGTAACCACACCATGAACGACTTTTGTCCGCCGTCCATCGACAGGTACATCAAGAACCTGACCTCCTCCTACACCGAGAAGAGCAACGAGGCGAGCATGGTGTCCGCCTCCGTCATCATGTTCGTGCTCGCCGGCCTCTTCTTCAACCTCAACCTCTTCAGCGGCATCTCCGACGTGAGCGCCACGCTGGACCCCAAAGTCCGGCTCTTCCTCTCCTCGGCGCTCTCCCTCCTGCTCCCCGTCATGTCCTACCTCTTCTCCGAGGCCAAGAACGCCGCCGTCGCCGGCGCCGGCGCCGCTAGCTTCTCGGCGGCGAGCGGCAGCCGTGCAGCGGCGGCTGCCGAGCTCTCGTTGGGCGCCGGGCTGATCCTGGCGTGGATGCTTCTGGTGGAGCTCCTCCGCAAGAAGGTGGACGAGATCCGCATGCGCGGCTTCTCCGGCTCCATCCAGCGCGCCGGCCGCGTCGTCTGGCTGGGCAGCCTCGTCTTCTTCAACATCCGGAGCACCGGCCGGAAGGCGGTGTTCGCCATCCTCTGGATCCTCTGTGCCACCAGGGTCGTGCAGAGGATCGCCTACACTGAGATCGGTAAGAAGTCGTACGCCCACGGCAAGAACGCCCGCCTCATCAACTCGTACATGGCGAAGAGGCTGAAACAAGCTGATGAGCGTGCCGCTGCCGGCGAGGGTGCTCGCCATGACGACGACGTCGAGCAAGCTCCCGGGCTTGTCAAAAATGGCCTCGAGCTGCTCAAGAGCTGCAGCTACGTTGTCATGGGAGAGGAGAAGATGGTGCGGCAGCCAACCGCAGACGGCTATGATATCGACCTGACCACCGTTAATGGCAGTGGCGAAGGTGGCGGAGTCATCACTGTCGGTAAAGTCTGGGAGCTCAACGAGGATGACGAGATCTTGGGCTCCCACAAAGAAGTCCAACGACTGAAGAGACTCTGCCTCTCGTTCGCTCTCTTCAAGCTGCTTCGCCGGAAGTTCGAGCGGCTGCCTGCGGTGACCGACAAAGAGGCGGAGGACTGCCGGAGCCTCATCTTTAGAGGCCTGCTGCACCACAGCCGCAACGCCGGCGGTGACCGCAGCACGGCGGCGGCAGAGGTGTTCCAGGTGATGAACGACGAGGTGGTGTTCCTCAGCGAGTACTACCACTCCGTGGTGCCCGTGGTGCTCGCGAGCCCCTTCTTCCTCTTCGTGAACTACTTCCTGGTCCTCGGCGTCGTGGCGGCGCTGTGCGCCATGACGGTCATCCTCTGCGGCAACGGGGACGCCGCGTACGCGTTCAAGAGCATCGGCGACGACAACTACACCTTCCGCGCCGGCATCGGGAAGATTGCCATCTGCCTCATCGTCAAGGCCAAGAACTCGCCGGAGGCCTTCTTCTCCATCGTCGACCTCTCCATCACGCTGCTCCTGTTCGTCATCTACTTCTACGAGGAGATCTGGGAGTTCTTCGTCTTCCTCCTCTCCAACTGGTTCATGGTGTCGCTGGTCTGCAGCTACATGGCCAAGCCCCACTGGCGTGACACCCCGTGGATCCGGTACGCCTTTCACCGGATCATCTGGCTGAGGAGCATGCTCAACCATGGCGGCCTTAGCTTCCGGCAGTTCTCCGTGCTGCACCATCGCTGGCCACTCGGACTGCCGTTCGTCTCCACACTGTCCTTGGTGCTGAGGACAGAGCTGGTGCCCAGAAACCTGAAGCACGCCATCATAGAACGCCTCTTGGATCTGGATCATGGCCATAGTGTTGGTAGTACTGCATACCATACGCCTCTCACGAACGGCAAGGCTGCTCTGCGGGACAACAACGTCCTCTTCGACAAGCTTTCATGGGCGTGCCGGAGTGACAGCGTCTCCGAGGTCTTCCTCACATGGCACATCGCCACCTGCATCCTGGAGACGCGCTGTGGCCGTCAGCAGCAGCAGCAGGGAGACCAAGCGGCGGCGGCGGCGCAGTGTGGCCGTCAGCACCAGCGGGAGGGCGAAGCGGCGGCGCGGAGGACGGCCGCGGCTCGGACGACGGCGGTGAGGCTGTCCAAGTACTGCGCGTACCTGGTAGCCTTCCACCCGGAGCTTCTGCCGGACAGTCCGGACAAGACGGAGTGCGTCGTCGATGCCATGAAGGTGGAGCTGGGCAAAATCTTCAGGTGCTGGGAGTACTACCTGTTGTCCCAGCGCGCGCAAGCGAAGAAGATCATGGATGCAGCAGAGGCTGCAAGCAGTGATGATCAGGTGAACGGGGTTGTCAAAAGTGGTGGAAAGCTAGCAGGGAGGTTGCTGGAAACAGTCGGAGTAGCCGAGGCATGGAAGGTGCTGGCGGATGTGTGGACGGAGCTCATCGTCTTCGTGGCGCCGTCGAGCGACGAGGAGCGCGTCAAGGGGCACCAGGACGTGCTGGTGCAAGGAGGCGAGTTCATCACCGTGCTCTGGGCGCTCACCACGCACATCGGCGTGTCTCACGGCGCCAACAATAAGTTACCGGCGAAAACTTTAGAAGAGCTCATGTGTGAATCCATGCGTACAGCAACCGGAACCATTGCCCCGGAGATAAGCATCGTGTCGGAGTAGTTGCTTTTCATGTGGATGTATGTTTTCGTATATACTGTAGGCATTTGCATATCTTTGTAAAGACTAAGGAGTTTGTTTATATTCATTAGTAGGAGGATTCCCCGCGCATTGTATTGGGCATGAAGGAGAAATAAAAAGTGAAATACACCTTGTATGTCAAGATAAATTGCTAGTGACAAATGATAATGGATTGTTTAGATGGACACATTGCATTAAAAGAAATAGATAGTGGGCTTAGTAGTGGATCTTTGAGATGGGCGCTTTGCGTATGTCAGAGAAATAGTAGTAGGGTTTGTCTATATAAGAGTTATAGATTTTCCGAAAGTTCGAGATATATGTATGTAACGATAGGTCGTTTTCAAGTTCTATATATATAGTCTTTCAATTGGAATAATGATTCCATACGACCTCTATATAGACCATAATGGTTTTTATGTTATATCACAAAAAGAGAGAAATCATGAACCATAAAAGTCTAAAGGTGCAATTACCTTTGGTTGTTTTGTACTATTTTTTTCAATTCTTATGCGATTGATCAATGGAAATGGAAAATAGAAATATTAAATTCTATAAGTTTTGTCCAATTTTAGTTTTGTATTAATAATTATATTAGTATAGATTCTCTGGTTAAATTTAGGCTGTTAGATCATCATAAAATCTGAAGGTGTATATTAATTTTCTAGTTAAGATCATAATTTTTAGACTTGATCAGCAAACATGGAGCTCCTTCAAGATAACACAATTTTGTACAAATAAAGACTAAGATATAGCTAAATTTAGAACTAAAAATATAAAAATGGATTATACCACTTAGAATAGGCCCTATTTGGTTCATTTAGTCACCCCTCCTAAAGTTTAGTTACTTTTAGTCCCTTTTAGCAACTCTCAAGCTACTAGAGAGAACTAAAGGCCTTTTAGTCCCTTTTAGTAGCTAGGGGTGTTTGGATAAAAAGCTACTAAAATAGTCTAAATTGGACTAAATTTAGGAGCTCCTAGGTGAACCAAACACCCTCCATAATTCCTCCATAGAAACAACTCAACAACTTGAACATTAGGGGCTTTCATCCGAAATTCATGTTATCTTTGCTTTAGTAAGAGGGTATGAAATAAGAGGTACAAGATGTCCATGTTGCAATTTAACATGTAAATGGAGATCTTATATATATTGTAAATTACAATTGATAAGACTGAAAATTGGGATGGAAAATGGATTTCTTGCAACAAAAAACTAACATAAGTTGAGTTAATGTTTCAATTTAAATATATGCTGGGAAAATTTAACAATATGAAAGTGTGATACGAAGGTGGAACACTATTAATTGGATGGGAAGGCATATATAGAGTAATTTATTTGTAAGCAAATTTAATACAATGATATACTGTACCTTTTGCGTATATTTGGAGTCTACATTTTGTGCATTGTGTTAGAAAGTAAAAGAAAAAAGCGCGCCTAACCGTGATCGCAAAAAAAAAAAAAAAAAAAAAAAGGTAAAAGAATGCGAGACCAACAAGTATAAGCAATTCTAATTAGACCTAGATATCTCAAAATTTGTACATAAACTCTACATACTTAATTACTCCTTTTAAACAATACAAGGTATCTTACAAAATTACTAAGCCATGCAACAGCGCAACATAGATAGATGCTCAATTTATCTATCCGAAAAACAATGTAATTCTCATTGCCCCAAAAATTGAACATTTGTAAATTGGACTAAATGTATACAAAAAAAATTACTTGCATGTATTTTCGTAGTAAACCTATTTAATATATATATAATGTTACTATTTCTATCTAGGGCAAAGGATCACGTAAATGGATGCAAGGAGAGAGAGTGAATTTACCACTACTTATGTTCACGGTCTATATTTAATCAAAATCAAAACTCAATTATCACTCCCTGTTTGTCAGCTATCATCACTTGTCGGTAGCTGGAACTACAAACACAAGTCTTGTTTTGTTTTTTTTTTCTTTTCTTTTGAGTGGAACACAATGGCGATACTGTTTGTGCCGGAGGGGTGTTATGTGCATGCGATGGGCCCCCGGCCCAGTGGGCCGAAGATAGGAGTAGATGGGACGCTTAAAGGAAAAAGTCTACTTTACCTCCCTCATCTTTCTCCCTCCCTGATCTCAAAAACCGGACAAAATGCCTCCCTCATCAATCCAAACCGTGCAATTTTCCTCCCTTCGTGGTTTCAGCCGTGGTTTTGGCTTAGCTGGCGCCACGGTGGATACGCTCCCAAGTTGACTCAGCCCCAGGTGAAAGGCCCTGGTTTGGTTTTGATAATTGAGTGACAACTTTAGGTGGACTAACATGTGTGATGGTTGAGATACACAGGATTTAGTTCACAGGTACATGTGTGTGAGCAACATATGCCATGGTGGAGATGGCTTGGAGATGTTGTGAGGCTCAACACATGAGTTGATGAAGGAGCTCATTGCAAATGTGACATGACATAGAGTCATGTGACCAAGTGGTGAAGATCAAGATGAGCCTTGGCTCGATGGACCTATTGCAAGTGTGAAGGGCAAGTTGAGGCTACGAAGCGAAGGACCATGCGATGGTGAAGCTTGGGCAAGACTTGGCGCCGATGGACCGACGCAACGGTGAAGAGCAAGTGAGGTCAAGATCGACGGACCAAGAGTGTCACATGATGATATGAAGTGGATCATATCATTTGATGATCGTGTCATGCATGCGGTGCATTGGCACAATGGAGGAAGACGGTGGAGATGAAAATGCGCAAGGCAAAGGTATAACCTAGGGCATTTCATTTCACCGGTCTAAAGTTGAGTAGAGAAGTACTTGACCGGATTTAGGATAGATGGCCGTACTATCAAGAGGGGTAATCTTGTTTGCATATCGGTCATCTAGTGCCACTTGAGCGATCTAACATTGCGATGTGCTAGGATCGAGTGGCGTGGCGAGTTGAAGAGAAAATCCTTTGAAAATGATTGTGAAAATGCTAACACACAAGCACATGGAGTTGTACACTTGGTGGTGTTGGCACATTTGCAAAGGTGGCGTTGTTCGCGCTGTGGTTTGCAGGGTTGAGTCGGCGCTTTCGGGAAAATTGGAGGCATATTTTCCATTGCGCCGGATGCAAATTGTTGTTGGAAACATACTATCCATGGTGATCAAGTTGGTATACTTGTTGGATAGCATGGTGGAGAAATTGGCGTTGCGACGCGGCGACGAAACGACGGAGTGTGCTCCTGCAGAAGGCGCCGGACGCGCCTTGAGGGAGCACCGGACGCGTCCGGCGCTTGATGGACGTCGGCGCAGCACTAGAGGACTGGCTGTAGGCGGCGGACGCCGGGGTGCCGAGTCCGGCTAGCCCCGGACGTGGAACAGAAAGTTCCGCGGCGCCGAGGGCCACCCGGACGCGGGCCGCCGGACGCGGGCCAGACGCGGGCCGGACGCGGGGCAGACGCACGCGGCGGACGCAGCACGTTCACTGTTCAGCGTCCGACGCAGGTTTACTGAGCACGTTTCTGAGTGAGCCGTTGGGCGGCAACGGGCGAATTCAAACGGCTAGTACACATGGCCAGATCTGGTGCGTCGGACGCGGATCTGTGCGTCCGGTGGTGTAGGCCGGACGCGTCCGGCGCTCGTGTTTCGGTTGCCCGAGGTGGCAACGGCTAGTTTCAGCCCTTGGGGCTATATATACGTGGTTTGGCCGGGCCGTGGCCGGTCTTGAGCACGCCCGGCTATGTTGCCTTGTGTGGTGGTGCTTGAAAGCCCTCTAACTCACATATGCTTGGTGGTGATCATTCGATAGTGTGAGAGAGATTTCTAGTGCGTTGCTTTGCGAGATTGCATCGAGTGGCACTAGGTGTTTGAGTTGCAAGCGGGAGAGCTTGTTACTCTTGGAGGATTGCCACCTCCTAGACGGCTTGGTGGCAAGAGGCTCCGTGGTAGCACGCGTGGAGATACGGTGCTCCGGGAGAAGAGATTGTGAGAGGTTCGGTGCTCACCTCGCGGGGATCGCGAAGAGTAGCCTTATTGGATTGCGCGTGTCATTGAGTTACCACCCTTGCGTGTGTGGGCTTGCTCGGTGCCTTGAGGGGCTCACTTGAGAGTGGTGTCTTGCGGTGCCTTGCGGGGCATGCCTTGAGGGGCAAGTGACTTGAGGGTCACACCGAAGAACCGTCTAAGTGAAAAGACCGGAGGAACCACCGAAGGTGTTGGTCGACACAACAGGACGTAGCTTGGGGGCAACCAAGTGAACCCCGGTGAAAAATCGCCGAGTCATCTTTTGTCCACACTTCGCGGTGGTTTGCAATCTCTTTCACAAGCTTTGTATTTACATTTCTTACATTCTTGTATATCTTGTGCGGTTGCTCTTGTGGTTAGTTAGCTTGAGTAGCTTGTTAATCACCTTCTTGCTTGTGTAGCTAGAAGTAGAGTAAGTTGCCTTGCTTAGCTTGTGTAGTTAAGTAAGTTTGAGCTCTTGGGTTTGGCTTGTGTAGCTTTGTCCTTGAGCATCTAGTGAGCTTAGGTTTGGCTTTGTGCTTTTGCTCATTAGAATTGTATAGGTGCACACCCGGTTGCTAAAGTACTAGTTGCTTAGGTTTGTGTGACCTTGCAAGCTAGACTTGTTTAGTGTGCACTAGCTAGATTGGCACCTTGTCTTCTTGTTTAGGATCTTTTACAAGGTGCATCTAGAGACATAGATAGAGGGGTGAAAGTCTTGGTTAGGCCGATAGATTTAATTCCGCACTTATATCGGTTAGCCGGAGCGATTAGTTTTAAAAAGGACTATTCACCCCCCTCTAGTCCGCCATCTCGACCTTACAAGTGGTATCGGAGCCGGGTCTCTCATTTTAGTGGTCTTCACCGACCTGAGAGGATGGCGACTAGTGGGATAGATGTTGAGTGCTCTTGTGACACACACATTTTTGATGGCACGGACTTTGCACGGTGGAAACACCATATGCTTGATCATTTTTGTGCATCGGGACCTAAGGTTTGGTGGGTTGTCACAAAGGGTCTCACTCACGTGATGGACAATGAGAACCTTACCGAAGCTCAACAAGCTCTTTATGATCTTAATGATAAAGCTCTTTGCTTTCTAATGCTTGCTTTGAGTTTCGATGTGTTTAAGAAAGTGAATCACCGAGGAACCGCACGTATGGCGTGGGATTCCATCAAGCACATCTTCGGCGATGCCTCCACATGGGATGATGGCAAGTATGAGGTGGAGGAAGCCACGATGGTGCTACATGAGTGTGTTGAGCATGATCACAACAAGGTTCTTTGTGAAAGATTGCTCCACCTCATGGTCAAGTGAGGAAGATGATCGATCTACCTCAAGCTCACTTGACAAGATAAAGGATGATGCCTCAAGTGATGCAAGTAATGATTCTACCCCAAGCACACTTGACGGCGATGATGGATCATGCTCCAATGATGATGCAACTATAAGCTTTCCAACATCATCATATTGCTTCATGTCACAAGGTGACACTAAGGTATCAAGTTGCAATGTGATTGATCATGATTCATATGATGAGCTTGTTAGTAGACTTGCTAGCATGACCATATCTTTGGAAAAAGAGAAAGCCAAAACAATGAAACTTAAAAATGAAAACTCTTTTCTAAAGACAACATGTGAACAACAAAAGCATCTACTTTATGTTATTAATTGTTCACATGTTGTGTTAAACTTGGCCCATGAGGAACTTAGTGTTGCTCATGAAACTTTGTTGCAAGATCATGCTTTTCTCACTAAGAAGTTTTCCAATGAAGAAATTAAAACTAGTGGGAGCTCATCACTTGGGTTGAATGATCAATCACAAATGACTAACCCTTGTGGTGTAGGGAAGAAGCATGTATCCACTTCTTGCAATGATTTACTTGATGTGCCATGTTCTTCACGGTTTAGATGCTTGTTCTACTTCTATGTCTTGTGAGACTAACCTTTTGAAGGAGAACACTAAACTCAAAAGTAAAGTGAAGAATTTGAACAACAAGCTAGAGAGATGTTACAACTCTCAAGTCACCTTCGAACACATGTTGAAGAACAAGAGAAAGTATGAGAAAGAAATGAAGAGACTAGAAGAAGAAAGGCTCTCTCATTTCATATGCTTCCAATGCAATGAAATGGGACATCTAGCAAAAACTTGTTCAAACAAAGAGAAGCCTCAACCAAAGCCACAAGATGAGCAAGAAAAGAAACCCCAAGATCAAGTCAAGATCAACCATGATGACATAGTTGATGACTTGAAGATGATGAAGAAGAAGACAAGAAGGGGTGGAAGAGCAAGGCATCCAACTACTATTCAAGATGCCGACATGATGATGAGCAAGATTCAAAAGAGAAGAAATTTGGCTCACATCAAGTGCTTTGAATGTGGAGAGATGGGACACTATGCCTCGGGGTGTCCTACCAAGCTTGAGAAGGAGGCTCAAGCAACTCAAAAGAGGCAAGGCAATGAAGAGCATCACATGAGCAATGAAGAAAAGGCTCAACTAAAGAGAAGATGTTATTCATGCCGGAAAGGGGACACATGGCTTATTCATGTCCCCTAGGTAACAATTCTAAGCCTATTTCAATTGATACAAATAATATGCTTAGAAAGGATGGTAATGGTATCTCTACGGTCTCTATTGCAAAACATCCCGCTATCCATACTAAGGCTTTGCCTAAGTATGTGGCTCCTAACTTAAGAGGACCCAAACTAGTTTGGGTACCATCAAAAAGTGGATGATTATTCGTAGGTACCATGGCATTGGAGACTTGATTCAATTGAGTTCATTTCATTCATCATTTGATTGAATCAAGTATTGAAACTTAGTGCTATTCCTTTCCCAAATGCCAAGTCATGACAAGTGAAATAATCAAGTTGTGGTAATCTATTGGTATTCGAAGGCTTGCAAAGTATTTGAGTTGAAGCTTGCTAGTGGATGATCATGAGCTATCAAAGGTATATTCCTAGTTGATCTATTCTTTTGGGTGCATATGAGTTGATTGAATTGGATATATATGCATATGTTGCTTGCTATAAGAAGATTGAATGGATTCATTGCTTAGTAGTCAAATTTGAATTAGTTTGGTTGGATATGATCACAAGATGAATCTTAATAAGTGGTTTGAATGGATATATGTCTTGTGTTGGTATTCAAACAAGTTTATATCAAGTTTGATTCAATTTGAAGAAGCATAGCTCAATTGCTTAAATCTGTCCAAACTCTGAAATCTGAGCTAGCTGTGTTCAAATCTGAGGTTGATGGATCAAATATTATTGGATTGGCTTGAAATTTGGTATGCATGCTCTACACTTATGGTATAATGTGCTGTACAAATTTCATGAATATTAGATAAGAATTGCTTCGGTTTTGGAGTATATCTTGTCAGCTATAGTGCAGCAGTTTTCAGCATGCAACAGTAAGTGAAGATGTGAAATCTGGTAGCAATCTAAAAGGCCAATGAAGCTCAAATTTTTACAGCTGCTGGTAGACTTAGTGTTGCACATCTCCACCAAATTTCATGGCATTTGGAGCTGTACATTGCGAGATATGAATTATTCTTTGAAGGGTACAGAATCTGCCAGAAAAGTGATATCATTGGATATATGAAGAGTCACTCAAATTGAAAGGTCCTCATGTTGGTTTCATGTTTATAAGTGGTTGAGGAACCTAAGTTTGGTTTTGAATTGGTCTAGAAGCATGAAGAATAATGAGTACAAGGCCATTTGATTGTGGAGTGTATTTGTTACACTATTTGGCACTCGAATTGAAGATCAAGATCAAACTCAAAGAGAAGATGAAGTTTAAGTTCTAGTGACAATTGAAGATCATTTGGTAGAAAGAAAAGAACTTAAACAAGAAAGAAAAGGACTTAAATAAAACTTCAAGCTTAGTCATCATAAGAAGTCCAAGGATCAATCAACAAAGACAATTCAAGTGAGTGTCGAGGATAGTTCTTGAAGAGAGATCACTTCTCCCTTGCGGGGGCTTGCCACCCATGAGTGGGTAAACCAAGTGGGATACTTGGTAGGCTAACATGGAAGTGGTGATCTAAAGATTATTGGAGATACTCAGTTGAAGCAATCAAAAGGGTTGATCAAGAAAGCAAGCAACACCCAAGATAGAGAGCAATACATGACAAGTCAAGAAACAATACAAGTAGTACCCATACAAGTGGTATTCTCTCATGCAAGCAAGAGTCAAGAAAAGAAGCAAGCCAACCACAGCAAGAAAGTGCACTTATCATAAGTGGTTATCATTTCACATGGATGAAGCATAATGTTCAATCATGGTATCTTTTGGCTTCATCAAGCTTATAAATGGACTTCACATTGCTATTGGAGTAATGAAATTGGAATCTATGTGACTATCCTCTACTCCAACATAGCAAAGGTATCATTGTATTGTGCATGATCATTTCATCCCTTACTAGTATGCGGTTAGTGCATATAGTACATGCTTATTAGGATCATGCATAACAATGAAATGTTTTAAATTCATAGTCTACCACTATTGCTTGATTGTTTGATTTATCTAGTGGTATGAGTATGAGTTTGTTCATGAGCTAATGAACCCAAGTACTTGATCTAGTTTGAATTGCATATAAATTTCAAGTACAACATTGGCAAGATAACCCTTCTAGTAAGGTGTGAAGAAGCTTGTCATTGGTTCAAACCGGACTTGAATGTTTATAAGTGATTCATATTGGCTCAAGTCAAAGAGAAAGAAGCTCATGAAGTTTATCAAGTTCAAGAATTGGATATTCATGACAAATCCAACAAGTGGTTACCATAATGATAGTTCTTGCAAGAAATGTCTAGTCTATCACTATCTTCACAAGTGGTGTTCCTACAAGTAGTATGGTACACATGTTTTTCATTCAAGTGAGATCTAGTACATCAAAATGATGGTTCCACAAGTGATCCTCAACTTTAAGTGATCAATTCAAAACAAGAGAAGCTACCCTCACCGACAAGAAGGTGCCTATGGATTGGTTTGACCCATGCTTTGTCATAGGGGGAGGAGCCCCACTTCATCGGTATTAGAGACAAAGAAACTTCAAGTGACCTACATGTAGTATCTTTGGTGCTATGACAAAGGGGAGTGCCCAATGCATAGTTACAAGTGGATTCCTCTACATGTGTATTTTACAAGTGGTGTCATTCCAACATATGGTGTTGTCCATCAAAAATGAAGATTCAAGACTCAACCATCAACCCCTAGTTCCAACCCTTTGCATCAAGAGAATTTTCTTCTAAGTGGTATCTTACATGTGGCATCTTCAAGTGGTATTGCTACATCCCTTTATGGTTATTGATGACAAAGGGGAGAAATATGGAACAAAGATATGAGTGGAACGAAGATCTATGCAAGAGATCTATGCAAGAAGCATACAAAGGGAGTAGAAGATGGCGAAGATCTATGCAAGAGATCTATGCAAGAAGCATACAAAGGGAGTAGAAGATGGACATGGACCGAGAGGGAGCAACATTGAAAATGGAGGTGGATAAAAAATTCTTGGACAAGAGGAACACACAAGTAGGGGGAGCAAGCTCATGAACTTGATTGATTGCATTTGAGATGTGCATATTCATGTGCTTGCTTGCATTTGCATAAGTTCTTATATTTCAATATGCAATGCTTGTGTGGTGAATGCTAGTTATAGAACTTGATTGATGATTTGAAAAACTAGCATGTATAGGATGGTTTAGCTAGTCACATGTGCTTTACAAGTGGTACTAGAACCTTGCTTTTAATGTTGATCTCATGAGGTATCTAGTGTTGTGTTTCATATGATTTCTAGCTAACCATGATGCTAAGGATGAACTTCAAACGGTGCAACTCCGATTGGTATCACGCTTCAAAGGTTTATCCTATATACCTTAGCATCACTTAGTAGTGCTAACTCTCCCAAAATTTCTATATTTATGCATGTGTGCAAGCTTGAAACCAAACCATTTAAGCACACATGTAGGGGAGCTATCACTACCAAGTTGACTTTGTGGTACTTATCCAAATCATGACATTGAGCTTAAATGTTGGATAAGTGGCATAGAGTCCAAATATTCTTAAATTCCATATCTTTGTAGAGTTGTCATCAATTACCAAAAAGGGGGAGATTGAAAGGCCCTGGTTTGGTTTTGATAATTGAGTGACAACTTTAGGTGGACTAACATGTGTGATGGTTGAGATACACGGGAGTTAGTTCACGGGTACATGTGTGTGAGCAACATATGCCATGGTGGAGATGGCTTGGAGATGTTGTGAGGCTCAACACATGAGTTGATGAAGGAGCTCATTGCAAATGAGACATGACATGGAGTCATGTGACCAAGTGGTGAAGATCAAGATGAGGCTTGGCTCGATGGACCGGTTGCAAGTGTGAAGGGCAAGTTGAGGCTACGAAGCGAAGGACCATGCGATGGTGAAGCTTGGGCAAGACTTGGCGCCGATGGACCGACGCAACGGTGAAGAGCAAGTGAGGTCAAGATCGACGGACCAAGAGTGTCACATGATGATATGAAGTGGATCATATCATTTGATGATCGTGTCATGCATGCGGTGCATTGGCACAATGGAGGAAAACGGTGGAGATGGAAATGCGCAAGGCAAAGGTATAACCTAGGGCATTTCATTTCACCGGTCTAAAGTTGAGTAGAGAAGTACTTGACCGGATTTAGGATAGATGGCTGTACTATCAAGAGGGGTAATCTTGTTTGCATATCGGTCATCTAGTGCCACTTGAGCGATCTAACATTGCGATGTGCTAGGATCGAGTGGCGTGGCGAGTTGAAGAGAAAATCCTTTGAAAATGATTGTGAAAATGCTAACACATAAGCACAGGGAGTTGTACACTTGGTGGTGTTGGCACATTTGCAAAGGTGGCGTTGTTCGCGCTGTGGTTTGCAGGGTTGAGTCGGCGCTTTTGGGAAAATTGGAGGCATATTTTCCATTGCGCCGGATGCAAATTGTTGTTGGAAACATACTATCCATGGTGATCAAGTTGGTATACTTGTTGGATAGCATGGTGGAGAAGTTGGCGTTGCGACGGCGACGAAACGACGGAGTGTGCTCCGCGCAAAATGCCGGACGCGCCTTGAGGGAGCGCCGGACGACGTCGGCGCGGCGCTGGAGGACTGGCTGTAGGCGGCGGACGCCGGGGTGCCGAGTCCGGCGAGCCCCGGACGCGGAACAGAAAGTTCCGCGGCACCGAGGGCCACCGGACGCGGGCCAGACGCGGGCCGGACGCGGGGCGGACGCACGCGGCGTACGCGGCGCGTTCACTGTTCAGCGTCCGACGCAGGTTTACTGAGCACGTTTCTGAGTGAGCCGTTGGGCGGCAATGGGCGAATTCAAACGGCTAGTACACGTGGCCAGATCTGGTGCGTCGGACGCGGATCTGTGCGTCCGGCGGTGGAGGCCGGACGCGTCCGGCGCTCGTGTTTCGGTTGCCCGAGGTGGCAACGGCTAGTTTCAGCCCTTGGGGCTATATATACGTGGTTTGGCCGGCTGTGGCCGGTTGCTTTGAGCACGCCCGGCTATGTTGCCTTGTGTGGTGGTGCTTGGAAGCCCTCTAACTCACATATGCTTGGTGGTGATCATTCGATAGTGTGAGAGAGAGATTTCTAGTGCGTTGCTTTGCGAGATTGCATCGAGTGGCACTAGGTGTTTGAGTTGCAAGCGGGAGAGCTTGTTACTCTTGGAGGATTGCCACCTCCTAGACGGCTTGGTGGCAAGAGGCTCCGTGGTAGCACGCGTGGAGATACGGTGCTCCGGAGAAGAGATTGTGCGAGGTTCGGTGCTCACCTCGCGGGGATCGCGAAGAGTAGCCTTATTGGATTGCGCGTGTCATTGAGTTACCACCCTTGCATGTGTGGGCTTGCTCGGTGCCTTGAGGGGCTCACTTGAGAGTGGTGTCTTGCGGTGCCTTGCGGGGCATGCTTTGAGGGGCAAGTGACTTGAGGGTCACACCGAAGAACCATCTAAGTGAAAAGACCGGAGGAACCACCGAAGGTGTTGGTCAACACAACAGGACGTAGCTTGGGGGCAACCAAGTGAACCTGGTGAAAAATCGCCGAGTCATCTTGTGTCCACACTTCGCGGTGGTTTGCAATCTCTTTCACAAGCTTTGTATTTACATTTCTTACATTCTTGTATAGCTTGTGTAATTGCTCTTGTGGTTAGTTAGCTTGAGTAGCTTGTTAATCACCTTCTTGCTTGTGTAGCTAGAAGTAGAGTAAGTTGCCTTGCTTAGCTTGTGTAGTTAAGTAAGTTTGAGCTCTTGGGTTTGGCTTGTGTAGCTTTGTCCTTGAGCATCTAGTGAGCTTAGGTTTGGCTTTGTGCTTTTGCTCATTAGAATTGTATAGGTGCACACCCGGTTGCTAAAGTACTAGTTGCTTAGGTTTGTGTGACCTTGCAAGCTAGACTTGTTTAGTGTGCACTAGCTAGATTGGCACCTTGTCTTCTTGTTTAGGATCTTTTACAAGGTGCATCTAGAGACATAGATAGAGGGTGAAAGTCTTGGTTAGGCCGATAGATTTAATTCCGCACTTATATCGGTTAGCCGGAGCGATTAGTTTTAAAAAGGACTATTCACCCCCCCTCTAGTCCGCCATCTCGACCTTACACCAGGCCAAATAGAAAAGCTCGTGCCCATGACCAACCCTTGGTCGACCCGTGAGCCAAAAAAATCCCCCCAAATCGGAACCCTAGCGCAGCGCATCCCCGTGCCTGTGGCCTTCGATCTGCGAGCAACAGCAGGTTGTTTGGATCGGGCGGCACGCACGGCGCGCAGCAGCCGGTGCCCGCGGGCGCATCGCGCAGTGTGAGTCTTTGTCGGCTGGCGGGCACCGGGCGCAGCAAGCAGTGAAGCACGGGATTCGTGCCGACTAAGGTGAGTGCTAAGGCACAAATGGATCCATGTAATTTTGAGTTGTTTTTGTTTAGGATTACTTGATTCTCTTGAAGTTCGTGTAATTTAGCTAGTAACGGGTACATCGACTATGATTTAGCTTATTCTTTATAGCCTTCGTCATATTTTAAGGCCAACAGGCACCTTTACGTAGCACTTGTAGTTATATTTTAAGCACTGATGTTGTTTATTGGACCGATTTTATTATTAAATCCCATAGCATGTATGTTTTGCATGGTGTCGGGTGCTTAGCAATGTATGGTTGTGAAGTGCTTCCTGTTCGGTTCCATTTTAATGGGGTGTTCGTGAGAAAAAACAATAGAACCTTTTATGATGGAGGTACTCAAGCTATGTCATATATAGACCGAGATAAGATGTCATTGCCAGAAGTTGTTGGGCATCTCCGTGACCATTGCAATGTCAAAGAAGGCACAATGTTGCATTGGCTATTTCCCGGGAGAGACATGAGTACAGGCCTAAGAGCTTTGGTTGATGATAGAGTGTGCCTGTACAAGCTGAGCATAGGAACTGTGCTAGGCACATTTATGCAAACTGGAAGGAGTTTCCCAAGAAAGACTACCAGAAAAAGTTCTGGATGTGTGCTAAAGCACCTTGCATTATGCTTTTCAACTTGGCAAGAGCAAGGCTAGCACAAAAAACCAGAGAAGGCGCCCAAGCTATTCTGAACACTCATCCACAGCATTGGAGCAGAGCTTGGTTTAGGTTGGGCTCTAACTGTGACTCAGTGGATAATAATATTTGTGAGTCATTCAACAAATGGATCATTGAAGCTAGGTTCTTCCCAATAATCACCATGCTAGAAACTATTAGAAGGAAAGTAATGGTCAGGATCCAAGAACAGAGAACTAAATCAGACAAGTGGACAAGTGTTATCTGCCCAAACATCAATAAAAAATTAAATTTCTATATATCTTTGCCTGCATACTGCCATGCCATCTGCAATGGGGAAGACAAATATGAAGTTAAGCATTATGACAATAGGTTCACAGTGGATTTGGTGTCAAAGACATGCTCCTTTAGGTATTGGCAATTGTCTGGACTTCCTTGTCCCCATGCTATTTCTTGTATTTTGTTCAAGACCAACTGCCTAGATGAATATGTGGCTGACTGCTACTCTGTGCACCATTTCAAACAAACATACAGTCATTGCTTGAACCCAGTTGAGGGTATGAATGGCTGGCCCTCATCTGATAGGGAACCCCTTAAAGCTCCCGGTTATGTGAAGATGCCTGGCAGGCCAAAGACAGAGGAGAAGGGAGCCAACAGAAGTGAGAAAGGCCACTAAAATGGCAAAAACCGGAACAATTATTAGATGCAGCAAATGCCACTTGCCTGGACACAAGCTAGAGTGCCCACTTCCAATGGTAACTGCAGTGTTAATGTACAGTTAACTGGCGGTACTGCATCTACTCATGTCTCAGCTCAAGAACCGGCAAAGCCCAAGCCTACTCCAAAGAGATCTGGAAATGCTCCACTCATCATGCTTGCTCCATGGCAATCTGGAAAAAAATGACGTGTTTGTGTGTCTGGCCATATGCCAAACTATGCTTTGTATCACAATTATGTATGCAGCAAACTTCAGTACTGATGTTATCTATTTCCACTTTATTATGCCATGTATGACAATTATTTAGGCAATCTGAATTGCTATGTAATGGTACCATTTATTCTATGCCAAACTTCAGTACACGGGCTTCCTTTTTATTATCACGGACATCTAATTGGCTAGAGGCTGACTCGGCATGGACGTGGCACCAAAGTGGCCCAAAACCACAGCTCAAACCACGAAGGGAGGAAAATTGCACGGTTTGGATTGATGAGGGAGGCATTTTGTCCGGTTTTTGAGATCAGGTAGGGAAAGCAGACTATCGAGAAAGATGAGGGAGGTAAAGTAGACTTTTTCCACGCTTAAATGCAAGCATGTTTATACTGGTCCCAGCCCACCGCGGTCCTCTCGCGGTTTTCTGCAGCCTGTAGCGCACAGCACAGCGGTGGATCATCGGTAGGCTGTGTCTGCACGAGGCAGCCTACAACGGAGTACGTAGGGTTTCGATCTGCAATGGCACCAGGCGTGCAGGTAGGGACGACGACGGCAACGGCGTGCAGGTAGGGACGACGACGGCGACGAGAGTCCACAGAGCTGCTAAATTAAACGCTGTCGCTGCCTAGGCATGCAGAGAAGGTAATATATCGCTTCCAGAGACGCGGACCGTCCGTGCCCGCCGCCGACGTCGTCGTTGATGGCAGCCCGCCTAGCTTGCTTGTGGGAGGGAGACCATCCTACCTGGGTCCACGCACCGTACGGTAGATGACGACTACCGTACTACAGTATGTGCACACTGCAGCCGATCGTCACAAACCTGCGCTCGCCTTCAATCGACGGCACGCTCGACACGCCGCCGTAACACGAAGACCCGAGGTCGTCGTCGTCGTCGTCGTCTTCGTCGTCGGCCTGCTCTGCAGGACGAGGACGACGCACCTCAGACACCTCACATGGACATGATTCATGACGCTCCCCGGCAAAAGCCTGAGCTGCAATGAATTGCACAATTGGGCGCTGTACGTGTGCCTAGTACGTACTACGTAGTAGAGGCTGATGAGTTGAATTATTGGACTGGTGCAGTGCACTGCAACACGTGCAGCTCCCATGTCGTGGGGGTACTGCTCGTACAACGTACCCTAGCAAATGGTGCTGCTCCATCTCATACGCCGTAGCATAGCCTGTTAACTCATTTATGTTGCGACAGGGCTACTTCTGGACCGGAGCAATTAGGGTTGGCCAGCATTCGCTCTGCAGATCGAGTCCAGCCATGGCGAGAGTCGCTGCATACATGCACATGCATGATTGATTCCATGGGAGCGGCTCGGCCGGCGGCAGGCAGAGGAGGATGGCGCGGTAGGGCAGCTTGAGGATCAGAAGTGCTCCGATGATTGTCATGGACATGTAGAGAGATTGGTGTCAAGCTAACTCTATTGTGTTGGCTTTCGATGTTGTACATGCAACTTGTTGACTGGACCAGGCAAGTTTGCCGGGGTCTCAAGCAAACAGGCCCTTAGCCGCTGGGCTTGTGATCAGCGCAATGGAAAAACAAATGTGGTCACTACATGATCAATATGGTTGTTGGCACGATGACACGGTACTTGACTCCACGGTGATTTTTTGGAATTACAAATTAGACTAGAATTGTTGTCAAAAAAAATAGACTAGAAAATAGCGAGAAAAAAAACAAGGGGGCTCGCACGAGGCAGCCCCACGCACGGTTTTTAGTTTATTTTCTTGCATTTTCACTAGAATCCATGCATATGTGACCCCTAGACATCGAACTCAACAACCTCAATCCTCGCACCTTACACCCTTGGCTTTGCATTTCAAATACAGCATCCCAACCATTTGTCAAATAGGTTTTGTATTTATGTATTTGCAAAAAAAATTCTAAAAAACATATATCCAATGGTTTGGCAAATAGAATTGGTATTTTAGTTAACTTGACAAAAACCTGGGAAGGACCCCCATATATGCAAGCCAGCTCGGGTTTCGCATTGCTCGCTCGCGAGAATTTCTTCCCTCGCGCGTACTCCCGCGCATGCTTCTTCGCGCCTCCCACTGCTGCAATTTTCTTTTTTACCAAGTGAATAATGCCAAACCACTAGAATTTCTTTTTTTACTTTGCCATATTTAGTTGAGACTTGGCAAACTCTCTCTACCAAATAAAATATGCAAAACGGTTGGGGATGCTCACCATAGTATTCACTGTAGCCAATTTAGATACGAGATTTAAAGCCCTAAAGGGATGCAAATTAAAAAAAAAAGTTTAAACTGTAAAGTTTTAGATCTTGTCGAGATCAACAACATTGCTTTTGATCATTTTTTCCTATTTGAGGTCATTTGAGAAGTTCAAGAAAACATGAACTCTAAAATCATTAATTTTAAATCATAATTTCTACGAGACTAAATGGTTTTAAATGAAAAAGTTATCAACTACATATTTGTAGATCTTTTTCAATACTACAATTTTTGTTTTGGACTATTTCTCCCTCCAAGATCAATTGGCAAAATAAAAAAAACAATCTCAAATAATCTGTAGTGACACTAGGTTAAGGAAACCGCCAATATAAAATATTTTTTACCTGTTGTTTTCTTAAAGCTACCGCACATAGAAATCATGTATTTCTACTCATGGCAGTCTTAAAAATAGCTTATTAAAAAAGAATTTAGCTGGCGGTTCATACCTCGGCCCACAATTTTATTTTTTTTAAGAATTACACGGTACAACGCAGATACTCACAACACGCACGCACACTCACCCCTATGAATACACGTACGCAATCCTACCCCTACTCTTATGAGCACCTCCGATAGACTGAGCAGCCGGCAGATCTCGAGATTCCCGAAGTCACCACTGGCGCCTCATCATCGACGGGAACGTCGCTTACCACCGAATGCATAACGCCGAAAAATCCTAGGATCCCCGGTGGGTAGCGTCTCACTAGACTGTCCTACCAACTGATATCAGTTCGCCACAATTTCATTTCTAGTGGCGCTTGCACTTTATGAACGGTCAATACAAAAAATAGGAAGATCCAAAATAGGAGTATTTGTTTTTTTATGCTATTTTTACCAAACTGTGGAACATATCTTCAATCTCTTCGATTCGAACAGAGATAACAATTTCCGTACTAATTAAAGAGTTGAGTGAGGACTGAGGAGTCGGTTACGAAATGTAGCACACGGAGATCACATACATGATGAGGCAGATTGGCCCTGAACTGGTGTATAAATTGTTGGTAGCCGCTCATCAACCGATCCATATTGCTTTAGCCTTTAGCTACGCATACACATTTTCAGGAAGCTTGTGCTGCACTACAGTGAATAAACCAGAGTAGGTAGGTAGTAACTACAGTTAGTCACCGGCGGCGCCGCAGCGGTGGTGGCGGTGGCGGTGGCGGTGGCGGTGGTGCGGTAGCTATGACGGCGGACGGCGAAGGCGAGAAATCAAAGTTCCGGTGGCTGTACGCGGCGCGCTACGCGATCGCCGCCGCGGTGACTGTGCTCATCATGGCCGTCATCGTCAAAGCCGTCAAGGTGGTCCTTCGCCCCGACTCGCTGCAGCTCTCTGTCGACAAAGCCTCCATCTCCACGACGACGACGCAGTCTCCACCGCCACAGCTGGAGCAGGCTCTGGTCATGGAGCTCAAGCTCCGGGCGCAGAACCCCAGCGGCCGAGTTCGGATGTACTACGTCGGCGTCTTCGGGTACCTGTTCGACAACATCACGTCGGCGTCGGCGTCGTTGCAACCGGATTACGACTGCATAGCCTACCTCCGGGCAAAGGACATGACCGTCGTCCAGCTGGAGGCGGTGGATAACTCCCTTCGCCTGACGGTGAAGAGGAAGCAGATGGATCCGTCCTACTTCGACAAGCTGTACAACGGCAGCAGCATCCCCGACATGACGTTGCGGCTGGACGGCGACCTCATCACCGAGGTGACCTCCGAACTCAACATGACTCGCCGGACCACCTACTACTGCGAGGACCTTCTCGTCTGCGGCGGGGACGACGAGGCTTCCAAGTACAGGCAGGATGCCATTTGCAAGCAGCGAAGGGCCTTGAATTAGACTACTAGCTAAGCCTGCATCAGTTCGATCGTGTAATGTTTCTTGCTGCATGCATTAGTCATATGATTGTGCTGATTCCAACGTAGTTGTACTATCTTAGCTTGTGTTCTGTTATAAATATTGCTAGTATCTTGGCAGATTGCTAGTGTCTAATTATCTATATATTCAGCTCCAGTATGTTCTTGTTTCTGAAAGTGGGCACTAACTAAGACGAGTGACAGTAAATTTCAATCTACACACTGCTGTAAATGATTTTTAGAGACGTTTCGTCTTTTGTTTTTAGAAGGCTTGCAGCCATTTAAATGATCGCCCTAAAACTTGATTTGTAAAGTTATTTTGTGTTACGAACCACCTCAGGGCTTGTTAGTTTATACCCCAAACCAAGGGGGTTGGAGAGGATTGAGAGGGATTTAATCCCATACAAGTAAAAATCATCTTCAGTCCCTCCCTTCAATCCCTTGGTTTGGCATGAAAACGAACATGGCCTCAAGAAATACCTTGGTCTGTGTTACCAACCGCCCATACAAGTGGCCGCCCCTAAACCTGATTTCCTGGAGCATGTTACAACCATCCGATCCCGAGAACTACATCAGTTTCTCATCATGTTTTTTAATGGAACTGGAGAGGTTTACACTCCCTACAAGAAACTTATTGAAAAAAGGTCTACAGGAAATTTATAGAGCATGCTGCCATTTAGAAATGTGAAAGTATAAATTTCAACTTCATAGTGGACATTTTGTCCCTCGCCCCACCCAACCACATCCAAGCGATTTCAAATCATTCACCTTGTCTTTTAATTTTCCCAAAAAAAAAAAAAAAAATTATTCATGAGCATGAGGCCACAACCAAGACACTTGGCCATGCAAGGATTGCCTGTTGTTCCCATTGCCTATATAAACGACATAGTAGCTTGGAAACTACTATGGGAACTTGCAAAGCACGGTCAAGTAACAGCCTACCAGAGCACACAGCTAGACATGGCTGTAGTTTTGCCACTATTGCTAATCCTCTTGCTAGGTTACCAGTGTCCCAGTAGCCGTGCAGCTGGTGACGAAACACAGAGCTCACTGAAGCCACATGCCGCCGCCTGCTCCGGACACAGCGCCGGTACGTCCGGCCTGCAGGCTCCGGCTGCAACATCATCAATGAGAAACATAAATGATGCAGTGTTTTGTTTGCTGACAATTACTGTGTGTGTTTAACAATGTTTAATTTGATGGACAATGAAATGACAGTGATCCCGCCGCACAAAGGCACTTGGGCCCCGCTGTACCGCCATCACGGCCCGTGCTCGCCAACGGCGGCGTCGTCTACCGGCGCGGCGAAGGCGCCGTCGTTGGCCGACCTGCTCCGCCAGGACCAGCTCCGCGTCGACCACATCCACAGGAGGCTGTCATCGTCGTCCGAAGCAGGCGTCCGCGTGAGCAAGCAGGCCGGTCCCGTCAAGGAACAGGTGCGTTCCGAGGTGATCCACTTCCACGACCAGCCGGTCATCCAAGTCACGATCGGCTCCGAAAGGAGGACCTCCGGCGGCGGCGATCGCGCAGGCGGCCAGCAAAGCCAGGCGGCGGGCGTTGTCCAGACGGTGGTGCTGGACACGGCGAGCGACGTGCCGTGGGTGCAGTGCCACCCCTCGGCGTCGGCGTCGGACATCGCCTCCTCATCCTCCTACGACCCAGCTAGGTCGACCACGTACAACGCCTTGGCGTGCAACTCCGAGGCCTGCGCGGAGCTCGGCCGCCTCTACCGCGGCGCCTGCGTCAACGGCCAGTGCCAGTACCGCGTCCCAATCCCCAATTCCCCCACCTCGTCGTCGTCGTCGTCGTCAGGCACGTACGGCTCCGACATCCTCGCGCTCGCGGCGGACAACACCGCCGACGGCGCAATGTCCTTTAAGTTCGGGTGCAGCCACGCCGAGGCCAAGCAGGGCGAAGGCGGCAGCGTCGACAACGCGACCGCCGGAGTCATGGCGCTGGGCAGTGGCCCGGAGTCGCTGGTGTCGCAGGCCGCGGCGGCCTACGGGAGCGCGTTCTCGTACTGCATCCCGGCGACGGAGAGCCGGCGCCCGGGGTTCTTCGTGCTGGGCGGCGGCGCGCCGCGGAACGGAGGAGACCTCCCCGGCGCCGGGTACGCGGTGACGCCGCTGCTCAGGTACGCGCGCGTGCCCACGTTCTACCGCGTGCGGCTCCTGGCCATCGCCGTCGACGGGCAGCAGCTCAACGTGACGCCCTCGGTGTTCGTCGCGGGCTCCGTGCTGGACTCCCGCACGGCCATCACGCACCTGCCACCGACGGCGTACCAGGCGCTGCGCGAGGCGTTCCGGAGAAGGATGGCCTTCTACAGGGAGGCGCCGGCCAAGGGGAGCCTCGACACCTGCTACGACTTCACCGGCGCGTTCTTGGTCATGGTGCCCAGGATCGCGCTGCTGTTCGAAGGGAACGCCGTCGTGCCGCTGGACCGGCAGGGCGTCCTGTTCCATGATTGCCTCGCGTTCACGTCTAACAGAGACGACCGCATGCCGGGGATACTTGGCAACGTGATGCAGCAGACCATGGAGGTGCTCTACAATGTCGGCGGCGGCTCCGTGGGATTCCGCCGCGGCGCATGCTGAGGATCGATGCCGGCTCCTGGCTACCCACGCTAGCACCGAAATTAATCTACTGTAGATCTCAGAGTTGCCAATTGTTGTTTGGTTCGTTATGTTGTGACAGGCTATCTTATTAGCAAATGTGCTCGTGTGTTACAACTTGCAAGTTCTATGCAGTTATCTGGACTTGCTCGTGCCAATAATGATGATGTAGCAATCTTTGTTGGATTAAATTGAGCTTCGTCCAATCATTTTTAGATTAATCACATATATTTCAAGACTTACAATAAGTGCAATTAAGGATTAAAATCCCATATAAAAAATTGACTATAATTCACCTTAATAAATAGGTGGCTATTGTTAGCGCCTGAGGTTAAAAAACTTTTGTTTTGAAAGGCGGCAAAAACTTTTGCCGGATTTTTATCAGACGATAGAAAGGAAAAAAAAAAAGAGAAAAGATTACAACATGTTAACTACTTTCACTGCCACTCAAAACTACAAAAAGGCGAGCTGCATACTGTGTGCACGTAGAGTCGCGCACACAGGCTTGGGTGGATAGCTAAGATACAACTTGTGTAATGTGGCATAAGCAAAGGATTTGCAGCTCAAAACTATCTTAGCTATCCACCCAATGTCATGCTAGAGAAGATACAATCTGCCTCCACTAGACCATACAATGGATTTGTGCCGTGGGTGGGTGCGAGTGAAGGACAAGGAGCAGCCGTGGGTGGGTGCGAGTGAAGGACAAGTAGCAAAAGCAGGGTGAGGGGACAGATGGACATGAGAGAGAGAGAGTGATGGGCCAAGAGGGGATGAAGTGAGAGACAAATGGACGAAGGATAGAGGGATGGACCAAAAAAACAGAGGAATAAGTTTGAGCGAGAGGATTGCGGACCTTGTCGAATTGGGAGCTAAGTAAATATGGCGTACCATGCAGATGAGGAATGATGATGGAGCTAATAAGGCGTGATAAAGCATGATGTACGTTGTAGGATAAGAAGTAAGAATTAAAAAAAAACTCGACCCAACCTAGGAGGAACTAGGGGGCTTTTAATTAAGAAGAAAATAGGCACCCAAATTCGCTTCCGACGGGATTCGAACCTGGGTGGCTAGGTGTAGTGCCACATTGAGTCACCTAGCCAAGTGAGCCAGGCTGAAAACAAAACTTTTAGAACTGAAATGACCACTTCGCTATATAGTTATGGATGAATGGCTCCAAAAGTACAATTTGAGGATTGAAATGGGTACTTTGATAGTTTAGGATGAATCTGAACTCAAAACTAAACTTTATGGCTAAAACAGCCACTCTAGATCTTAATTGGAAGAGTCGGATTTGCATCACTATACATTTATTAGGATGGATTGGACAACTAAGTTTGATCGCAATCCACCTCAACACATGTGGATCGAAGGGATCTGAGAATATGCAAACAATGTCTTATTAGTTCAGGGACGAAATTAAGCATCACCTGATAATTGAGGATGAAAAAATGTCTGCTGAGTATATATTCTGTAAGTAGTGCAGTACTGCAGTAATTAGATGAAAAAAATGAAAAAGACTTCACAAGTCTTAGCGAATCTTCTTAGCAAGGAGAGCAGGGCACTGTGCATCTTTTAGCTATGCTCCTTTCGTGGCCATTGGCCTATATATATGTTGCCCGGAAGCCAACGTGGTAACTTGGAAGTAGGGGATTCAGTAAAGTAAGCTCTGATAGTAAGATACACAGCCATGGTTGTTTTGCCAATACTGTTGCTCTTGTTGGGTTCTTCTCCAACTTCCCGTGCCGCAGCTGATGAAGAGCTTGAGCTCTCTGTCCCGGACGTGAGCTTGCTGGAACCGCAGCATGCCAGTTGCTCCGGACACAGGGGTACGTGTTCATCATCGTCCTAGCGTATCGGTGCATATGGCTGTGTAAAGTCAAGCGTAAATTAACATTGTTTGGCTTGGGACACAATGACAGTGATGCCGCCCCACAACCACAGCTGGGTGCCGCTGTTCCGTCCTCTCGGCCCGTGCTCGCCGTCGTTCAAGGCTGCGGCGGTAGCGGCGAGGGCGAAGCCGTCGCTGGCCGCCATTCTCCGGCAGGACCGGCTCCGCGTCCACCACATCCACAGAAAGCATTCATCCGGCTCCCGCGGTGCCCGCGCGAGCAAGGGCTCCTTCAAGGAGCCTGTGTCCGTCGAGGAAACCCAACTCCACCACCAGGCCGCCATTTCTGTCGAGGTTGGCACGTCACAGACGAGCTCCCAGGTTCGATCGAACGGTTTCTAAATCAATAGTAGTGCACCTTGTTTTGTGGTGAATTTGGTATTTATTTTTCAGTTTTCTATCATGCATTGATTCCTGTACATACATTGTATGCCAGCCTAGTAGCAGCATTCGTCCGGCGGCCACCGACGGCAGCTCGAGCCCGCCGGTGACGGTGGTGCTGGACACGTCCGGCGACGTGCCGTGGATGCGGTGCGTGCCCTGCACCTTCTTGCAGTGCGCCGACTACGACCCGACCAGGTCGAGCACCTACTTCGCCTTCCCCTGCAACTCCTCCGAGTGCAAGCAGCTCGGCCGCTACGCCAACGGCTGCGACGCGAACGGGCACTGCCAGTACATCGTCGCCGGCGAGGCGTTCACCACGTCGGGGACGTACAGCTCCGACGTGCTGACCATTAACTCCGGCGCCGACCGCGTCCAGAGCTTCAAATTCGGGTGCAGCCAGAACGAGCAGGGCAGCTTTGAGAACCAGGCGGACGGGATCATGGCGCTCGGCCGCGGCGTGCAGTCGCTGATGGCGCAGACGTCGTCCACCTACGGCGACGCCTTCTCCTACTGCCTCCCGCCGACGGAGACCACCAAGGGCTTCTTCCAGATCGGCGTGCCCATCGGCGCGTCCTACAGGTTCGTGACGACGCCCATGATGAAGGAGCGGGGGCCGCCGTCGCCCGCGGCGTCGCTGTACCGCGCGCTGCTGGTGGCCATCACCGTCGACGGGAAGGCGCTGAACGTGCCGCCCGAGGTGTTCGCGCCGGGGACGGTGGTGGACTCCCGCACCATCGTCACGCGGCTGCCCGTGACGGCGTACGGGGCGCTGCGTGCGGCGTTCAGGAACAGGATGAGGTACCGCGTGGCGCCGCCGCAGGAGGAGCTGGACACCTGCTACGACCTGACTGGTGTCCGCTACCCGAGGCTGCCGAGGATCGCGCTCGTGTTCGACGGGAACGCCGTCGTGGAGATGGACAGGTCGGGCATCCTGCTTAATGGATGCCTCGCCTTCGCGTCCAATGAGGATGATAGCTCGCCGTCGATCCTTGGAAATGTGCAGCAGCAGACGATCCAGGTGCTCCATGACGTCGGCGGCGGGAGGATTGGGTTCCGCAGCGCCGCCTGCTGAGTGCTTGCTACTGTGACCGATAACTAGGAATCTTAATCAATTAGCTGCTTGTTTCCATGCATGCATGTTGTGCACGCCTATGCACAAAACTGAGTATGTTCTGTTAGTGCCAGTGGACCTTGTTGTGTAATACACGAATTGTTTCGCAATGGAAGAATCGCTATGGCGGGAATTCCTGATGAAACCAACTTGGGTTAAATTTGGCTGCATCGTATCATGATCATATTGCTCTAGTGGCAGGTATCCTGATTTTTGAATCAGCCAGTCAGCTAGCAATGTTTTTCTCTCACAATAAATCAGTCAAACAGCTAAATAGTTTTAATTCAGCTCAAGCGAACTGTTCGTAGTAAATTTTGTGTGATGATGAGATCATGGGTACCCCGGACGTATTCATGCTTGGCCGACTGGTGTCGAGTGTTGACAACTGGTCTCTACTGTGAAACACATAGAACCGTGATCAGTTTCACCCGTACTAAATATATGCTATAAAGTGAACGGGCCACAGGATGACGGTTCGCGAGGGAGAGAGCGCGGGAGGCGATGGCGACGCGGGCGGTGCGCCGCCCCTACCACCACCGCGGCTCCCGTCGGCGACGGATTAGGATCGGGAGGAGATCCGCAAGCTGGCCGAGGAGGCCTGGAGACGTCGCGGACTCCCGCGGTGGTCTCGCCCCGACGCATCTTCGAGAAGTAAGGGCTTCGTAGCCAGCGACGATGGTGGTTCGGGCGGCTCGTCGACCCTCCTCTCGTCGGCGACTACGATGGGGGAGGTTGCGGATGGCAATGTCGTCGGTACTCCTCTTCCCCTTTCGTGTACCTCGAGCAAACTCAGGGCGGAAGCCGCTCCATGGGAGGTAAACATTAGGGTTACGAGATCCTCTTCTCCGACTCAAGTTGAGGCGTCGGTAGCGGCACCAACCACTACGGCGAGGGATCCCGACGAGGTGAGCAAATAGGAGATGGGAGGTGGGGAAGGGGATCCTCCTTCTTCATCTCGTAATCTGGCAGAGTCAGATTCATCTCGCTGCTCTTCCTTGCATGTTGACCTAGTCCGGGAATCAACACCAGGTGGTGGTGTTTCCTCAATGGAGGGTGCAGAGTCAATCGGGAACATGATTGAGGATGAGGATTCTCCATCTTCAATCAGGATATCGACTGAGACAGGGCAAGATCCTCTGTTTTTCGGGTCGTTTGCTGTACCAATTTCTGGAGCCGAGAAGGCAAAATTTCCATGGTACACGGGAGATTCTTCTTCGTCCAGGCAGCCTTTGAGCACTGCATCAAAGCAAAAACGTAGATGGAAATCTCCAATTCAGACAAATCAAATGAGCAGAATGGAGGGATTCCCAACCATTGCTGAAAGTTTAAAATTTACAAAGAACAAGAAGCGAATTTCGTTTCCTATAAGACAATCTAAAAGGGATAAGTCTTCCCCATTTGAGCATGTCAGCCATGATACAATCAAATTTAAAGAAGTTCCAATTGAGTTCCATTGGAATTCCAAAAGGAAAGCAGAGCAAGCGCGGGAAGCTGGCAGCAAGATGAATGGGGAAAAAGGTGATGGCGTGAAAAATTATGTGAACCAGGTCCAGGAAGACCGATGGTTCCATACACCTCCGAAGGTGAGGTTAGTCGCAGGGGTATTGGGGCCAATTCCTCCATCTGGGACACTTGGCAAGACCTGGAGGTCTGGTGACTGTAGTGGGCTGGAGTGTGGGCACCGCACACCTCTACCTACTCCACAGAAGAAAGAGATATTTCCCAATTCACAAACCAATTCGCCCAGATCCAATCGAAACCCTAACCTCAGCAAGTTGGTAGGACACCTGTGGAGAGACTCTGCAACAAGGTCTTTCGCCAGCGTGCTTCGCTCCTCACTAGCCCCGGTGGTGAGGGTGATGGAGCGTGGGGGGATGGCCGGCGATGGGCTCCCAAAGGTCCTCAAGGGGGGGGCACGAGATGGGTTCGGCACTGGCAAGCAAGGGCGTGGGGATGGACGCACCGGCGCCCGGGTGCACGTCTGGGAGCGCAAGAGAAAGCAAGCTGAAGATCAGCGTGGAGTGAATCTGGAGGATGAAGGACACAAGGAAGCAGAAGAATGGGAGAAGTGGGGTCAAGAACAAGAGATTCAGCCCAAGACTGAGCCTCTCAACCAAGGTATGGATGCTAATCATGGTATGGGGGATGGCTTGGGCAGGGCTCAGCAGGGGAATCAGAATAGAACACCTTGTGAGATATGTGGCTTGCTCAATCACCTAACCAAGGACTGTAGGTACCACAATTGTGAGATTTGTGGGTATGGGAATCATACTACCTATGAGTGTACTAATTGTGTTCTTGGAATATGGGGCCAGAGTTATGTGCTGTGCAGGTTGAAGATCAGAGCTTCTTCTTCATAGAGAAAAATATTGATCCCAAGGTGATGAAAGAGAAGGAGAGCACTGCAATCATATATGTGCTATCTGGTTGTGCTTCTGCTAAACAGATTGAACAGGAATTTGCTATGCTGTTGGGATCTGACACGTGGAAATGGAAGGCAAAGCAGCTGGAAGAAAAGAAATTCAGCATGAGGTTCCCTAATGCAAGAATTCTGGGTCAGTGGTCTCACTTTGACTTTCTGCCCATGAAATATGCTACTGCTCAGATCAGAGTTACTAACTGAACACCTGGTAGTGGTGCTCTTGGAGTACTTGACAATGCATGGTTCAGGGTTCACGGTATTCCAACTGATCAGAGGTCAGTTAGGACAATATCCAAGGTAGGGGGACTGGTTGGTAAAACCATGGAGATAGATGGAAGCACTAGGTTTAGACATGACTACGTGAGAGTCAGAATCGCCTGCCTGGATGTCACAAAGGTTCCTGCTACTGCAAAGGCTACTCTTGGAATGGTGAGATACATGTTCACCTATGAAAGAGAGGTGGTGATTGAGGAGGGTGAGAAGATGCTGAAAAGTGGCATCAAGGTGGGTGACAGCAATCCATCTCCTAGCAAGAAAACCAAGGTAAGTGAGCAGACAGGCAAAGAAGTTAATGCAAGCTTGGGAGAAAAATCTGCTGGTAGATTCAACAGAAAAGGAGCTGGACATGACAATAGCCAAAGTGCTAGTGATAGGATGGTTGTTTTTGCACCTCCTAAGACAAGCTTTACTAGAGGCAGTGGGTCTAAACTTATGGGGGATGCACAAAAGGCCTTCAATAAGGCATACATGTGTACGAGAAAAATGAGAAGATACCCATCATTGAAGACCGTGATGAATCGATGAGGAAAGTGATACTATGAGTGAAAGACTCGAGCGAGATAGATGCCTATGGGGATTCTTTTGGAGATGCTGGACAAGGATGCTCCAAGATGTATGAGGACAATGAACAAGTGTGCATGTTTGGTGACATTCCATCAAACCTTACCATTTCCAAGGAGATTCTGAATACCAAGACAATGGAGGAAAACAGTGTGCAAGTGAACATTGAGACCATGCAGACTATTGAAAATAGTCCAGAAAAGATGACTATTTCTCCAGAGGTGTTTTTGCTTGATGATCAAATTGTAACAACCCAAGGCAGTCTGAATGATGAAGACAATTCTCAAGATGGCAAGGATAAGGAGATCATCAAGGTGGGGGTTCCAGATGGTGTTCAGAACATCTCTCAGAAGAAGAATACAAGTGAACCCGAGAAGAGAAGGAGTGAAAGGCTCGAGAAAAGAGATCACCAAGACTACTCAAGAGAGAATTGAGGCTATGACCGAGAAGAGGAACCTGGAAGGTAACACCACTTTGCCCAACCCATTATTGCTGATCTTTCCAATGATGTCATTGATGATTTATCTTCCAAGATGGGTGTGATTTTAGAAAATGATTCTAGTATACCTTTTGATTTGATTAAGAATATTGAAAATGCTAGGATTAATCTATTTAAAAAACAACAGCAAAGTAATTCTAATGTTTAGTTGGTAGAGATTAGTGATAAGGTCACTAGTGAACCTCTCGGAATTAGAATGGATTCATGAGGAGTCCTCTGAATCTGATGGTGTCAAGGTTGTGGAATCCACAAAGAAAAAGAAAAGGGGTAAAAAAGCCTTTAAGGTAACCCCAAAGTCTAAAAGAAATAGTAACAAAAATCAGGAAGCTCCTGATTTACCTAGGAAGAGGGGGAGGGAAAAAGCTTAATGGATATCCAAGGTCTAATTTGGAATTGTAGGGGGCTCAAGAAAAAGGGTACCTCTACATTTCTTCAAGATCTTATTTTTCAATACAGGTTCCATTTTATTGGCTTACAAGAAACAATGGTGGAAGACTGTGAAAAGTTGACTAGAGCTTTTGATACTAACCAGGACTATCTCTGGATGTGGAATCCATCTAAAGGGAAATCTAGGGGTATTCTAGTGGGGGTGAGACTAGAGGATTATGATGTGGGGTCCTTTAAACAGGGAGAGTACATGTTACAATTAAACCTATGGGATAAAAGGAATAGGGTTAAATGGAATCTTCTGGTTGTATATGGAGATGCTCAAGAGGAAGGGAAGATCCCTTTTCTCTGAGCTATCCAAGTTCTGTTCTGCAAACCAAGAACCATTGCTAATAGGGGGAGACTTTAACATCATTCGCTATATGCATGAAAAAAGCAGGAACCAGGGACTGCATAAACATTCGACTTGTTCAATGCTCTCATTAACTTTCATGAGCTAAGAGAGCTCACAGTAAATGGGTTCACATGGTCCAATAACCAAGAGCCTCCAACTGTAGAAAAGTTGGATAGAATCTTGGTGACTAATAGCTGGGAGGATATATTTCCTCAAGCTATGGTTAAAAAGCTCCCAAGGGAAGTGTCTCGGTCACAATCCCTTAATTTTGTCTTGTGGACAAAGCCAACAGCCTAAATTCATTGAATTCAAATTCAATCTGACTTGGCTGGAACATAGTGAGTTTGAGCCTTGTGTGGCCAAAATCTGGGATAAACCTTGCTTTGCTAAGACTAGTTTAGATAGAGTGCAGCAAAAGCTAAAGTTAGTAAAGCAATACTTTAAAGGGTGGGGTTTTTAATCTTCAAGGTGAACTCGAAAGAAGAGAAGATCTCTTCGGTTTGAACTGGGCAGGCTTGAAGAACTAGAAGAAGCTGATGCTTTAGAACCAGAACAAATCCAACAGAAGGTAGACTTGATTGCTGAAAATCTGAATCTTCTGCTTCAAGAAGAAACATACGGCACGAGGAGCCATGAGAATTGGTTGCTCAAGGGTGACCTGAATACTAGTTATTTCCACAAGTGTGCCAATGGGAGGCATAGGAAAACTACTATCATTAGTCTTGAACATGAAGGAGAGATGATTGAAGGAGATACCAATCTTTTAAGCCATGCCACGATCAATACTATAAGAAATTATTTGGTCCTGAACAGGAAGCTCCTGTTAAGCTTGACCCAACTTTGTGGCATGGTTGTGAGAAGTTAAATGATGCGACAATATTATTTTGTGCAACCTTTCTCTGAAAGTGAAATCAAATCTACCCTGTTTCAAATGGAAAAAAACAAGGCACCTGGACCTGACAAATTTCCAATAGAGTTTTTTCAAGTGTGCTGGTATATTGTTAAGACTGACATTATTTCTTTGTTCAATGACTTTCATGAGAACAAAGTTGATATCAGTAGGTTGAATTATGGCATTATCACCTTACTGCCAAAGATTAGAGATGCTTCTAGAATTCAACAGTATAGGCCTATTTGTTTATCGAATTGCTTGTATAAGCTGTTCACTAAAGTTCTTACCTTAAGAATTGAACCTTTTGCTCAGAGATTAATACATGCTAACCAAACTGCATTCATGAAAGGCAGAAATATTACCAGTGGTATTATGTGCCTTCATGAGATAATGCATGAAACAAAAAGAAGGAATGAAATTGGAATCCTTTTCAAAATTGACTTTGAAAAGGCATACGATAAAGTAAGTTGGACTCTTCTTTTTGATTGTTTACAAATGAGAGGATTCAATGATGTTTGGTGCAATTGGATTAAGCAAGTAGTGACAGGAGGAACTGTTAGTGTGAAGCTTAACAATTCCATAGGTCCCTATATCAAGAGTTTTAAAGGGGTGAGGCAAGGGGATCCCCTGTCCCCAATTCTTTTTAATTTTGCTGCAGACTGTCTCACTAGAATGATTCTGCAAGCTCAAAATAATGGTTTATTCATGGGATTGATTGAGCACATCATCCCTAAGGGCGTTGCTGTGTTACAGTACGCTGATGACACTATCTTGTGTTTGAAGCACAATGTTGAGGGTGCCAGGAATCTTAAACTTCTGATGTACCTTTTTGGGCTGATCTCAGGGTTAAAGATAAACTTTGATAAGAGTGAAATTCTAGTCATTAACGATAATGAGAACTGGAGCAACTTCTATGCTGAGGTTTTTAATTGTCAAATTGGGAGCTTTCCCATTAAATACTTAGGAGTCCCCATCAGCCCAAGTAGATTGCATGTAATCGATTGGCAGCCTATCATAGATAAATGTTACAAGAGATTAGATGTGTGGAAAGGTGGCACCATGACCATGGCTGGAAGATCCACCCTGATTAGTGCATGCCTCAGCAATGCTCCTATCTATCATATGACAGTCTACTGTCTTCCTAAGACTACTGTCCAGGCTCTTGATAAATGTAGAAGAATCTTCTTCTGGCAGGGAGGTGGAACTAAAAAGAAATATCACCTCATCAAATGGACTAGAGTCTGTAAAAGCAAAAAGAAAGGGGGAGTTGGTATAAAGGATCTAACTAAGCTGAATATCAGCTTGTTAGCAAAATGGTGGTGGAAGCTTGAAAATGAATCAGGTTTATGGCAGGAGATTGTTAAAATCAAATACCTGTCTAAATCAGATATCCATTCAGTTAGCCACAAACTTAATGACTCTCCCATGTGGGCTGACCTGCTTAAGGTTAAGGATTTATACCTGAAGGGAAGAGAAGTCACCACTGGTGATGGATGTCTTACTAGATTTTGGAAAGATAAATGGGTGTTTGACAGCCCATTATGCTCTATCTGTCCTGAACTTTTTGCTCTCTGTAATCAAAAGGATGCATATGTTAGGGATATGCTGGAAGGTAAAACAATTATTAGTTTCAGAAGATGGCTGCCCATGGACTTACAACAAGCATGGGACAGAATCTGGGAATTAGCTAATGCTGTCAACCTTTCCAGTGATCCTGACAAATTGAAATGGAAATGGGAAGGGAAAGGAAAGTATACTGTAAAATCGATGTACAGATATCTAACAAAGGATGATCAGGGCACATATCCTAAACAAATTTGGACTGGGAAGATCCCTCCCAAGATCAAATACTTCATGTGGCTACTTTATAACGGGGTAGTCCTTACTAAGGACAATCTGATTAGAAGGAATTGGGTGGGCAGCCCAACCTGCTATTTCTGTGAATGTAATGAAACAAATGAGCATCTTTTCTTCCAGTGTCCATGTGCTAAAGTAGTTTGGGGCTGGATTGCCAAGTGCATTGGTGCTTGTGATATACCTAATAGTCTAGGTAGCTGCTGGGGTTGGCTAGATAAATGGATACCTCAAGGAAAACATTTCCATACATTATGCATTTCTGCTGTTTGTTGGGCAATTTGGAAGCTTAGAAATAGAGCTTGCTTTGAAAAGAAAATTATCAAAAACCCGATTGAGATAATCTGTCTAGCTGGAGGTCTAATGAAATCCTGGGCAGGTTTATACAATGAAGCTGACAGGAAGATGCTGGAAGCTGGCGTGGATATGATGATTCAGATAGCAATGAAGCTCATTGCTAACAAGAAGTTCAAGCACTCCAAAGCAGAAGATACCATTGGCAAACAGGACGGCGACACCACCCAGAACTGATCAAAGCGACGGCAACAAGGAACAGCTGGAGACGCGCCTGGTGGACGGTGAGGGAGCCTCTTTTGCAAGCAAGGTGATGAGCTTCTGCATCTGAAATGTGAAGATCGTTGGAGTACTGCTGGTATCTGTTGGTGAACTGCTGTTTCTGTGGCATTCTTGCCAAACTTTCTTCCTCTTGCGCTGGCGGTTAAGCGCAGTCTGTAATCACCGTCTAAACGTTAGGGTCCTCTCGTACGTTGGAGGTCAAGCGCCGATCCTAGAATCTGTCTCCTTCTTTTGCTTGCTTTTCTGGAAACATCTCAAAGATGCTTGTATTTCTGTTTTTTGAATGAAAAATGGAAATGGGGAGCCCCCGTATCTAAAAAAAAAAGTTTCACCCGTACTGCAGGCTACCTCGCCCTTTGGGCGCTGATTGGAGAAGAAGGCTAGGTATCCTGGCCCGATCGCTTGTGCACGGAAAATAGTTATATGAGACACTGTTGCATACGAGCCTCGTGTGACACCTCTAATCGTGCTGCTGCAGGTGGGACCTATCTCTAACTATTCAGCTCGTCTTGCTGTAGGTGGGACCTGCATGAAACACACAGAGAATGCCGCACAAAGGATTCTATGCAATGGTCACCATCGCATAGAATTTTTTCCCCTCCGCATCTACCCTGTATATGATCGAAGTAGTTCTACTATTACGAGCCATATACAGTATCCAAACAACGGTGATGGATTGAAGTGAAACTTAAATTAACTTACACTCGAATCTAACTCAACATGAGGATTTGGAGACCGAAGATTCCATACTTATAAACGACCGCGGAGTCTATTACATGCAAGCCTGCATGGTGGCCTTTGGACTTTTAATTTTTTTTTTTGAAACTTTACACACCCATAGTACCAAACTATATATGCATTGTCCCAAAATTTGAGATTCAAACAACTTTTGTAAAAATTCATATAAAATAACAAATTTCACGTGAATCTCAAATTTTGGGACAATGCACATCTAGTTGGGTACTATTGGTGTATAAAATTCAAAAAAGTTTTAAAACTTCTGAGCATGAATATCATAAGCTCCTCGGCCGCTTATACGTGCGGCAATGCATTTCACTGTGGATTTGAAGTGAATACACAACCAACCAAGAACTAAGTATACTTGTTGGAGTATATATTTGTGTACTCCCTCCGTCCCGATTTAATTGTCGCCGAAGCTACAGTGCCTTGTCCCGAAAAACTGTCGTTGGCTACACCCTGCTACTGGCACCTCCTACGTCTCTGCTCTTGTCGGCCACCATTCCCTCCCTTTTCACCTTTTTACAGCGGGTTCAACTTGGGAGTCTAGCACCTTCTGGCCTCTCCCTCATCCATATCCTCCGCCAGAACAATTCCCATCTCCATGCCCCTCCGACTCTTCTTCTACGGGGATGGAGATGGAGATGCCGCTGCCCTCGGAGAGGCCGTTGCGCTGGGCCAACCTCGCTCGCGCCGCGGGACCTCGCCTACCTCGCGAAGCTGCCATCGCAGAAGCTTGCCCACGCCGCGAAGCGGCCTCGCGCCACCGAGGGAGCTCGTCCGTGCCGTCGTTGGAGCCTAGCTCGCGCGTCTCCGTGCTGGCCCGCGCCGCCCAGAACACACCACGATACCGTGGCCACCCCGCCTGCTAGCTCTGCGCCGCCGCGACCGCCCTGCTTGCACCATGCCTGTTCGCGTTCGCCGTGACGGCCCTGCTCGCGCCGCCGTGACCGTGGCCGCCCTTCCCACGCCCACCGCGCGCGTCCCCGCCGGCTGGCGCTGCGCCGCCGTGGCCACCTCCTCGCGTCGTCGTGACCGCGACACCGGCGCCACGGCCACCGCGCGCATCCCGGCCCGCTCGCGGCTGCGACGCCGTGGCCACCTCCTCGCGCCGTCATGACCGCGACCGGCGCCCACGGCCGCCGCGCGTCCCCAGTCCCGCCCGCTCGCGGCTGCGCCACCGTGGCCACCTCCTCGCGCCGTCGTGACCGCGACCGGCGCCCACGGCCGCCGCGTGCGTCCCAGGCCTGCTCGCGGCTGCGCGCCGCGGCCTCTCCTTGCGCCGTCGTGACCGCGGCCGGCGCCACGCCCACCGCGCATCCTTGCCCGTTCGCGGCGCGCCGCGCGCGGCCCTCCTCGCGCCGCCGTGACTGCGGCCGCCCGCTCGCGCCTGCCGCGACCGCGCCCCCTCCTCGCATCGCCCCGATCGCGGGCGCCCTGCTCGGGCATGCCCGCTCGCACCGCCGCGGCCCCGGCGTGGATCTTCCTCCTCCGTCTCGTCATCGACGCGCTTCTTTCTCCGAGTCTCTTCCCTCCTCCGTGCCTTTCATGCGTGGCGGCGCAGGGGTCAACATGCGGGATCTGGAGTGCGAGGAGGCGAGAGGAGCGGGCGAGGAACGAGCGCGGGTCATGCGGGATCTGGATTGGGAAGGAGGCGCGGAGGAGCCGAGCGGGGAGCGAAAAATTACCACGCATGCAACGGCCGGAGAGAGATAAATTACCACGCATGCCCGACCGCAAATGATTACATCGATAGGTCACGAGTCTTTTAGCCATGGCCTTGATACATGTGCCCTCCTCCCGACGACAATTAAATCGGGACGGAGGGAGTAGTGTGTTAGAAAACATGGGCGGATCTAAGGCCCCCCCCCCCCCCAGCTGATGCAACCATGGAGGTATGAAGAGGGTAAGGGAGAAGAAGAGGTGAAAAAAGGGAATAAAACTGGTGGAGAAAAGAAGAAAAATCAGAAGATAGAGGAAGAATAAGGAGATCAGCCTCCCTTCAATAATGTTCTAGATCCGCCGTTGTTAGAAAATACTTCCTCCGTTCTCATAAGAATGCAATTCTGGAACAATATCATGATTTTGTATATCAAATTTGATCAATTATAGATAAAAGAATAAAAATATTTATAATATCAAATAAACAGCATTAGATTTATTATAAAATATATTTTTATAGTAAACTAATTTAGAGCCATAAATATGAATTCTATTTATTAGAAATTTGGTCAGACGTAAAACACTCTAGCTGGCACGCATACTATAGTTAAAAATCTAAAAAAAAAAGTATAGCCAATTTTGGTTAGACCTAGCTCAAAATTTAATTTGTATTACATTTCTCATGCTTAGGTTCTTTTATTTAAAACAATATGGTGCCTTAAATATTTGAAACACATGAATTTCATATGAGTTATACCAGAATTACATAGAAATCGATTCACTTTTTTTTATGAAAAATGCAGGAATCCATTTTTCGCTGCCTGACGCAATAATTAAACACATTTTAACACTCGCTGGTTTATCGGCTAGCACTGGCTAGTCGGTAGCTGGAGTCCTAGGAACACAAGTATGGGTACGATGGCTCTGAAACGAAGGACGACGTGGCTCTGAAACGAAGGACGACGGTGTTATTGTGTGCGCCAGAGGTCGCTGGGGCAAAAATAAATGGCATGCATATATACTGCAGCAGCCAAAAGCACAGTAGAACGAGGCACATGCGTACTCCTGCAAGACTTGCCGGTCGTCGACTTGCACAGTTGCACGCATTATTTGTGTTCTATTGATAGTACCTACAGGCTCCAGGTGAGCACATCATGTACAGTACAAACACACGGATCTGACACATGCATGCATGGTAAGTAAGGTTTTGTTTAGTACTGGGCAAAATTTTTGGGAATCCACATTGTAACATCATGTACAGTACAAACACACGGATCGACACATGCATGCATAGTATATTAGGCCTTGTTTAGTTGGCAAAATTTTTGGTAATCCATATTGTAGCACGTTTTGTTTGTATTTAACAAAAATTGTTCAACCATAGACTAACTAGGCTCAAAAGATTCATCTCGCAATTATATTTCAAACTGTGTAATTAGTTTTTTATTTCGTTAATATTTAGTACTCCTTACATGCGTCAAAAGATTGATGTGATAGACTGATAGGGCTGACTTTTGAGGTTTTGGTGTTTTGGAGGCAACTAACCATGGCCTAAACTTTGCGTTCATGATTAAAAAAAAACCCTTTGCGTTCAGTTGTGGCATAAATTTTTTTTGAGGAAATGTTGTGGCATAAATGGCAGAGCCGGATAGTTTCTGGATTAGGCCCATTTCGGATAGTGTAAGATCGACGCGACACGGTCCCTGGTGGGCGCGCCTATAGGCCTTCAACGGTAACGTGTTCTTTTCCGCGGGTCGGGGCTGACGCAGCCTATGCTTCTACCAACTGGGCCGCCATGGTGGAGTGACTACGGCACAGTGGGCCTGACACCAACCTGTTCTTCTACCAATTGCCCCCAACGGCCTGTTGCGGGCCGTGAAGACATGCACCTGGGATTTGGGGCTTCTGCCGATATCAGCTAGATAATTACCCTTGAAAATCCCAAGTGCTCCTGTGTGGTGCTGAAGAAGTGAAGAGTGAAGACTCCTAGAAATACTTGCTAGTACTTCATTGCACCATGTCAAAATGTGTCTAGGCATAATTTTAAAAAATGTGTCAAGGCATTGGTTGACGTGTTCATCAGGAATATGATACCAGAACTGAATCTTTTCGTTTCATTGATAGGGACACGGAAGCACGACGACCTGATCCAGGTTCTGGTGTGGTATCTGACTGCTTGCCCGTGATTACTTCTATATTTTAGTTGGTCAGGAGAAGGATGGCATGGCAGTGGCACTAACCCTAATACTGTTGTCTGTGTTTTCCTCCAAAAGCAGCTGGGGGCTGAGGGAAAGGATGGACTCTAGTTGCCCCTTGAAAGGCTCAGTCTCTCAGATGGACCTACTGCTTGTGGGCCTCTTATTGCACACTCACTCTTGCTAAAGCTAACAGTGAATAAAATTTATACAGCCATGCGAGGTAAGTAAACAAGTGGATAAACTGATTACAGATAATGTGGACATCCATGCAAGAAAATAGAGAGAATAAGAAGGTGATATACAACAAAAGAAGAGATATTCATGGGAGAATATGAAAGTTCAATCAGCTATGCAAGGAAACTAATTAGTCGATGGCTGAAACACCTTCAAGACAGGTTTATTTTCATTATGGGCAAGTTGTTGCTGCAAGTCTTGCTTGAGTGAGTCGTCGCTAAAGGATCCCTTGAGCCACACTTCCTTGAGGTTGCGAATCTGTTGTAGCCCAGAAAGTTGCAAAGAAGATCCACTAGAGCAGTGAACTTTCACCACGTCAACGTGTGAAAGTTCTCCAACAAAAGTTGCCTCTAGTTTGGTGCTGCAATCAATTGTTAGGATACTAACACCCTCAGTCATGCTCACGCTGAGCTTACCATCATCATAAATCGGTTTCAAACAGAGGCGACTGGCGCGTTCCTCATTCTCATGATCTAACAATTGATCGAGGATGACCTGCATGTCCTCTTCTTGTCGTAAGGTCACCTCAAGGTCCAATATTTGTGTTACGGTGGCAAACTCCTTGATCCAGCTGCCTGCAAGTATGCGTACATGCCCATGTAGCTTAAGGCATTCATCCAGGGACTTGGGTGGTCGCTTGATAGTGCCATCCAAACAAGCAATCCGACCATCCTTATTATTCTTATCCAGTCGCACTGACAACTGCTTCAGATGCGGGAGATCCGTGATGGCAGCAAAGAAGAGGTGGACGTTGTCCGGGTTGACGCCGCACACCGCAAGCCTGCGGAGTTCTGTAAGCTTGGGGAGCTCCTTTAGAATGACCGCCTTTCCGCCGGTACCTACATTAGCAATACCAAAAGTTTGGACGGTCGTCAGCTCCCCAAACCCTGCAGGAACTTCAACACCTGCATTGCTATCAATTATGCTCCGACGACAGCACAGCTTGCTGCTTGTAGACGTAGAAGAGTCTTGTGCCGGTGTCGGTGAAACCGTTGTAGCAGCTGCGTCTTCTTCTGCTGGTGCGGACGGAGCATCTGCTGCAACTGTTGCAGGGTCTTGTGTTGGTTTGTATGGGACCAGGACCATGCTGCCACCTTCATCCCATCGTCGTCGTTCACTATGTCTGGTGCCACCACGAACATACTGGAGCTTGTCTAGCTTCGTGATGGCCTCTGGAAACGTGGCTATGGAAGTGTCTGTAACATCTAAAGTCTGAAGCTGCCTCAGGTCACCCAAGGACTTTGGCAGACTGGTAACCCTCTGCATCCTCGTAGGGACAGGAACTTGAGCCGAGGAAACACCTCCACGACGTGCTTAAGGTGATCATTTTCCACACCTGACGCATCCTCCAGATCTAGCACCCGAACATATTTCATCTTTATTTCTTTAGGGTCAAACATGAATGGCATGCACTTACCAAAAACTGTTAAAGACCGTAGTTTTGAGAAATCAATGCTCCTGAACGCAGCCTTGTCCTTGTCACTGATATTTCTAACTGTGAGGTGCTGCCCCGGCGGCCCCGCACGTTGCGATGCGTTCAGGCTGCAAGGACCCTCTAATGCTAAAACAAGGTTGTCTTCCAACGGTCGTGAGGTGACATATTCATGGAAGAAACCATTCACTTGGTACTGGACAGGCCTACTTGATTGCTGTAGCCGGATCAAATTGAATTTGAAAAGTTCAGATATCAGCCTCCTTCCATTCTCTTCCGCCGTATCACTGGATGTGTCCCTGACGTAACCCTCTGCAGTCCACCGCCGTAGCAAACGCCTGGACCTGACGTTACGGCCCACTAGAAAAACTGGAAGATAGAATATACATGGCTTAATGTCATCCTTGCAATTTTCCAAGACCGACTGCATCCATGAAAACAGGCCACTTAAACTATGGGCTCCTTCCATATTGTGCATAAAGTTATCATCTATATCCTTCAGCTTCAAGTACATCCCCTTTTTCAAGGACTTCTTAGAGCATCTCCAACAGTTGGCCATTTTTCCTTTGCCATTTGTTGGAGAATGCCAAGTCTCAAAATCATTTACCAAAGGAAAAAAAAAGGTGATCTGCAACAGTTGGGCATTTTTGACTTGCCATTTTCCAAAATTGTGGACCCAACAAGATTTGTCCGGGATATTCTTTCTTTTGCCGCGCTCTTCCCGCAATTCGTCTCCTCTTTGCGCGCGCGGGAAACTCATCGAGGTGTGTGCTGCTGTTCCTTTCGTCTACTAGATCGTTTGGCTTTGATCAGCATGTAGTCGCTATGCATCAAATGATGAGGCAGTAGATGCAGGAGCACAGGAACAAAACATCAAATTGATGATGCACTGAAAACCATGCTCCTCCAATCATTACATTTGGCGGCCAATGAACAAACACAGGAGCACAGCAGCAGGGCGACAGCAGCAACAGGTTCTGCCCTTTTCCGCGCGCGACAGCAACAGCAGAGCGACAGTCCAGCGACACGGAGAAGGAAATAGGAGTCGCGCACGGAGAGGAGGCGCGCACGGAGAGGAGGCGCACGTGTACAGGACTCCTGGATTCACGGGATTCTAAAATTGCCAAGCCATTGAGCCTATGCAAAAATGCCAAGTTTGGTCCATCAAATGCCAAGTTTGGCAAAATACATAAGTCAAATGGCCAACTGTTGGAGAGCAATTTTTAAGGTTTTTTGCAAATTCCTAGAATGCATAACCCAAATGGCCAACTGTTGGAGATGCTCTTATAGCACTCAGCTACAGCGGCTATTACTTTGGGAAGCCCACCACACCTAACCATAAGTTTTTCTGAAAGTCCCTTGACACGTCCATCGTTCTTCCCTTCTGAAGCATCCATATTATCGTAATCAATCTACAATCGAGAAATAAACTAAACCTGTAAGTTCACACAAATCACTTGGAAACAATGCTACTAAATTACATGCATGTTTAGAGTTCTTACAGAATATTGCATTCATGACCAAACTTAAATAAAGATTTAGTTTCAAACTAAAAAAAGTAAGAACCAAATTTAAAAGAGGATTGTAATATGGATAATCGGTACCATGAATGAAAGTGAAACGCAGAAATAGAAGCCAAAACAACCAAATGCAATGCTATTATATTATTGACAAGTTTTATCTGAATAGGCAATATAATATAGTAAAATTGATTTATGGTCTTGTGCCGCAAACAGTTGTTTTAGTTAACTAGTATATTGGTACTACTCCACTTATAGAGCATCTCTAGTACTATACTTCATAAATCAAACTACATATAATAGCTATTTTAAATATAATGGTCTTGCCTCATTTCGCTATTTTAAATATTTGACAATTTTCCTCCTATAGTAAAAATTTATGTTTTGTATATTTTAATTTTTGAAAAATTGAATTTGATTGTGAACCATAGCTTTTGATTCACTTATTTTTATTATTTATTAATTAACTAGCCCATCAACCCGTGCGTGAAAAATTGAATTTGATTGTGAACCATAGCTTTTGATTCACTTATTTTTATTATTTATTAACTAGCCCATCAACCCGTGCTCTTGCACGGGTTGTGTTAACTATATCAATTATTGATCTATATTTTCATGCATGCATATCATAGTTTTTCTTTCCTTTTCATAGCACCTCTATGTATTTTGAACATAGGCATAAACTATGGTTGTTCTAAATACTAATGACTGCAGTGATAATTCAGATTATCTACTATAATATAGTAGGTAAACAGTTAGTTGTCAATTTAGCTTGACTTTAGATATGTGGCTAGTTCAAATTCAGATCCATGGGTTAAACTATGTTGTTTTACACAATAGCAGAAATGGCCGATATCCTTCGGCTACTATTATCAATGATATTAGAGTCTACAAAAGACATGACCATATGATTGTATATATTTTTTTGTTAGAAGTACTATAATTTTTCTTTTTTTAACAGACGTTGTGAGGATTAACGTGAAGGCTCAAACGACATTTCTAGTTAGAATTTCTAGGCTCTCTCTATTTTCTAGCAAGATGTAACATCATAAATCAATTTTTTTGAACTTTAATCTATATGTTATAATTTTGTATCCACATATTAAGATGTAAATCTAGTTTTCAATTTTTTATTAAAAATATTATTAACCAATAGTGAATGTCATGGATATACATTAAGCAACCAATGGGAATGGTAGTCCATATAATTATTTCGATGTTATTGTTGTTTTTTCTTTTTTCTTCGTCTAATAAAAATCGACGGCGAATCTTTCGTCGTCCCTTTCTAAAAAAATTATTTCGATGTTGTATTAGCCAAGTGCCTCACCTGAGAGTTTCTAGCATTTATCTTTTCTTTCGAACGTGTCTGGTGCAAATTAATGCTCAAGTTAGTAATGACATTATATTAATAAGTTATTAAATTTCTATTCTATTTCTATTAAAATATTATTAACCAATAGTGAATATCATGGACACAACTGATATGACTTTATAATTATTAATACATTATAAACCAACCAACGTGAATGGTAGTCCATATAAATCATGCCTAGCCCTAGAAGAGGAGAGCGGCGCTAGGGCTTATGGCAAGAGAAGAGTGGCAGCGGCCAGGGGAAAAGTCGTGGTCGCGGCCTTCCATACGGGGACGGGAAGAGAACAGGGAAAGTAATTGGTGCTTGCGGCCTTTCATACGGGGAGGGGAGGCGAACCGGGAAAGTACGTAATTGGTGCTTACTAAGTGGCAAGGTCGGCAATTATCCTACAACTCCATATGAGAGTAGAAAACTCTAAAAACTGGGAGTACCTGATAAAATGTGGAGTTGGCCTCTAGCTCCACTTTTTTCATAGAGCAGAGTTTTTGGAGCCGAGGATGTTTTGCAATGCGAAGCTAGAGCGGAGCTAAAAAACGAGAGCGGAGTAGTCCCAAATAGACCGAGCCCATATATTAACAAAACGTTTGGTGAGGATTAACGTGGAGCCTCTGTTGGGGCCTCTAATTAGTAATAGTAAGATTTATTTTTCTTTGTTTCTGCATCCTTTGATTCTAATCTAATGGTTTTGAGATTTGGGTGACCCAATTATATTTCTCTCCCAAATCTAGTAGGAAACCAAATTTGGGTGACAAAATTAATTTTGTCACCTTGTGTCACCCATGTAACATATAGACAGACTCAACTGAAAACCTGCTCTCAAGTTGTTGGATCGGATGTCACGATTTTATTCCAAACACTAGCTGCTTGTTTTGTTCCGGGCATGGAGGTCGGCACTCGGCATATTGAGGCCAAGCCAAACATGTCGTAGAGGGCCTGAGGGTTACTTCTAGTTTGGGAAGGGTATAACCTTAACTACTAAAGTATTCTCTAAAATATATTTATTAATTAATTACTTAAAAACTGAAAAAGATGAAGGTACCATGGGACTTTTTCAAGCATGTGTAAAGAATAGGTTTTTCACATATCTAATTGGCTCCGCTCGGCTGTGGTTGTAGCTGCGCGCAGCAGCAGCCAACCAAAAGGCAGTACCGATCGAGCAAGCCCAACGAGTCTGACAGAACTTTTTTTTTGTAAAACGTTCATGTATGTAAGCTGATGGCTTTGGTCTCTAAAAGTTTATGGATGCGGTCATCACCTTACTTAAACACTGGCTAATCTCATAGAACTGAGCTATTCAATACGCTCAATGCATTGCACCAAAAATTACATACAAAAAGATGCAGTCATTTGTAATAGGGAATTTCGCCACAGGACACCGCAAAACACATAAAAGCTGTAACACACCGCAAAGGCAGAATTTGTCCAGTACCATTACAAATTTGTGGTCGTTTGCTGTAACACACCGCCAGTGTGTTACGAAGAATACACCCAGCAAGATATGTTACAAGAAATTCTTGATGTGGTTTTTTTCTTTTTTCGTAACACACTGGCGGTGTGTTACAGCAAACGACCACAAAATTATAATGGTACTGGGCAAATTCCTGCCTTTGCGGTGTGTTACAGCAATTTTATGTGTTTTACGGTGTCCTGTAGCTAAATTTCCATTTGTAATATGGTCTACATTTGACATGTCAAATGAACATAAATGTTTATAAAATCCTTTCATCCCTAGCAACATGTGGGGCATTTACCTAGTAGACTAAAAACGCACACGCATCCCCCCAACACGCACGTCTTGACGGACTATTAAATGTGACGATAGCTAGCTATAATATACACGTTGAGATGATTCGTCTACAAGTTAGATTTGTTTTGGTACCAAAAGATGGAGGGAGTATATGTACTACCAGTGCAGGACAATGAATGGATACAGTAAGTACACATGTATACAGTACGCACCTCTTGATGAAAGAGACGAAGAGCACATCAGTTTCTAGACAATGAACATTGACCACTTTTTCGGCGTTATTATTTACGCAGTGCATGGCCACACTTCGGTCATCTGTAATGACAATGGTGTGGTTGTAATCACAGGTAGGCTGGGACAAGCAGAAGGCAGCATTTATAGCGTCCCAATCCTCCGTGGACCTCACGCCATCAAATACAAGCAACGTTTCAGTTAGGGCCTTGTTTAGAATCTAGATTTCACCCCCAAATTTCACTATGCAGAATTCCTATTCCCCGTCACATCAAAATATCGTAGCGTCGATAGATCTTAAATATAGATGAAATAAAAAACTAATTACAGTTCTGTTGTTGTACTTTGAGACGAATCTTTTGAGTATAATTTATCAATATTTGACAATATTTCACAAATACAAACGAAATTCTTCTACCGGTCTTATACAGTATGTGAACGCCTGAATTTGCACTCCCAATTTTGGGATCTAAACAAGGCCTAGGTTCACCAGACACAACTGACACTCTTGAATTATGTCTCGGCGTTCAGATATGAGATGTGTCATCGCCAATTTCATAAGATCAGCACGATCCGAAAACAAATCCTGAAGCAGGCGCCAAGACAGCCCCTCCAGGCTGAAGGGATGAGGAACTTCCACCCAGCAGTAGTAACGGAATGCGAATATATTTTCTGGATCAAGCATTTTTTTGCTGTAAGACCATTTGACTATTGCTGATTTCCCAACACCAGCCATCCCAAACACCGACACCACGTGCTGGGTACGCCATTCCATTAGTATGCAATTACTGATCCAGTTGTCATAATTCTGTAGTCTTTTATTACTTGTCGGATAACGACGACGATCATATATGCTTGTCACTGAAGCAATAGCCGCTTCGCGTTTATAAGGCTAGTCTCAATGGCAGCCGTCATCACTGCACGGTTTCACATATTAACACGTCATCAAGATTGAAATGAAACCATTCATGAAACAACTCCAGCAATGGAGCATTTCATTTTGTTGTTTCCAAGGCTAAGCAAAGCATTTAATTGCTGCAAGATGATTGGATCACATGCAAGATGGTGAAACAATTTGGTCATCAGTTGGGTTTCACACGGTTACCAAAGTCTAGGAACAGTGCGTACGAGTTTCACCACATGGTGAAACTCTTTTTCTTCTCTACTCTCTATTTCATGCAAAAGTGCGATATTTGCGATGTAAGACTCTAATTAACGTGCGTAAGATTTACACCTCCATTTAAACCTCCACTGAGACTGGCCTAAGGCTCTTTGCGGCCCTGCGACGGCAAGTAGTAATAATAAATTTATTAGTTAAACTGGTAAAGCACGTGTGTATGTGTGTGTGTCGAGAGAGAGGAAGAGAGAGAGGACACGTACCATCCCCATGTCGTTATCCCTGACACAGACCAATCGTTCTTCATCACCATCAACACAGTAATTCGCCACATCTCGGTCATTCGTGACGACAACAAAACAGCAGCATCTACGAATCTCGGGTACTAAGAATTTGGATTTTATGACGTCCCAGTCATCTGTGGAACGCAGGCCGTAGATAACCACAAGAGAGTTGTTGAGGTGCTCACGGCATTCTTGGATCACATCTTCTTCCGACATACTCAGCACCCTCCCAAATTCAGAACCACCAAAAATATCGAACAACTCGTCCAGATCACCATCATAGAATCCATAATGGCCCATAGGCCGACACATGCGCCGCGAAAAGTCCTGCAGGTTCAGCGCCTGTTGGTCGCCCACCACAGGGACCCATGTTAGACGCTTGAATTTCACTCCGCCGCCCAATAATTCTCGAGAATTCTGCCTGGCTTGGGTGTACAACGTTTTGTCAAGTCTTGATTTCCTCTGACCATCACCACACACGGAGATGATTGAATCAAGCTTCATTTTCTCTGTCTGCGACCTGCAGGTAGCTATAGGTAAGAAGCATCATGCATATATAAACAGTTATAAGTTGTTTAATACTTTCTTTCTTTGTCTAAAAAGCGAGCAATTCTATGGTACCCTTTTACTAGGAAGTAATACCTTAAATAAATCTGAGTCATTGATTTTTTTAGCATTTTTAATTATTTAATTGATTAAACGATCTATAAAAAAGAAAAAAATATATTCTCAAATCCTACTCATCACGGCATGCATAAGTGGACGTGCATGTCTTTCCTTGTTCATGCTCACGGCAATATCCTTCCTTTTCGGTGTTCATTAGAATCGATTATGGCTAATGACGATATCCTTCCTTTTTATGAGTTTTTATTTATTAATGTGTGTTATATATATTTTTTAAAAATCTCTATGCTCATAATTATTTTTTTCCCTAATAACACGTTCATATACACAATTTAATTATCACCTTTTTATGAAAAAAGACAAGTTATGTTCATAAAAACTATGTAACATTAATTACTTAAAAAATGAATTAGACCTACCACATATCATTCAAAATATTGCATGCAAAAATACAAAGATCTTTGTATTAGTTCTAAATACCCATATAAAACAAGTCTCTACATGTGTGCAGTGTGTCCATCTATTTGGATGCATGTGTAGCATTATCCACGTTATATAAAAACCTTAGATCATTTCAAACCCGAACAACCCGACCCGAACTTTGCGGGTAACCCGAATGCCCGGCTGACTTCCATATAGATCATTTCGGTATCCAAGATTATTTGATATTTTTAAATTTTTTTTTCAAAATATGTATACTTACAATGATATTTTGAGACCTAAAACAGTTTTAGTTAAAAATATTTTCAACTTCAGAGTTGTAGATTGCGTCGAGGGCTATAATTTTGATATAAAGTTTATCTTAATTCGAGCTCATATGAAAAATTTTGAATTATTCTATAATATAACGTTTTTAGATGAGACTTAAAACCAAGTTTAGGGATCTAGATGGCACCGTCAACCAAGTTTAGGGATCACTGGTGATTACTTTATAAGTTCAGGGACCTGGATGACACCGTCAGCCAAGTTTAGGGACCCAAAGTCATCACTTTACAAGTTCAGGGACTGGGATGACACCTCATGCCAAGTTCAGGGACCGGTGATGAATTTTACTCTTAGATCTATATGAAGGATATTACTTCGTAGGAGGTACGATGTGATAATTGGCATCTAGATCAACAGTCCATAGTTATTTGAGTGTACTATAGCAAAAATGCAACTATGAGTTATGTCCCATTTAAAGTGATCCACGTTTGATCAAGTTTCTAGTGAATTGTATTATCATATATTGCTTCAAATTAATTTATTATACATTCTATAATTAATCTAATGAAATTTATTTGATACAATAGATATGGTTACTTTTACCTATAATTGGTTAAACTTAAGATACTAAAACATGATATTGTGCATGAATTATATTTTTTTCAATGGAGTAATAACAAAAGTAACAGATTCAAAAGCCACATTGCATATCGGTACTCATTTATCAGTTTGAGCATGTTTATATACTTATTTTAATATATTACTGTAATGTAATTAAATAGTAATATAAAATAAGTACAATCAAATACTCTATACATACTTCCATGTTTATATACTTATTTTACTTTAAATAGTATATAAAATAAATATAATCAAATACTCTATGCATACTTTTAGCATACATACTACTCTACCATAGATAGTGTAGTATGATTACACACTTTGTATACATATACTTAATTTGTTGGGCCATATATATAGGCTAAAACTTGACTTTCTACTTATGATTGTAATGAATTGAATTACAATGAAGGTGTGGGCGGGAAGGAGGAGGCAATTGCTTATATACTTAATTTGTTGGGCCATATATACAGTCTAAAACGACACTTAATTTGGGATGGAAAGAGTACCTTTTTATAGAATGCACATATAGATGGACGACAACCGTCAGAGTACTGTAGGAGCCTTGATACCAGCAGGTTCGTGCTCGGCGCGTAGCTGATGGGCAACGACAAGTGTTGCGTTGACACGACTATCCGGCTGCTGTTGTTACTCTTGGGTGGCAAGCACATTCTGATGGTGTTCCACTCTACCATATCGGATACATGTTCCACGATAACGAGATACCTTTTCTCGTTCATCGTCTCTGGTTGCATGCTGCACTGCGTATCGTTGGTGAGACAAGTGCTGTTGGTCAGTACTAACTGATCTTGCAACGTCTTGCGGAACTCTTCTTGCTTAAAAGGATGAGTAATCTTAACCCAGGCACGGTGGTCGAACCAGTTGCTGGTATCTGGGTCGTGGTAAGCACTGTTGATAAGGTTGGACACATCACGGTCATAACCTCCGCATAACCAGATGACTTGAAGGTCGGCATCAACTACAGCATCAGGGACGATAAGCAAGCTTTTTAGGCCGCCGTCCACTTCCCGTAAGCTGCCAAGCTCATCCGCCAACAGTTGGAGTAGGATCCGGAATGCTTTGTGTGACGCATTCTTGGTGGTGGTGGCCTTCTTGGAGTCCAAGCTTGAGCCGGAGCCAGAGCCGAGAGGGGAGCCATCGTCGGTGCTGAAGAGGTTGTAGCGTTTGTTCCGACGGCTCACATCCTCGACTCTAGCCTTGAGTATCTTCATCTCGGCGGCAGCCTCGTCGAGGTGCCGTGGAGGCGCCAGGCAGCGTGGCACCGCCCAGGGTGGCACCGCGCGCAAAAGGCTTGTCCATGCCGTAGACTCGTGAGGGTCCACGTGGTTGACGAACTCCACCCAGTTCTCGACGTCGAAGGCCAGGTCACGGAGCTGCCGAACAAAGGTCCTCACCACCTCGTTCTTCTTGGCGCGCTCCTTGTTGGCGACTTTCATGAAAGATTGCATCATTTGAAACTCTCCCGTGATGAACGCCAAGTCCTGCTGCACCCCTTCCTTCAATTTCTTCTCCTCCTCCAACGCCGTCTGGATCCGAGTCAGTGCCACCTCCACCACAGTCTTGGTCATCCCGAGCGCCATCTCCGCCATGATGCCAACCTCTCTACATACACAAAAATTAAAACACAGTTATTTTCTTGAGAAGACATGAATTAAATATTTTTTTTTATGAATGAAACTTATGTTAGCTGTGCCGTGCTGGTTCCACAAACGCTCGCGGAACATTGATTTTCCTTATATATTTATTTACATGCAGATACATGGCAAGCACAAGGTACGATCGAAACGCAAGCTAAGCTTATTTGTTCTCTTTTGCGAAATGATACCGAAACAGGATATCTCAGCATTAGATGGTATAGTGTGCGCTAACTTCTAAGTCAAATATCTATATTGCTTTGACCATTAATTTTAAATCAATTATATAGGTTCATGATATAAGGTTTATGTTTCTAGATTCATTTGAGATCTACAAATAATTTTTCGACCATCGTAGCGATCTCAAATGACAAAGTTCAAAACTATGAATTTGTAGATCTCATTGATAACTATAAGTTTCATATAAAAAGAATCTTTGTCCAACACAAGAAAAAGATATGATTTTTCTAAGGCAACAAGATTGGTACGCGATTAACATTCTGTTGAAATTTTATACTGTTCTTTAATTCTTTTTAAGAATTGAACAATCTTAGATGAAAAAGAATCAATCTAAAAGTTGTACATCTCATTGATCACAACAATTTTACAAAAGGTATATTTATCTGACACAATGTAAGAAATGATTCTCTTAAGGGCGACATGCCTAGTACGCGATTAATATGTTGCTGAAACTTTATACTATTATTTTTAAAAAAAATGCTGACCTCAAACGACAATATTTAAAAGTATAAACACATAGATTTCATCAAGAGCTAGATTTCTATGTAAAATGTATCTTTATCCAACACTATACCTGCAGAAAGATATGGTTTTTCTACTTAAGGTGATAAACTTGGTACATGATTAAATTGCTGCTAAAACATTATGTTAGTTTTTTGATTCATTTTACTATGCTTGAAATTTCTTCTTGTTTCCTCCTGTTTCCTCCACAAAATTCTAAACCTGTTTTAATTATATTCACAACGGGTATTTTGGTCTTTTCGTACTGTGAACCCCCCCCCCACACCACACACACACACACATACAGCACCGCGACCGTGCGCCCGACCCATCCGCTCCCCCCGTCCGCTCCCCCGCTCATCGCCCATCGTGCCGCCTCCATCGTCGCACATCGCCGCCGCCGTCCGCGTCCTCGCCAAACCCGCCCACGCCGTCGCCCCTGATCTCGCCGCCGCCGCCGCCCTCGCCCCTCGCCGTGCCGGCTTTTTCTCGCCCGCGCCACCACGCCCTCGCCCCGCACCATGCCAGCCTTCCCTCTCCTCGCACCTACACGCCCTCGCACGGCGGCGTCGCGCCGGCTGTCCTGCTGCGCCGCCGCCCCTGCCCTCAGCGTGAGCAGTTCAGAAATTTCATATCCACTCGCCAAGCAATGCAAATTTCCTGCGATCATCTGTTGGTGCAGCAAAAGATGCAGGCATTTGCATGCAATGCATACACAGTTTACACGGGGATCACCACGTTCTCCTCCTGCAGCGTCACTGGCATGCCGTCGAACAGCAGCGTCACGGGCGGCCACGCCACGGCGGTGCAGTTGAAGCACGTGTCGAAGCCCCCAGCGAGGACACGGGCGCGCCGACATAGTGTCCTTCTTCATCATTTGACCTTCTTCATCACGTCCTTTGTCTGCACTATGCAATGAGGCGAGGCAAGCGTGATCCGACGATCGCCGCCGCCACCGCTGCCATCGCCGTGCTCTGCGTCGCATCGTCAGTTTTCCAAGTCGATGCCACTGCCGAGGCAGAAGAGCTCACGACGCAGCTGTCGAACGGCTTCACCGCAGCACACACGCCGAACACGCCGGTGCCGTTCGAGCCCGTGCTGTACGCGCCGAGCGGCGCCTTCGCGCTCGGCTTCCTCCGCGTGGGCACGTCGGCGCTCGACCTCGCCGTGGTCCACCTCCCGTCCTCCTTCCCCGTCTGGCGCGCCACGCCGGCCCGCCTCTGGGACTGGTCGCGCCCGGCCACGCTCACGTTCGCCGCCGGCAGCCTGGCCCTCCTCACCGGCGGCCAAGACGACACCGCCGACTACAGCGTGCTGTGGCAGACGCTCGACGCCGTCGGCGACGTCGTGGAGCTCCTTGACTCGTCCAACCTCGTCGTCCGGCGGTACGAGAAGCTGCAGCCGGAGTGGGAGAGTAGACGCGGAGGAAGCAAGCTGCATTGGGTGCCTGCGCGCAGAGCGGCGAGCCGCAGGGCACGGGTCGGTACGAGGCGGAGGCCGCCTGGTCGAAGGGCGGCGCGGGCGACGCGGGGCAGCCGGCGCAGGGGATCCATGCGGCGTCGCTGGTGGTGTCGACGGCCAGAAGCAACTGCTGCGGCAGCGTGCCGAGGCAGCTACTCCAATTATTATTTTGACAAATATCAAATTACCGTACTACCCTTGATTAGAAAAAAGAAATAAAAAAACAGAATTACCACCCATTTATTTGGAGTCATAATTATCTGAGTTTTGGAGGAAATGGGAAGAAATTTGGCCGATATAACCCACCGGTCATACACATCAGAATTTCCTTCTGTTTCCTCTCTAAAATTTCCTTCCATTTACTCCAGCCTTTCTATCTGTCGGATCGGTCCGGATCGGTCGATGTGAGCCGTCGAATTTTTTTCCAATTATAGTAAAAAATCTCTAGTTTTTTAAGTATCTTAACGATCTCAAATAAAAAAATTCAAAACTATAAAGTTGTACATCTCATCGAGGGCTACAATTGTTATATAGAAGTCATCTTCATTCGAGGTTGCATGAAAAAGTATGATTTTTCTAAGATTGAGTCTTGTCGCTGACATGTTCAGTTTTCAGATCCATGTTGATGCTGAATCGACATGCAACGTCATCTATTGGATCGAATAAACGTCCATATGGACATGGATGAGACCCAAACCAACATCAATAATCCATAAATGCATTTTTGGACTTAAGGACCTTATAAAACCCACTGACAACTTCGAGGAACTCTAGTGCATTTAACTCAATCTAAATTTTGGTTTCGAGTTAAACTACTGTAGGCGCTGCCTAAAATTACGAAAATTTGCATATACCACTCGACTCTAAATTCTAGCTATTTTACTCTTGGCCATCACACCTCGATACGGATTGTCTAGCTCATAGAAATATATGCTGAACAAATTTGATTGTATATTTGGTATTGGTAGATCTGGTGATAGACACTGATAAAATGAACATGAATGTGCACAAACAAAAAGACGTACGTATAAAATTACACCTCGAACAAGAGATTCAAAAATGCGCCTGATGATAGATAATAAAAAGGACAAGGAGGCAAGAGATCAGCAAGCACCCTAACCTGCTGGTGAAATTGCGGTGCTAGATTGGATTCAGAAGTACGGTGTGCTCGACTGGAAGTGAGGCAAGAGAAGTTGAGGTTAAAGTGCGTCTGCTTGATTATCTCGACGGAGGCAGAGCCCTTCTTATTGGACCTGACCTTGAGTTTTACAATCCAGTCAGAATGGATAATCAAGCTGCCATGCGCCTGATGATAGATAAAAAGGACGAGGAGAGGCAACTAACCTGGTGAAATTGCACAGTGCTAGCTTAGGATTCAGAAGTGCGTAGTACGTGCGCGACTCTAAGTGAGGCAAGAGAAGCAAAGCAGGGCAAAGTGCATCTGCTTGATAGCTCGACGGATTGGAGCCCTTCTTATTGGACCTGATGGTCGATCGAGTTTTGCAATCCAGTTTATTACTAATCCTAGGTCAACTATCCCAAGGCTCGAGGCAAGAGCCACCGGCCCACCACCCTGTACCTTACCTCCACTAGATCACACCACCCCACATCTTCATCACATGGATGCAGGCATCGCAAATGCAAGATGCTAAAAAATACCGCACTAGCCATGTGCTTATGAGAGGACCGGAGGTCTGAGTCCTATTCTAAATTATATATTTCTGCCACTAGCAAATACTAATTGAACAACTGCGTTCCAGCACTGGCTCTGGAAGTACTTCATCTAATGGCCTATATTGTTTTTTCGAGATGAACTCATGGGCCATTGTCACTACCGGACGACTTGTGTTGGGCCATTGTCACTACCGGACGACTTGTGCTGCATAGTTTCAGACTTGTTCAGTCACAATTGGCATTGGATCTGGAATGCCGTGTGTAACGGATCTATGTATTGGCGGCGGCGCGGTGGCCTTCTTGGAGTCCAAGCCTGAGCCGGAGCCGGGTGGGGAGCCATGCATCGTCGGTGCTCAAGAGTTTGTAGCGATCGAGTGTTCCGACAGCTCACATCCTCGACATCTAGCCTTGAGCATCTTCATCTCGGCAGCAGCCTCCTCGAGGTGCCGTGTGGATCGGAGTTGTCAGGTTGGCAAAGTGCATCTATCTCGACGGAACCCTTCTTGCATTGACTTGACCTCGAATTGTACAATCCATTTCAACTATCCAAAGGGTCGAAGCAAAGAGCCATCAATCGGAATCTACAACTGCAAGATGATTCCTAAAAAACACGCGAATCCCTCTCCACTGGCCATGCGCCTTATGATTTCAAGAGGAGAGGATGCATGAGGAATCTGATTATTTTTCTCATTATTTTTCTGCTACTAGAAAATAATAATTCAACAACTTGTACGTACTTCCCGCACTGCGTCGTAAGTATTGTATGTTCGGACTTACTAGTACACACGAATAATTAATTAAAATTTCCTGCCACTAGCCCACTAGACATGTGCTTATCTCGTTTGAAGATGAGAGGACCCGAGATCTGATCGAGTCGTCGTTTTCTAATTTCATTTATGTCACTAGCAAACATACTAATTCAACAACTTGCGCTGCCGCACTGGCTATAGTGTTTAGAGGCGTAAGAATTGTTGTATGTCACAACTAGTAAGATGTTTAATTTCCTATATTAATTTACATTTTTTCCTCTTTGCTCGTTACTCCCTATTAAAATTTTCCTTTATCTCTCATGTCTGTTAGTGATCGAGGTTTAGAATTATACAACAACAACAACAACCAAGCCGGTGTCAGTCCCAAGCAAGTTGGAGTAGGCTAGAGTTGACACCCAACAAACCACCCACAGTCCTTGGTTCGCGACGTCGATAGCCATTTTCCAAGCACTCCTATCCAGACATAGATCTCTAGGTATATCCCATTCTTTCAAATCTCTTTTTATTGCCTCTGAGGTTTAGAATTATAACAGATATATATTAGTTGTGATAAATTTCATAACCCGGTCGTCGTGCCATGTGTGTGCATAAGCCCCATTAGCATTTCAAACTCAAGTTCTGGTGACGTCCTCCTTGCAACGGCCCGGCCGGCTGTCACTACCGTCTACCTGATGGCCTATGAATGTATAGCTTCAGACTTTAGCAGCGGTAATTAGGCAGGATTTAGTTTAAACACGGAATAGCAACAATTATAGTTTATAAGCCGGGATGGCGCGACGGTTGGCGTTCCTCAGCTCATGCCACAACGCCGAGAGAGTGGCCTGGACACGGTCGGGCCAGGGATCCCACCCCGGAACCGGCACATCACTAGAAGCCTGCACCCAGGTATTGGAAATCGATTCGATCGATTGTCAGGCAGGTGCAAGATCAGAACAAAAGAGGAGACATTCAGGGAGAGTTTGATGCGTACCTCCGACCCGGAATCGGAGCTGGAGGAGGACTCGACGGCGACATCGCCGGATGCAACAGGAGGTCCCGATGGGCCGGGCGCGGTGACAGGGCGAGGAATGCGAATCCCGCCGCAGGGACATCCAGAGCCGCAGGTACAGCGCTCCAGGAGGCGGCGGAGTGTCTCCTCGGAAGGAGGCGCGTCGCTCATGGCGGTCAACGCAGATGCGGCGACGGAGGCGAGGAGGAAAGAAGACTGGGGAAGAATGGAGAAGCTGTTTTCTTTCACGAGGAACGGGAACGGTGGGGGGTTTTTCTCTCTGGCCGGGAGGTGGCCTGGAGATGGGCCGAGGCCCTTTTGTTTTATGGGCTGGGCTGTTTAAGAAGAGTGGTTCTTGGTAGTTTTTTCTTGGTGGTTTCTCGTTCATTTCTGGTTTTGTTTACTAGCTGTACAGTTTATCGTTTAAGTAGAGCAGTTCTCAGGTAGTTTTTTAGTTGCCCTCTCCCCAAGTTGTATGGTTTTCCTGGCCCGGTTTCCAGTCAAAAAACCTGGCCGGCATTTGCCTTTTTCTTTTCTTCTTCTAATAAAAATCCCGACAATCTTTTGTCGGCCTTTCTAAAAAAAAAAGGGGTGGTACTCGACGTGCTTGGTGTTTTGGAAAACCTTCGAGAGCGCGGAAAAAAAAAAACAGTTTCTATCTGCAGCCTGCGGGTCTTCGGGTGCAGTGCAGCCGTGCAGGATGAGCGCGAGCGGAGGAGCCGGCAGCCGGCCCCCTGCAGGTTGCAGCTACTAATTACAATTACGCTACTACTGCTTCTTCCTAAACAGTAATATGAATCGTGTCGAATCCCATGATCAATCGCTAACCCCTGATCCAGATCAAATCCGACATGCGGTAGTAGAGGCCCTCGACTCTCCTCACAGAAACTCTAAAAAACAACTCTCCTTTTTTTTTTTCTCGAATACGCAAAGAGCGTTATACTCTACTTGATCCAAAGATGGAATTAGGTTTAGCCTTTTTCTTTTGTTTCAGTATGGTACAGACCTTCTGGTAAAAGTCTTGTATGGTTTCCTTTTCTGTTTGGTACCTCGACTATGGATCTTTGCTTTAATTTGGGTTTATCTTATTTATTGTCTGGAACTTTTGTTCGTTTCTACTGGTTTGCTGTTTTGTTCTTGGTTTGAGCTGGTGGAAATTTCTTCTTCCTAGGTTGCTGCTTGTTTCTAGTTATCACTTATCAGTTATATTATGATGGTACACACCAAAACTTGGAAGATCCTGAATTGGAATATTAGATGCATCAATTCTAACAGAAAATGGAATTCAGTCAGGGATACGATCACGGAAAGAAATTGTGAGATCGTTTGTATTCAAGAAACAACAAGAGAAATTTTTGACATATATTTCATCAAGTTCTGCCACCGACATTCGACTCATTTCACTTTCTCCCCTCCCAAGGAGCTTCAGGAGGTATTTTAATGATAGAAAGGAAGCATGTTCCCTGAACAGTTAGTTTTCGACAATCAGTTAGTTTTCGACAATGAATTTGCCATCTCAATTGAGTTCACCTCAAAGCTCAATAGTGAAAGATGGGTATTAACAACTGTCTGTGCTCCTTGCACTTCGGTAGGGAAAAAGGGCTTTCTTAGAGTCGTTCAGAGAAATACAAATGCCCCCAAAGGTGGATTGGCGTATAGTGGGTGACTTAAACAGTTAAACCTCATTAGGAACAGCGCCTGAAGATAGAAAGAAACATGGAGAGGGAGCTGATGTAAATGAGATGTTCCTCTTTAATGAAGCCATCAACAAATAAATTAAGTTTAATTGAGCTGCCACTACATGGACAAATTAAACAAGCAGTTTCAACCTCTCTTTGGAAAAGCATGGATTGGTTCTTCTTCACTTAAATTCCTAGACATTCAAGTACCCTAATTCTTTATTCAAGACTACGGTACTGAAAACTCATACCACTGGTCTTGTGTCATAGAAATTGACACTAAAATTTCAAGAGCAACAACTTTCAGGTTTGAAAATTATTGGTTAAGTTATTATGATTTCATTTCAGTTACTTTGTTGGTGTGGATTTACTCTTTCCGACTAGTTTTCAGTTTTGTGATTTTTCTTCAGTTTAGGAATGAAGTCATAAAAAATCATGCATATACGGAAACTATGACATACTAGCAATGTGTCCAGGTTCCTTAATCGCTTACCAACAAATATAGCAGTCATCGAACATCTAAAACTGACAAATTAGCTAGCCTCTCTCTACCGTTCCCCCTCTTCTCTCCTTGGTCCCATTCATCTTTCAGTAGCACTTGCACTTGATATGGAAACAGGGAAAATATATATTGTATGTGTTAGCAGTAAAGTTACCAACTTATCAATGATTAAATAGGCAAATTGATCAAAAAATGATTAAATAGGAAAATTCAATAGCTGCACTTGATGATGATATGGCAGCCGTGGATCCTTAGGTCTTCACCGGCAAGGCGGCGACATGTTCTGGGCCTGCGGCAGACGCAGCGATAGATAGGACCGCGCCTTGGTTGAGTGACTACCGCACAATGGGCCTCAAACTCAACCTGTTTTCTAACAGCCTGTTCTGGGACATAAATTTTATTTGGTATGATTCATTCCGACTAAGCCCTTGTTTAGTTCCTCAAGTTTGGCGTCAAATTCCACTATGCAAAAAGAAGATTCCCATCACATCAAAATATCGGCACATGTATGGAGTACTAAATTTAGATGAAATCAAAAACTAATTGCACAGTTTGGTTGTACTTCGCGAGACGAACGTTTTGAGTCTAATTAGTCAATATTTGGATAATTTTTATCAAATACAAACGAAATACTACAGTTGTGCTACAGTGCCAAATGCCAACTTTGGACACCCCAATTTGGGGAACTAAACAAAGCCTAACGGCCTGTTGGGGAAGCAAATTGGGTAGGGATAGTCCCTACCTGACATCCGTCCACACCTATCGGCGATTGAGGACGCGTGTACCCCGCCACCATATCCAACGCCTCCGCCTCGCATGTTAGATCGGCTCACGCGGTCACGCCTCTCAGCTTCTCATCACATTGACGCAGCCAGCGGCTCGATCGTCCAGGCGAAGTCACGGCTAACGGCTGACGGCTCGGCTCGTCGTCTTGTCTCCTCACGCGGTTTCCCCCTGCTGCCTACGCCTTCCGCCCAGGCACAGTGGCCGCATCTCCGACCAAACACGCGGCGCGGCCGCCGGCGTCCGCCCCTCCCAGGTCGCGCTCCGCTGCGTTCCCGACCCTGAGGGACGGCGTCCGCATCTCGGTGACTGGAGCTCCAAGCAGCGGCGCGGCGCAGTCCCCGGAGGTCCAAGCGGTGGCGCGCCCGAGGAGGTCCCAGCGGCGGTGCGTCCCCGGATCTCCAAGCAGAAGCGGCGGCGGTTACGAGCGAGTAAGACTGCAGCACAAGCAGCACTCCAGTTGTTCGTCTTCCCTCAACCCGGTTCGTCAGCTACCCCAACCCGGAGGCAGCATGAGCGGCGGCGGAGGCATCACCAAATCGCCGACCCGAACCCCAGGCAGTTCTTCTTCTTCCCCAACACCAAGCTCCAGCGGCTTCATCTTCAGTTATCCCTCTTTCCCAACCCCAAGTAGGCAGATCAATGTAAACTACCTTCTTTGTTGATCTACTCACATTGCAAATTAATATGTTGCTTGCCTGCTTGTAGAAATCTTCAGTACAGTAAAGATTTAAGGATCTATATTCTTGTTCAAGTATGCAATTTTTTTTTTCTATAGTTTAGCTTGCATAGGATCGCTTGTTCAAGCAAAAACTCAGTAGCCGAGATTTAACTCAAATTGCAACCAAAGCTCAGGAATTATTTAAAGGGTACCCTTATTTAAATGTTTTAGGTCGCCATATTATTTCTATTGCATTTTTTGTCTGCTTTTTGCATAGGCGGTGATTAGAGTATCCCAATGCAGTCTGAAGCTTCATCATCCGACTCAGAGATGGTGATGGTAGTTTTCCAATGTGGTCTTCTGATTCTGGTAAGTCTGAAATCAAGATTGCACTATTGCCTCATATTAGTCAATATTGTATCCAAGTACAGTGCAAATTGAGGCGAACCCTGAATCTGAAGTGTGCAGCGAAGGCTTGTGTTTTGGTCAATAAAATTCCAGGTATGTTCTAACCATTAACAAGGTGTACTTTATCTGTTGTTATGCTTGCTTACATGGTATTGGAATTGTTAAGACAGTAATAATCATGGCTTGAGCTTCCTTTTCATAAATACCTTGACACTAGCTATTATTGACACACTTGTCTACTTTGGTTGCAAAGACTACAAGGTCCCCTCTCTACTTTCGGTTCAGTGGGTTAATTTTGACAGGATCCTTTGATTTTTATGATCAGATACACAACCTGGAACAAAGGAGTGCATTGAGCAGATGGTTGAAAATTGTGCGGCGAGTCTTGAAGAAGCTATGTACCCTGGACATTGAGCATGCCAATTTCTTAAAACAGAAGGTGGGGTGCATGAACTGTAACATAGGCCACCAATAAATGCCTTGTTTAGTAGTCTTGTTTTTGCACTGCAAATTCGAATTTTTGCTAGTTAGTGCATTGTGAGTGTAGCAACTTGGCAAATTACAACTCAAGAAAGGAAATATTGGTCTCACTGAATTTGCTTGTGCATTACGCATCCAGGTGGACAGGGCCATCCAGGAGCTCCCCAAGGGCGGCGGCCAGTTCGAGGTCATGGTCTCGCGTCCACGCAGCGACCTCTACATGAACCTCCCCGCGCTCAAGAAGCTCGACGCCATGCTCCTCGCCATGATTGACGGCTTCAAGGGGACGGAATTTTGGTACGTCGACAGGGGTCATGGTCGACGACAGCGGGGGCTCGTTCCCGTCCTCCTCCTCGGCCTGTGGCCGGTCGTTGGTGCCGCAGGAGGAGAAGTGGTGGCTGCCCTGCCCACTGTCTACCATAATCAAGGAAGTCTACGTTCGGTGTCTTGCATCGTCCAGTCCCAGATTGCAAGGAAACAGGAAGTGTAGCTGGTCTGATTGATTGGAGTGCAATGTATGGATGTGAAGCTTGCTTTGGAAAAAACAAACTATGCAGCGTTTTTTTCGTTTGAGCTTGCTTTGTAAGAGTTAGGGGCACATATACTTCAAGATGTAATATGCACATTGATCTGAAATACAAATGGCATTTTTAGCCATTTTGAAATAAATATGGCGCAAATATGGCTCATGTGTTTTGTTTTCTGTATGTCAGGAAATTGCTCATAAAAAAAATATTGTATGCATTCAGGTCTTTACTTACATGATTTCTGCATACATTTAGGTTGAAGATCTACTTCCAAGGTCTAACATGCAGTTAACTTTCTGATCAAGTCCCTCTCTTTTGTACGGAGTATAAAATAAAAATCTGTGATCATGTGCATAGTCCAGATGAGAACTTGAGACAATCAAAATGATGGCCTCCAGAGCCAAAGACTAGAATTTTTCAAAGTTCTGTCTTCAGCTTGCTCTCTGCTTTTCACTGCTTCCAGTGGGGTCCAAAATTCTAAATGCTGAGGAGAATATTCAGAAAATAACAAGAAGAACATGAGAGCGTGGACATCCTCCTGCTTGGGATCCACCCTTGGGCATCCTACTGCTTGGGATGCTGCATGCTGACATTTTCAGTGACCTAAAGTGCAGGTATCCACTATCTTAATCAACTTACTTGGTATTGAGATATTATGAGCACCTATTGCTACTTGCTACAGGCATCGTTACATTCAGTATGGCCATTTGTCCTGGCAAGTAAACACTGAATATATGTGCTAGTTCAGTAAGATGATCAATCAGTACTGTGAAGTAGCGCATTAAGACACATTGACAATAAATTGGCATTTTATTGTGAGAACTGATCATTGATGCTTACAAAAGCAAAACTAGAATGCAAAAGAGAATATGCAAAAATTAACAAGAATATGAGAGCATAGACAAACTTTGTAAATAATTTGTGATATACAAGAAATGGATCCTATAAATGGACACCACTGACAAATCGAAACATATTAATTGTCAAATAGGAAATGTTGTATGTGGCCTTAGAAACAAAAAATGGTCATACAGAGCTACTAAAATCCACCCCAAAATACATCCTTATGAGATGGACGAAATGTATTAATCAGAAATGTAACTTTCTAGCAGACGATGGCAGTGTGGCCACTTGCTGAACTCCATGTTGAACTCCATCAAGTCCACCTTGGATGAAAGGAATACACATAGTCGAAAAATGCGCGGACACACCATTTGCATAGTTCAGCATTGTAGCATTGGCATAGCTGCCTTGGATCAAAGGGGCATCCATGGTAGAAGACTGGCCAAACACATTGATCGCACTAATGGCACCGTCATGGAGGCACTGTGTCACATAATATCAAATCATTCAAAACTCTTTCATGTAAGATAACAATGAAAAGCAAGCAGATAATGAGTCCAGGTCATGTCTTACAGTCGATTCATGTGGATCAGAAACTTCATTCCCATTTTGTGAGGAATTATTTGGATCCTTTCTTGCACCTAGAAATATTTTAAAAGGTTACTATTGGAGCAGCTATATGCAGGCAAAATTAGCTACAATAAATACCTTTTTTCAGAGCACTTTTCTTCTTGGTATTGCTTGTCTTCTTCTCAACCACATCTTGGACACGCTTGTCCCTTGCACCTTTTACCACCTGAGGAGCTCTAAACGATATTGCACCTTTCAGTGAGTCAGTAACACCTTCAATTGAAACAAGGGGATCCTCATCAGATTTTTCTTGCATCTTGGTTATAGAATTGTCTGCTTCTCTGTCCAACGTATCTATGCCTTTCTCCAAATCATCAAGAAGTTCTTTCGATAGTGAACACTTCAGTGCAATAGATGTTGCCTTCCGTGCAATGCGTGCAGCACGTGTTTTCAAAGTTTCCTGTTCAGTTTCTTGTTTCTCAATATAAAATCCTCTTTTTGCATCTTTTGTCCACCTTTTCTTTATGTATTGCGGTGGCAAAATGAAAACATTGTTTACATATAGGACTTTGAGAGCATGCTTGCACAATATACCTATAAGATAAATAAGCCATTTTAATCTGTTCATACTAGAATTTATACTGAATTCAGATTGTATATACATACCTATGGATTCGTACTTTCTGCAAGAACATGTGATGGTCATGTCTGTAGTGTTGAACTGAACCGTTGCTCCATGATTAGAATACATATGTGTCACCATATATGTTAAGTCTGGCCCATCACTTTTTAACAATTCCCAAGAGAATGAGAATTGTTTTTTAAATTCTTCCTCAAACTCTGAATACATCCTTTTTGTATACGATTCAGCTGCAGTCTTCAACATGGGTAAATTTTGGATGTAAGTAACCGGGGTCTTGCGACGTGAACTAAAGTCTGCATCTAACTCATTTTCGCGAAGACTGGCAGCAACCTTCTCACATTGTACAAGGAGTTCTGAAAGACCGAGTTTCCTACGAAACCTTTTCTTGAATACATTATTCATACCTTCGCTCCTTTGTGTAGAGTCCATATCAGCCGTGAAAGAGTCACGGTAGACAGCAGCCCACTTTTTCCTCAAAGCAAATAAGTTTGTCATCCACTGGTTGTTCTCAAGGTTATACTCAGCCAGCAAATCATTCCACTTTTGTATGAACAGGGCTTCCGATCTGTCTTCATAGACACATCTCTTAAACTCAGGTAGAAACTTATCAGGATGCTTATGAATTACATGCCCGAGATGTTTAGCAGCATTTAAATAGATGTGCCACAAACAGAGACGATGACTTGTATTTCGGAATACATAAGCAATTGCTCCAGCCATTGCCAAGTCTTGGTCAGTGAAAATTGTGCTTGGATGCTTGCCTGACATTGCTGTTAGGAAGGTTTCAAAGAGCCAAATAAATGATTCAATAGTCTGATTAAATATCAGTGCAGCCCCAAAAAGTATTGTTTGCTTGTGATGGTTGGTTCCAAGGATTGGAGCAAAAGGCAGTTCAAACCTGTTAGTACTAAACGTTGTGTCAAATGACACAACATCACCAAAGCATGCATAATCCATGATAGACTGACCATCAGCCCAGAAGAAATTAGCAATCCGACCATCTTCTTCATCTACTTGAATTGCCCAAAAGAATGTGGGATCCTCTATTTGCTTACTCTTTAGGTATTCCAGTAATGTTTGCGCATCATTGGACTCTAGGTACTTCTTGCGCTGGCGACCAATCTCATTATTGCAATCCATCTTCGAGAATGGCACTTTGTCAGCTCCACCATAGAACCTCTTCATGAACTCATACACTTGGCTAGGCTTCATACCCGCTTCCCTTATCTCTCCAATTAGCTTCCTATCTTCTTCTGTAACACGTCGTTGGGACTTTAGCTTGTGGCACTTATTTGGACTAGCGAGATAATGATTGTGATCAAGTACAACCTTTTGCACTTTCCAAATCCCTTCTCTGCGACACTAAACTGAACACGAGCATCACACCTGTCCTTGTAATATCCTTCAGTGATGACTCATTTCTTCGATGACCTTCATTGCTACGAGACTAAATATTTTTGACATATAGTATTGTCTCGTCGACGTTTTGTGTGGCTCTTTCTAATGCTAAATCCATATTTCCCGGCATATGTGTTATACATTTCATAAGCTTTATCCTCCGAATCAAAAGTCATTCCAACTTGAGGAGCAATTAAACTTGGCCCTACTGCATCAACCACCTGTTTATTGAACATTTAATGAGCTCCTTTGTTTTACAATTAGATGCAAATTAAAGGTACATTAATCTATAGTATGATTTTTATGCCTAATAATCAAACTAACATCTCATACCTCAGCCGCTTGTTGTGCTGATTCTGGTAAGTTTGAAACTGACATAATCATGGGTAATGCTGATGTCGACTCGATGACAACATGGGTGTTCTCCTGGTTAAAACACATAACGTATGCCAATGAAACAAACCTAGTATAATTATGTGTTATCATGTAATCGAGTAATGAAAACGATCAACGTACATACCTGTACTGCATCATTTTCACTGGTATTTGATGAATTAGAGTCAACTATGTCTTCATTGATTGGAACAACATCACCATTATTGCTTAGAGCAGACTTGGCCTCCATGGCTATTGTTAGTGCAGTCGACATTGAAGACAGCTTCTCAGTGTGTGATTGAGTTTGAAGCACATCAGTCTTCTCCTTGACGGATGCCCCATGCATCTCGCTGAAGTCTTGCTGCAGCATGTCTGCCACGGCGTGCGGCACCGTCGAGCCAGGCGAGGCGGATGGCGAGATAAAAGTACAGGCACCAGGACTCGCCTGCAGACAACATACTGAGGCCAAACCTTGTGATCAGGATACTTCTAGGCTCCCCATATGTGCAAGACCGCAGACTGTAAACAACAAGAGCAACGGAGGAAGCATGGAACAAGAAGGTACGCACCGCGAAGAGAAGGTCGGCCTTGTGCAGCCACGTCGAGTTGCGAGGTTGCTGGCGGGGCCCGCCCCTGCGAGGCGGAGGCCGGCGACCGCGCCGCATCGAGCATCATCGCGTGCAAATCGATCTCAGACCCCTGATCGGTCGATCGCCGCCACCTGCGACGTGAGCACAAAACCACACCCAAAACCCCATTAATCAAGCACCGTAATTATAAAAAGAAAAGGCACAACGGGGGAATACAGAATGGAAGCAGCAGATCAAAGCAAGAAACTCGATCGGACCTTTCGTCTGACCTTTAAAATACAGAATGGAGGTGACGACTGAGCTTTCGTCTTCGGAGCCGGCGACGGCGAGGTGGCGCCGTGGCGGGCGTGAGAGGCGCGGCGAGCACGTCGGAGCTGGAAGAGGGAGAGGAGGCCGGGTTGAGGTCTGATGGCCCGATCCGGTCGAAGTTGCCGATCGCGGGAACTTGTTTGAAATCTCCAACCGGTGATCCTTGTCTTCGAAGGAAGTCTTGCAGTCATATTCCTTCCACTGCAAGACACGCGTTCCGTCATATCTTCTCTTGGAAGGTGGAGCCGGAGTTACTACCAGAGCCGGCCTGGTTTGATCTGCACGCGAAGAGTTATGAGCCAGAGCCGAGTTGCAAGCCGAGTTACTGCCAGCCAGATCGAGCCCAAGTCAATGAGCCAAGTTTCCTGAAGTGCTACGTGTCGTGATTTGGGTTGAGGTGCCTACGGTGTTGGGTAGGGACTATCCGCACTGCATCTTTCTCCCCTGTTGGGCTCGCGATTCAACGAGGAAACCGCGACTGGGCGACGCGCGAGCCCGCGCCGCGCGACGTCACGAGTCCTCCGCGCCCTCCTGCGGTCCTGCCCTCGACCCTCCTGTGCGGGCTCCCGTATCTAGGCCCCTGCTCCGCACCGCACAGCCGCGAGGGCGCCCCTGTCCGCCTGCCCCTGCCGGCTACGCTCTCGCCGCTGTCTGCTGACCCGGCCAGGCGCCCACGGTGGCCGCCCGGCGGCCGGCGCCCCTCACATCCCCATGTCCTCATCCTCACTCTGGCAGGTGGCAAGGAGCCAGCGACACTGCGGCGGCAGGCAAGCAGGTGAGATCCAGCAGAACTCCAAATCCTCTAACCCCTACTCCCTAGCCGGGTTTAGCTAAAAAAGACCACGGATTGAACATTTTTTTTTAGAGAGCGCGCCTTAACGCGTATTTCATTAAGAAGAAGATTAGAGTTGTTACATCAGCGGTAATCCATAGATTACCCAACACCCGACCCAAAGCGCACGAGATTGTGATTACACAGCAATAACTCCGCTAGAAACAGGAAGCACAGGAGCTAGGAACGCGCCTGAACAGCTGCTAAGTGCCTGTACCCTGCGCCTATCCACAGGGAACCACGGATTGAACATTGTTCGTCAATAGGATTAATTGGTTCTGTGTTGAGAAATATGAATGCCATGAGGGAACTTGATTCTTCATTTGGTACTTTTCTAGCCTTAATGTTCTATGTATTGTTTGAGCTCTTTGTATCAATATCGTCATTTGTCTTCTTCGAAACTGTACTGTATCTAGTAGTCTATGGCTAGTAGATTTATAGCCTTATATATTAGTTAGCCCGGGGTGCAACCTGTTTCTGGATCTGCCATTGGATACTTGCCCAAATAATTTCCTCCACACTAGTTGTAATAATTATATTATTTCAGCTATAGTTTAGCTAGTCAGGGAAAAGATGTCACCAACCCTACATTGTTGTCTGTGTTTTCCTCCAAAAGAAGCTAATGGCTGCAAAAAAAAATTAAATAAAAAAAGGAAGGGAAAGGATGATCTCTTAGTCTCATCTCAGACACTAGCTGCCCTTGAAATTGAAGGATCAGGTGGACCTACTGCTTATGGGACTCTTATTGCACACTCACTCTTGCTAAAGCTAGTGGTGAATGAAATTATCAGTTACACAAGGTAACTAAACAAGTGGATAAACTGATTTGAGATATTATGGACATCCATGCAAGAAAACAGAGAGATTAAGAAGGTGACATACAACAAAAGGAGAGATACACATGGGAGACTATGAAAGTTCAATCAGCTATGCGAGGAAATTAATTAGTCGATGGCTGAAACACCTTCAAGCCAGGTTTTTTTTTGATGCTGGGCAAGTTGTTGCTGCAAGTCTTGCTTGAGTGAGTCATCGCCAAAGGATCCCTTGAGCCACACTTCCTTGAGATTGTGAATATGTTGCAGCCCAGAAAGTTGCAAAAAAGATCCACTAGAGCAGTGAACCTTCACCACATAAACATATGGCATATATCCAACAATAGTTACTTGTAATTTGGTGTGTAAACAATTTCTAGGAAACTGTGGTGTAGCTCAATGGGCCTGGGGTGCCCCTCCTCATCAATCTCGCCCACAGTGAACTTACCATCATAAAATGGTTTCAGGGCGACTCCTCCATGTCACATTCTTATGATGTAATAATTGATCCAGGATGACCTGCATGTCCTCTTCTTGTTGCAAGGTCACCTCAAGGTCCAGTCGTTGGACAGTGGGAAACTCCTTGAGCCACTTGTCTGCAATGCCCAAGTAGGTTAACTCCTCCATCCAGGGACTTGGATGGCCACTCAATAGTGTCATGCAGACAAGCAAGACCATCCTTATTATTCTTATCCAGTCGCAAGTTAATTGCTTCAGATGGGGGAGACCCATGATGGCAGAAAAGAAGTGATGGATGTTGTGCGGGTTGACGCCACACACCGCAAGCCTGCGCAGTTCGGTAAGCTTGGGGAGTTCCTTTAGAAAGACCGCCTTTCTGCCAGTTCCTATATTAGCAACACCAAAAGTATGCAAGGTTGTTAGCTTCCCATCCCTGCAGGAACTTCAACACCTGGATTACTAGCATTATTATCAATTCTGCTCGGACCACACAGCTTGGACAGCCAGCTAGGTATCATCAAGGCATGAGGACTGCTGCTTGTAGCCGTAGAGGAGTCTTGTGCTGGTGCCGGTGAAACCGTTGTAGCAGCTGCTTTTGATAATGGAGCTTCTACAAGTGATGTGGATCTTTGTGCTACAGGTGGAGGAGCTGCTGCAAATTCAACTGCTTCAACTGAAACTGTTGTAGAGTCTTCTGCTGGTGCGGAAGGAGTATCTGCTGCAACTGTCGTTGTACGGTCTTCTTCTACTAGTGTTGTTGGTTGGACTTTGTCATGTCGGGGCGCCTTTACTCCTGCAGACAGATCAGGGCCATTGATGGCTCCAGCAAGGCCTAGGCGCATGGTGACTGTGCTCAGATGGCGCCCAGGGCAGATCAAGGAGAGCAGCATGCAAGGAAGGCTAAGTTTAGGAGATTTATAGCTTTCAATTCCTGTCTTTGAATTGGCCTAAGAGCCTATATATAGTGGTTGTAATCAGACGTGAGAAATTAAGCAATGAGAAACCAATTTCCCAAATCTTCCTATGCTGTCTTAATCTCACCTTTTGACCATTGGGTGTTCTGGAGAAAACCCCAGCGCCAGTACCAAATCCGGCTACGAACTCCATAGCCAAGGACCCCCTGTCTTGGGACTGAACGCCCTAGACAGACTTGGACCATGCTGCCACCTTCATCCCGTGGGTTACTAAGTGTGGTGCCACCACGAACATACTGGAGCTTGTGCAGCCCCGAGATGGTCTCTGGAAGCATGGCTATGGAGGTGTCTCTAACATCTAGAGTCTGAAGCTGCCTCAGGCCACCCCGGGACTTCGGCAGACTGTTAATCCCTCTGCATCCTCGTAGGGACAGAAACTTGAGCCGAGGAAACACATCCACTACGTGCTCAAGGTGAATCATTCTTCACACCTAACACATTCTCCAGATCTAGCACGCGAGCATATCTCATCTTTATTTCTGCAGGGTCAAACATGAATGACTTGCACTCACCAATAACTGTTGAAAACCGTAGCCTTGAGAAATCAATGTTCCTGAACGCAGCCATGTCTGTGTCACTGATATTTCTAACTGTGAGGTGCTGCCCTAGGTCAGTTGGTACACAAAAACAATTTACAAATTATAATTATTGTTTCTATAGTCCAATAAGGACAAAAATATGATTTGAGTTGGCACAAAAGACAATTAACAAATTACAGTTTTTGAGTTGGCACAAAAATATGATTTGAGCTGGCACAAAAATAACAGCAGCAGAAATCATGGTAACTAAACAATGCCTCTTATTACATAACCAGAACTTTCCTACTTCCATTATGTTTTCTCCAAGACTAATCCTAACTATGTCAGACATGTGTTTCCAACATTGCCTAGCAACTACGCAATCAAAGAACAAATGGTGAATTGTTTCTTGTTCTGAACAAAACAAACAGCTCTCATCTTTAACCTTCCTTCTTTTCTTTCTTTCTTTTTTTATATGTACAAGAAGACATTGTTGGCCAAAGAAATAAAACTAGGAAAATACAAGGAAAAACACATTCAAAAAATAATGAAACTTGCAGCTGTGCTAGTGAATCAGCGCTAACTCCTACAGACCCTTTGCACCTCCCTCAATCCAACGATCCGCCTCGGCTTCAATGATGCGCAGCGTATCGTTGATTGGTGCGGACACTTGCCTAAAGCATCGAGCGTTCCGTTCTTTCCAGAGGTGCTAGGACTGTAACGCCCCGGCTAGAACCACGACCGAGGGCTACCCTCTTCATAGATCGAAGCACACTAAGTCCAAAGATTAATAAAAATTTTGGCAGCATATCCCCTTAAAACTGGACTTCTAGGTCAGATCATAGTTGATAATTGGTAATTAAACTTAGAAATAAATTATAAGCATCACAATCCAATCCAAAATATAGATAGGATCATTCCCAACCGCAATGACCATCTCTAGCAACCCAATATTTAAATAACATTAACTAAACAATTACAGCGGCAAACTTATTTGGTGCAGTGAATTATAGATAACTAAATGTGTGTGCTCAAGAAGGTGCTACTCCCAATTATTCCCATGCATGTCGCGATCATTTGGTACCTAAAAACCAAATAAAACACAAAGGGTGAGTAAAAACACTCAGCAAGTACAATGAGAACCAGAAGAACGAATTTCATGATGGAATCCATGAGCGAATAACTAGAACATCCAATGAATAGTAGTTTCCGTCTGAAACGGACAGCACCTGAATACGTAGTTTCCGTTTGAAACGGACAACACCTGAATACATCCTTAGCATTTACCGGTAAAGCCGAGTAAGTGGGGCCAGCACTTACTCACAGGAACCTGAATATAAGAACCAAATTGCACCTCCGGATAAACCGGCACCAGAATTGAATGTAATTGAAAACTCAAAACTTTAATTTCATGAAATAGGAACTGGAATATGCACCGAAAATATTTAACACTTGAAACATTTAAATACAAGAGAAAAATTCAAACAATAGGCGTAAAGCCCAAACACAAGTTCGTCATGCACTTGCCTTAGAGATACTATGTAGCGTGTCGAGTGGAAGATTGTGTTATGCCCTCATATCCACCACCACCTGAGCAACCGATTCCAATAAAAACAATAACTAGAAGCTAAAAATAGTTCAAACAAACTTAATTTAATTTAAGCAATATTGATCATATGGGTTTTAAATTTATTTTCTATTCTTTTATTCCACCAGTAGCTATGACACGGCAACTGGAAGAGGAGCTACACAATCAGGACCATTATAAAATTCACCAGTAGCTCTATGACCAGAATCCGCCTTTGCTTGATAAAAACATAGGCCTGAATTTATCTAGCTTGATCGGCTATGTATAAGTGTATCCATATTTATTTTCCTTTAGCAAAGCTGTCTAAAATATCACAATCTCCATGTCTCTAATCTCAGACCGTTCACCAGAGTTGTCAAATTTAATTTGAGCACAATCCCTCATCTATTCGTTATTGCATATGTGAACACTACAACTAGTACCCAACCAATCGAGTCTAGCTAACGGTATATGAGAAAGGTAAATACGTATGTATATACATGTATACCACAGATTTGGAATAACAAGGAAATAGATCATGAACCTCTAGCTAATATATATAGGAGATCTATACACGTATATATACCATGGATTTGGGACAGCAGTAAATCGTGAACTGGTTAATCGAGTCTAGTATTCAGGAAAGACAAATACGTATATATATACCGGGTTTGGGGCGACAGAAATCAGATCACCGGCTCCTTCCCTGGCTGAATCCCTGCCCCTTCCTTTGCTGTGCGTGACACCACAATGAGCACTGCCCTACGGCAGCACCTCTCATTAAACAATGGCACATGGACCGGAGGCAGCAATGGATGCGCCATCAGCCGGGAAAAATAGAGGGAGACACTACTTCTACTGTACCTGATTTGCAGTTGTAGTTCGCCTCAGAGTTTGATGGTTGGACCAGCAACGATCGATCAAGATGGAGTCATGATGGCAGGCAGCGATGGCAGCGGGGCTAGGTCATGGTGAGTGAAAGATCGGGGAAGGAAGGGCGGAGGAGTGGCGGCACTAAAATGGATCGGCGGATGAAGGGGTACGGCAGGAGGAAGTCATTCTACTTTTCTAAGAGCATCTCCAAGGGCTTTGCATTTGAGGGTATTTGCAAAGTCCCAAATGAATTTGCAAAGTTCCCAAAGATGTGATTTCCAACCGTTTTGCATTTTGATCAAGTCCCCACAATTTTTTCCCGAAATTTTTTCCTCGCGCCATTCCTTCGGCCTCCGCCAAAAATATTTCGGTCTTCGCGCCTTCCGTCGCCGCCAGGTCGCCCGCTCGCCCACGTCAAACCGTCTGTCGTCGTTCTGGACGTGGCCGTCGCCCAGGTCAAGCCGCCAGGTCGCCCAGGGCGCGTGCGTCGTCCTTCGTCGTTCGTGCATCGTCCTTCGTCGTTCCTGCATCGTGTGCGAGGCTCCGTCGGAGCGCCGCCGCCGATTCGTGGACGCTCCGTCGTTCGTGGACGCGCCGCCGCCGGCTCCGTCGGGTCTCCAAGGGAAGACGTGAAGGGAAGGACGTGAGGAGACAGGGACGGCACAGATGGCGTCCAGTCTTCGCGCGAGAATTTCTGGCGCCAGAGGGAGGGGTCGCGCGTGGAGGGAGGGCTTTCGCGCGCCGCGACGAGGAGAGTCCGCACGCGGACGTCCTACGTGGACCGACAAAATCGTCGCGAGTCCAAGATGCAAAGCGCGGAGGAGGTTTGCATATATGCAAAGGCTCAACCTCTATTTGCAAAGTTTACCAAATTGCAAACCTCATTTGCAAAACGATTGGAAGGGTGTTTTCTAGTCTTTTTTGCAAATTGGGCAATGCAAAGTATATTTGCAAAGCCCTTGGAGATGCTCTAAATTAGAGAAAAGAAAACCTAAAGTACATCCAACGGTCCATATTTGACGGCTCCGCTAAAACTCATGTGGCATCCAAATGAAACATGTTGGTAGTCAAATAAATTCGTCTCGATGAGATCTACGCAACCACGGTCTCCGATCGACCATACGACTTACAGACCAAAAAGTCAAACTTTCCTCCTCTCACAAACTACCAAGTCAACCTATTATTTTTATTTTTCTAATAAAATTCAGGGTATTACATTCTCCCCTCCTTCAACTGAATTCGTCCTTGAATTCTTTATTTTGGCTACTATTAAAGGGAAATAGGCGTAAATGAAATAAGGAAGCACGTTACTCACCACATGAGAAGAAATCCAGGTACTTCTCCCACATTCATGACTCAAGCTTTCATGTCGCTTCTCGCTCTGTCTGATTAGTCCATAGAATTTTCAATTGCTTGGGTGTCTTTCCTCACAAGACTTTATCAGACTCCTCCAGAATTCTTATAGCAAGACAGAGAAAGATATTAACCTTAAGGGGTGCCCATGTCTTCCAAATCAGCTTGTGTCCAGGGGAAAGGGGTTGATCCGTTATGGAGCATAGCATAGGCTGGCTTCGCCGTATACTCCCCGTTAGGCGTCCAGCGCCATACTGTCTTGTCCGGGTGGGTTGAGACCTGAATGTTTGCCACCACTCTCCATAAATGTACGAAGTCGATCATGGCTTGAGTGGAGAATCCACCTGTTATACAGCACGACTAGTTCCTGTTGTGCAGTGCCTCCTGAACTGATTGTCGATTTCTGATTCTTGCTGGCACCCGTGCATATAGGCAAGGCGAGATGGCGATGACTGATTCTCCATCAATCCAGCGATCCTCCCAAAACAAGGTACTGTTTCCATCACCAATGACTGTATATGTAGATGCCTTAAAGAAATGATCAACTTCGTACATTTATGTCTTTTAGCTAGATTGTCCCTACTAAAGCTCTGTTCTTGATAACTAACCATAAAAAGAAATGAACTCTTGGGGGTATCTTGAGACTCTAAACAGCAGAGACATACACTGGTTCTGCTCCTCTAAAATTGATAATCTTGTAAAGAGACTTTGAGGAATATACACCTGAAGAGTTAAAGGTCCAGATCATTTCATCTGGTTCCTCAGAAAATTGTACAGTTCACACCAACTCAACAATGTCTAACCAAGAAAAAACAGTAGAAACATTTCTCCTAAATGTACATTTTAGATTTGTCCCATCCTAGAGATTAGCTAATATACCTCCGTTTTAGTCAAAATTCTATAGATTGGCCAAAATTGAATGGCTAAACTAGATGACCCTAGCCAGTTATCTTCCCACAGCCTGATTCTTCTACCATTTGTTCGCAAAAAGAAAAAGATTCTTCTACCATTTCCTACTTTCCATCTATAACCCATCCTAGCTACCTTGGCAGCCCACATGAAACTTTTGAAAAAGCTTTAAAATTCTACATGTGGGGAATATTCAGCGGAGGTAGCGTGTTGTTTCAAGTAATGCAAGATTAGATAGAATGCAATCTCCAAATAACTCTCTTCTCCAAAAGGGATGCTTTATTAATTTCAAGGATACAAAATTTAACACTCCAAAAATCTTATAAAAATAAAAAACTTTAGACATATTAATGCCTGAGTCTTCATACTTGCATTCTCCCTCTCGTTAATTTGACCACTAGCAAAATATCCTTTTCATATCAGTTTTTTTGACATTGATTTCGCAACACCAACAATGAATATTGCGTGGCTAATAGAAAGAGCTTACAATCACATTAACACACGAGCTGATAAGTTCCCTTTATCCAAACACACGCGAAGCTAATCGAAGGCAGTCGGCGGCTCCACCGGCCCAGGAGCTATTTTTCTTTGCGATCGTGCCACCGGCCCACGGGCTATGCCAGTGTGGGTGGTGAGCGCCCAAAGCACAGTGATGAACTCGCCGCCCTGCGCCAGCGCCTCCTTGTGTGCCTTGACGTGCAGCTCGCTGCACGTCGGCGCCGCGTATGTGACGACCTCCGTCCAGAAGCCGGACAGCAGCTTCCACACGTCGTCAGCCGTCGTCTTCGCCGTGGTCTCCTGCCCCTGCTGGCCGTCGTGTTTGTGCCTATCCATCAGAGCCTTCCCCAGCTTCGCTCCCTTGCGCAGGGTCGTCGTCGCCGCCTCCTCCTGCCCCTGCTGCTGTCCCAGGATCTCTATCAGCTTGGACTTGGCGTCCACCCCGGAGCAGTAGTAGCACACCCACCCCATCTCCTTCTTCAGCTCCTCCTTCGTCTCCCTGTACACGCGCTCCGTCCCGTCCTTGTCGTCTGGGAGGAGCTCCGGATGGAACGCTACCAGGTAGGCGCAGTACCTGGACAGCGCCGTGGCCACCTCGCGGTAATTGGGTCCTCCGGTCTTCCTCTGCTTCGGCTGCGCGTGCTTCGCCTCCAAGAGCTCGGTGGCGATGTGCCAGGTGAGGATGACCTCGGCGACGCCATCGTCCTTGCACGCCCATGACAAAGGGTGCTCCTCGGATTTCAGCACGGCCATGCCTTTGGTAAGAGGAGCGTTGTCACTGGCGCCGGCCAGCCTCTCTATGATCGCCTTCTTGGCTTGTTTGGGCACGGCCTTAGTCGGCAGCGCCGTGGAGATGTGGAAGCAGAACCAGAGCACGGAGAACTGCTTGAAGCAGACGTTGGGTTGGCTCAACTTTTTGCGCACCCACATGATGCGGCGGATGACCCCGCTCAGCCACCGCCGGGGCCTGGAGGTGTAGCTGGAGACCAGGGACACCATGAACCAGTTGGAGAGCAGGAAGACGACGAACTCCCAGACCTCCTCGTAGGCGACGGAGAGGAAGAGGAGGACGGTGACGCAGATGTCGACGACGGTGAAGAGCTCCGGCGCTGACGTCGTGATTTTCGTCATGATGCATCCGGGAAGCTTGACGATGCCGTCGGCTGCGGCGTGGTTATCATCAAAGAAGCTCCGGAAGGCGTACGACACGTCGCCGTTGCTGCACAGGAGGATGGTGAGGATGCACGCGGCCCACACAAGGATGGGGAACAGGATGTAGTTGGCGAGGAAGAAGAAGGGGCTGGCGAACACCACGGGCTGCACGGAGTGGTAGTACTCGCACAGGAACTGGACCTCGTGGTTGAAGACTTGGAGCAGGTCAACGGCGGCGGCGGTGGTGATGGTGATTGTGTCGTCTCTCCTGTCCTCCACCTCCACGATATGCTCATGGTCAGCCATGACCATGGCTCTTTGTTCTTGGCCGCACAGGCCTTTGAAGATGAGGTCGTGGCAGTTGCGAGCCTCCTCGCTGCTGATGGGGATGTCCTCCAACCTCCGGCGCAGCAGCTTGTAGAGCGCGAAGGAGAGGCACATCCGCTTGAGCCGAGGGTGCCTCCGGAGCAACCGGCCGTCGTTGTTGTCGTCGGCGAGCCTCCAGATTTTGCCGACCGTGACAACGGGAGAGCCGTCGTCTTTGGTGATGGCCTCGGTTAACTCCGGCAGGCTATAGCCATTGGGGCCAGCCGTCTTCTCCAACTCCTCTTCGCCCATCACCACATAGTTGCACCGCTTCAGAAGCTCCTCCGGTGACCCATTGTTGCTCGCGTCGTGCTGCTCCTGCTGCTGGAGCATCAACAGGTTGGTCATGTAGGAGGAGACAAGCTGGGGGTTCTTTCCATAGGCAAAGGAACGCTTCCCTAGCTCTAGCGTGATGAACCTCTGCACCAGCTTGGAGGCCGCAACCACCCATAGGATGCCAAACAGTGCCTTCTTGCCGGCGCTTCTGAGGTTGTAGAAGACGAGGTAGCCCAGCCAGGCGATCCGGGCGGCGCGCTCGATGGTACCCGAGTACCCCTGCACGCCGCCGCCCGAGGTGACCAGGATCGCCTCCACCTTCCTGCGGAGCAGCTCCACGAGGAGCATCCACGTCAGGATCGTCCGGGCTCGCACCGACAGCTGGGTCATCTTCTGACCTGCATTTGCAGCTGTGGCGGCATCGTTCTTGGCCTCGGAGAAGAGGTAGGACATGACGGGGAGGAAGAGGGAGAGCGAGGTGGAGAGGAACAGGCGGACGCTGGGGTTGAGGATGGTGCTGATGTCGGACAGGCGGCTGAAGAGGTTGAGGTTGAAGAAGAGCGCGGCGAGGACGAACATGATCACAGAGGTGGCCACCATGGGGGCCTCATTCCTCTTGTCGGTGTAGGAGGAGGTGAGGTTGTACACATAGAGCTGCACTGTTCTATTGCACTGTTTGCTGGTTGGATTGAGGTAGCCTGTTGTCATCTTAATTACCAGCTAGGCTTCGCCTACGGATCGAGCTTCTTGGTTGGGCTACCTGCAGTGATCAGCTACTAATACTATAGCCGGCACACGGCAAGTTGATTGAATCGCGGAACTGCCGCACCGGTGTGGTGTGTATATATATAATTCCTGAGAACACACGACAAGCATGGGCCATGGCACATGGCATGCCATGCTTCGATGTTGCTAACAAACATAGTTGAGCTTGGTTTCAAAAATAATTCTAGAATCTTATAAAATTGTTGAACTATTGCTAGGTTTTAAAATTTGCTGCCCATTTAATTTTTCTTTCAGAAGAGTGTTTTAGTAGATAAGGATCTCCTGAGCAGCCACTGGTTGGCGGTAGTTATCTCGGATCAAAGACTATCATAAGTCTTTTGGAGGACTCTCACAGATGCCGAACTGAAATGACCTGACCTCAAAATAGTTAGAGCGATAAGGACAATAACCGCAAGCCGCCGCAATTCCTGTGCCTAGGGCCACTTTCCTTCTTCCTCTCTCCGGCTCATCTACCGGGGATAAGGAGAGGGCACCCATCTCTTTAATTTCTCACAGTGTTTTTTCCCGTTGATTAGGGTTTAGTCTAGTCCAAATAAAACTTCCGGTGAAATCAGGAGATTTTCGGTCAGGATTGTGTTTCTTGCGATGGCTTCGATTAATTGCCATGACAAGATCGCCGTTGCAGACGTCGATTTCATCGGCAGGCGGCCAAGTTGTGGCCATTATCTGCAAGAGTAGGGGTGCTTTTGGCCGCCACCAACGATGACAGCTACTCCGGGTCACCGATCACATAGTCGTTTGTCACACGAGAGGAATTAAAGGTTGGAAGGTGATGAAGAATCTGCATCCTATGTTGCTCTCGGCGATGCAACTGCCAATATTGTTTCATCGATTCAAATGCATTTGGACCAGTTCGGCGTGGATCTTGCTACATGTCCCATATTTTGGGGTTGCTTGTTGAATTCGGCATAAGGACTGCACTTTGGCTCGGCGTTTGAGGGATGCCATTGGAAAAGAAGAAAGATGAAAGAACCTAGATAAAAAATTATGTATTTTATAAGCCAGTTTTTTATATGTAATTTGAGGATGTACTGTGCCGAGTTTTAATATAATCCCCATTCCCTTCGAAAAAAATAAGGACTTTCACTTTTAGGCCAGTTTTATTGGGGAAAAAAATAAAGACTCTCACTTTTAGGCCAGTCTTATTTGGGAAAAAATATATAAGGACTCACTTTTAGGCCACTCTTATTGTGGAAAAAATAAAGACTCTGTTTTGAGCCAGTCTTTACGAAGATAAAATAAGATCTTCTCCGAGACCTTTATATTTAAGATATGGGTCACAAACCAGACTTTCTAAAGAAAATAGTTTGGTAATTCAATGCTACAAGAACAGGGTATCGTAGCCTGACACAACCAGGTACTGTAGCGGATGTCTTTAGTACTGCGCCTTTCAACTTTTCTTGACCAAAGATCTTATAGGACACAAGATAGTAGCGTAGAACAAATTGTTTCCACTTATCGCTAATTAGCATCTGGATTTTAATAATGCCATTCTGTGCGCGCGGTGTGGGCTATAATTTAGAAGGCTTCAAGGCTTTTGCAGCCTGTAGTGTTTCGCACCGTTTTGTCCAAATCCATTTCACCGATCGTTCACGGGATTCAACTGCAGCGAACGACGCGTCCACACGGGACCCCTTTTCCGTGCCCTTCCTTTTCGTTACTCGTTCTCAAATATCTTTTCCACTTTTGTGGCGTGCAGATATATTCCGTAATGTAGTTATTTTTAGGTATACTGGTCGGATTCGTGTCCTTGGCTGCACCTGTACAAACGTTTCTTTTTTCTTTCTATCATTTTTCTCTTTTTTTGTTACATATTTATAAGTTATACTACATAGCTATTTTTCGTACATAGTTTTATATTCTCTGCTAATACGTTATGATATTAATTTGTATACTACGTTCTTGAATATAATTTATACGTCTAATTTTATTTATAAGTCATTAGTCAAGTTATATATATCTAAGTTATACAAGCAAGTTATATAACTTTTCCTTTTTTTTTGAAAAGTTACTAAGTTATAGACATGAATTTTATACATAACTTATTACCATAACTTATTTATCACAACTTTTACAATCTAACATTTTTGGAGAGTATAACTTATTAGCACAAGTTTTTATCAAAACTTTGTTGGACAATGTTGGCAAGTTATACAGAATAACTTACATACACATAAATTGTAGAATAATAACTTTTGAACATAAGTTGTGTTTCGTAACTTTTGTACATAACTTGTATTTTTATAACTTTTGTATTTCCAAATTTTGACATAAATTAATTATAAGTTATATATTATAGGTTGTCTGCTATAAGTTAGTACACATATGTTGCTATTAGAATAAAATTCTTTAAAACATATGTAAGTGGCGTCTAGTTTTGTTCGTCTCGTCGCATAGAACACACTTGTGTGTTCACTAATTGGTCTAGTTATATGTTATAAGTTATATATTTATAAGTTAATACACATAATTTGCTATTAGAATTTTTTTTTGAAATATATACAAGCGGGATTCTAGTTTTATTTGTCTCATCACGTAGAACACACCGGTGTAGACGGAATTAAAAATGGATACACCGTTCAGAAGTTATAACATTTTGAAATAAATGTTGTGCTTTTTTTTATCTTATGCCAGGCTAATGTCATAGCCAGAGAAAGGAGCAGAGGAGGGGAGCGGTTGCTGGGAACCGAGACTGCGCCTCTGGGAATGAATTTGTTTTCTAAAATGGAAGGTGATGGATGTCGGATTTTTGATCGTTCAGCAAGGAACGGGTGAACGTTCACCAAATAGTGGGGGTTTTGGAAGATGGCTATGGAGCATTACCAAGGATTTGAAATTGTTAATCCTACTAGGAGCAGCAGCTACTTGGTGGTCTCTATGACTTTGTAAAAATAACATTGTTTTCAGGAAAAAAAAAGACTCCTTTTCCCTTTACCTGTTGTTTTCTATTCATCAGTTGCATGGGTGGTGTCTTTTTTCTGAATAAAATTACATGGATCCCGGGTCTTTTTTCGGGCACATCCATGTACGTCAATCTATTATAGATTGACAATCATTAGAGCATATTTAACAACTCACTAAATCAACTTGGTATTCTTATAAACTTGGCAAAAACACAAAAAACTCTCTCCAACAACTCCCTAAATCAGCTTGGTATTTTCCCAACTGCGTAAAAAATCCCTCTCGCGCACGTATATTCCCGCGCGCGGAGCGACTGCGTATCCGTTCGCCGCGACGCCCGCCCTTCGCAGCCGCACTCCGTCCCCCGCCTCCGCGCTCCGCCCTCGCTGCACCGGCGATGCTCCCCGGCCCCTTCCGCGGCCTGCTGCTCGTCAGCAGTCCACATCCGCCGGCGCGCGCCCTTCTCCCGCGCCAGGCCGCCTGCGGAGGCCGCCCGGCCGCTCGCCCGCCTGGCCATGGAGGCCGCCCGACCGCTGGCCCTCCCGGCCGCGGAGGCCGCCCAGGCGCTGGCACGGCGACGCCCGCGCGACGCGCCGCCCCCTGGCCGCGCGAGCACGCCTGCCCAAGCTGCCCGGCCACCGACCGCGACGCCCGGCCATCTCCCGCGCGACGCCCGACCACCGCCCGCCGCCGAGGACTAAACACATGATAGATTTTCTTTTCCGGACTTTTCTGAAAAAGTACCAGACACAAAGAGTTATAGATATGTCCTTGGTTGATTTCGGGAAAGTTTAGGGACTAATCTGCAAAGTGATCATCACGGGATTTACCAAGTTGGAATAGTAAATTGTTGGAGAGAGAGCTTTTTTTCACTTAGAAAATAAAATACCAAGTTCTAACACAAAGATATACCAAGTGAATTATTGGGAGTTGTTGGAGATGCTCTTAGTGTGCTTTTTAGACGTTTTTATTTGGCTATGTGAGATCGAGAGTGCATTCATTATTTCTTTCTTTTTCAAATAATTACATGGATAAAAAAATTGAAATCTAGTTCAACAATTTTTTGACGACACACTGTCCAGTACCTCTCTCTCTATCTTGCTGACTTGGCTTGCGCGTGGCTCGAACACCTCCCACATCGTACCATCCAGGGCTGGTCTGACCTCAACCACCTCTCATCGGCAACTTCAAAGGGACCAACACTAAGCCCGCCAAAACCTCATGGGCTGCAAGCACAAGGGAGAGTGGCTCCACGACTACAACGCTTCATCAGAAAGCACGACGAGCTCCCAAACATCCTGGACAACAAGCTAGGTCATCAACACCTTCATGAAAGAAGTTGCATCCCCCCAAACTAGTCCACGAAATCGGCCGCAAGGAGTCGAGACCGTTCAGGAACTCCTCAACATTGCTAGCATCTCTAGCAGATTTCCTTTCCTCCAAAAGATGCCCATATTGTAAAAGTTGGTATTTTTAGGTGCTCCAAATTCCCTTTCCCGTGTTGAGCTAGGTTTGGGCGGTCTCTGGACAAACAAACATCACTACTGGAATCCGGCGGTTTGCCGACAGCTTTAAGCTGTCGGCGAACCCCTATATCCAGTCGGCAAACGGTTTGCCGACAGGATTTGGCAAATCCTGTCGGCAAAACCTGGTTTGCCGACAGGAATCAGGGCGTGGTCGGCATCCTTTCGCCGACAGCCACGTGTTCTGTCGGCGAAGGAACAGCGCCGTCAACTCGGCTGCCGTTCGCTTCGCCGACAGCACTGTGGTGGCTGTCGGCGAAGGCTTCGCCGACAGCCCCTGATTCCTGTCGGGAAATAGAAGCAAAGGAGACGTGGCCCTTTGCCCTTTGCCGACAGCTGACGTGGCAGTCGGCAAAGGGCTTTTATTTTTATAAAAAAAATCGAAAGTTTCATTACAGGCCATAATTACAAGTTTCATGCTGGAAGCACATTTAGAGACAGAAAGTTTCATTACAGGCCATAATTACAAGTTTCATGCGAAGTAAGAATGGATATGAAGAGCCTGATCCAACATGACTAAGTCAGTCCATAGATTATTTCCACTTCAGAGTTTGTTTATCATATCAACAGAGTGAAGTGGTACTGACTTTGGGTGCAGATCCAACTTCTGCCTCATAGATTGGGATGTCATTCTTACTGACAATCACAAAGCATGCTGTACGGGTGTCGCCTTTTGCCTGGTGGATGAAGTTGTTGAACTTCTCGGGCCTTTATCTGTTCATGGTATACCCAATGGTGATGCAAAATTATATCTGTAAAGATCAGGCAAAAGAATGTGCTGAGGCATAGGAGTCTTTTGGGTTGTGTGCATTAATTTGGACAACAGCAGCATGGTAGATTAGGGAGTCTTTTGAGTATTGCTTCCTATTGATGGAACCTTTTGATGAGTAGGATTCTGAAATGCAAAACAAATTATATAGGCTTGAAAACTGATGGAGCAAATCCACGATGCAAACTCATAGTATTCCAAGTGATATTCTTAAAAAAAAAAAGACTACTGCCATAGTTTTGTTAAGAGAGACATGCAGGTATATGCACAATCTAACTTAAAACTCCACTTCAAGCACTATTTTAAGACAAAGCACACATCCTAAACTGCACATTCCATAGAACATGAGTTCCAGAACGCAGGGCTGAACTTTCAAAGTTGAAGCCCAGAAAGAAAGTTAATATAACTGAAATTAGCCATCACAAGGTTTGCACGGCCTGCACAGTCAAGATCTATTATAATGATCTCAGATAAGTTAATTTTGATAGACTGACATATCTCATTGTAATATAGTGAAAAAATCATCAAATCAATAGGTAGCAGCAAACTATAATGTAAGCATGCCGATTCTCGGAAGTAATTTTAAATAGGAGAATGACCGTAGGCATAAACAAAGCTTACCAAGAAAATAATGATCTGACAAGCAGGGAAGCTGATCTATCCAGTGAACTCTGAACTCTGAAATTATCACAAAGAAAAATAGGAAAAGCATTTGTTAGTGTTGGTTAACCAGAACACTTGTATTCATATTCAGAAAGAACAAATAGGCTCTGAAATTACTGAACTTGAGCTTTGCAATAAGAAGGATGTATGCCTTAAACTCTAAGGTTCCATATAAATAGCTATTTGTTAATTGAAAGATCTATCTAGCATTATCTCTGACAGTTCAGTTCAATCAAAATTAATTATTGGCCATTCTTATTAAATTTATTTAGACCTAATTGACCTCCAAGTTTCTTATTTACTCTAACTTGATCTGGTCTTGTCCTCTATTGAAGCTTTAACTACAATAGTCTACAAATTATGGACCAAGAGATGAGACTGCTTTTGTTATATGATTGAACAAATCAAAGTCAAACGCAAATGCACATGACTGTACTAGCAGCCTAGCAATGGAATGCACATGACTTGCCGCCACATCCTGATTGTCATCAACATACATACAGAGCATGAGCTAAACCAAACCTTTTTCTTCAGACTAGCTAGCTTGCTACGAAAACATAGACGACGAGGAAGCCATCTTCTTCTTACGAGTTGGTCTGTGCGGACAGGAACAACGCCGTGGTCGTCATGGAGCCCCAGGAACTGCAGCGACTTGCTCCCTGACTCCACAGTAGTCACTGCATATATTCAGAAAGAAATTAGAGCCAAATAAACCTCCTTGGGGAGAGCCTGGAGCATCGCCGTGCACCGAATTTACCACCGGGATCGGAGGGAGGTCGGCCTCCAGCCTGTGCTGGTCCGCCATGGCTGCAGCACCAACCGGATCTGCAAGAGGAGCATGCTATGGTTAGTCAGAGAGGGGAGGGGATGCCCTGAGATCCACCACCAGTTGCACAGGGGACCAACGCAGACCGCACTCATCCGTCGTCGGAGCTCCAGGGCACGGCGGTGCTTGCTCCAGGGAGGCGGCCGATGAGCTCTATCTCGACGTCGCCCCAGCTGCAACCCCCATCACCGGATCCAGGCATCCAGCACCGCTGCTCCACTCCGGAGCAGATCGGGGGAGGGGCGAGACAGCGCCGCTGCCGGTAAAGAGGAGGGCGCGCGCGTCGCTGCGGGTTGGGGAACAGGAGGAGCCGTGCGTCGAGCCGCCGTGGACCGGGCGCTGCGTGGAGGCGAGGGTGGAGCCGCCGTGGGTGGGCGGGGCGGATCACGGCCATGGCCATCGCGGCGGCGGGGAGCGGGCGGATCGGGGAGAGAGTGGGAGAGAGGGAGCCGGCGGCTGCGGGGGAGGGAGTGGGAGTGGGGGTTAGGGTTTAGTTATATATATGATGGGGAGTGGGCCTATTGGGCCGCTGGGCCGGCGCCTTTGCCGACTGGCCCAGTAAGGGCTGTCGGCAAAGCCTTTTTTATTTTTATTTTTTATTTTCTGTTTTAAATCTTTCAAATTCAAAAGCATGAGAAGATGCTGTCTTTTGAAATTCAAACTTTTTCTATTGTCCCAGCATATTGTTTAGAAGCACATATTTAAATTTGAGTCTTTTTTATAATATTTTGCTATATTTCACTCATTTATTTCATTTACTTGAATTTTTTGGATAATCTAAAATTGAACTGCAAGTGTATAAAATAATTAAATCTAGCCATTCAAAAAATTATATTCATGTTGGAGAGTGAATATTACGGCCGTATCCAGGAATTCACCCAAATTTTTGAACGACTTGTTTAGAAAACATGACCATTCATTTGCGGGAGAAGTGTTTTCTAATTATATAAAATGCAAATGAAGTCTGTAAATCACCAAACTTGTCGAGGTGTCATGTTATCGCATGAAGAGCCTATGATAAAAAATTTAGAATATTTCGAGCAAGTTGTAATACCGGATGTCTAAAACCCAAACAACTCCACATGCAACCACAAGTGATCACATGTGGAGATGTCCCGGGTTTTGAGCATGTGACGCCGCAACTTGCTCCAAACTTTTTCAAATTTTTTTCATAGCCTCCACATGCGATAACATGACACCCCGTCAAGTTTCGTGATTTTTCAACTTCGTTTGGATTTTATATAATTAAAAAACACTTTTACCACTCCTGGATGGTCTTGTTACGTGGACAAGGACTTGAAACTTTTGGGTGAGCTTTGGTACACGGCCTTAAAACACACTCCCCACCATGAATATCATGTTTCGAAGGCCAAAGTTTCATTATTTCATGTACCTGCAGTTCAAATTTGAAAAATGCGGGAAAATTCAAGTGAAGGAAAAAATTAGCGAAATATAGCTAAATGTTGCCAAAAGGGCCCAAATTGAAACATGTGATTGTAAACAATGTATCTAGGCAACAAAAAAATTTTGAAGTCAAAATTCGAAAAAAAATATCTTTGCCGACAGCTTAGAGTTGCTGTCGGCAAAGAGCATAGTTTGCTGACAAAGATACAAATGCGTCGGCAAACCGCAGACTTTGCCGACAGCATACAAAGGCTGTCGGCAAAACGGATCTTCGCCGACAAAGATGTGGAGGCTGTCGGCAAACTTTGCCGACAAAGGCCCTAACGGCGTGCTGTCGGCGAACCAAACGGCGCGGCGCGCCGTTTGGTCGAGCTTTCGCCGCTCGCCGACACCTTAGTTTGCCGACAAGCCTCGCTCGGGAAAAAATCTTCGCCGACAGCCTTTCTTCGCCCACCCCGTGGATCTGGGTCATCGGCGAAGTATACTTTCCCGGGGACGGTCCGTGGGCGCCGGGAACAGTTGTTTGCCGACAGCCCAGATCCTGGCTGTCGGGAAACCACTGGGCTGTCGGCAAACAGCGCGATTCCAGTAGTGCATGGCATGAGAGGAGACACCGGTTGGACCTATGAGGAGACCTAGTAGTGGCGCGAGGCCAATCGGGCTAGCATTGATTCCGGGAGGTCGAAGAAAAGGGAGGCAGAAAGGAAAAATGAATGAAAAAAAAATCACTTACATGTGGACTCCGCCTCTTAGGATGGATACTGGGGATGAGGCTATTGGTGATCTAGAAAAGCGTCTTCTGCGATAACCCGAGTGGTGTTATTGGGGCAGCCATGATAACATTCAGTTGGGATGGATTTATTGGGGATCTATTGGAGGTGCTCTTAAATTGTTTGAAGCTAACTACATATACCCGTAATACATGCATAGAAAAAGGAATATTGTGAGTTGAACGATAATGATAACTCATACAATGTTGCAACAGTAGTCTCATAGTCCTCAAATTTAGATTATAACGGCAATAACATTAGTCTCATGGAGTACAGGTTGATATCATTTGACAACCAACTCATACAATAGGCTATTCTCTGTATCGAAGTAATTTCATGATCCTTAATTTGTGCAAAGAATAAAGAAAACTTTGTGAGTTGCATGGCAACAACTCATATAAAGGTTAAAGAGTTGTCTCATAGACCGAAGTTTTAGCTCATGAGGTAGTTGCTTCGTGAAAAAAGTATCCTCTTTCTCTCACCTCCCTCTCTCTCTGCCATATACCAATGTACCTGCCCTAATAAGGTGTCTGCTTCACGAGATAACAACCTTTTTCTCTCACTGTGCTCTCTCTATTTTTCATATCATTAAAAATAATCCTGCATGGCACTCATAAGGTGATATAGGAGACCATTGACATGTACCCCTGCAATTCCTTTGTTTGTGCATAAATAAAATGAATGTTGTGAGTTGCATGGCAACAAGCATTCCATACGATGGTGCACGAGTAGTCTCATAGAACTAAATGAGTTAGCTTATGAGGTGAATGCTTTACAAAACAACAATCTCATTCTCACTTCCATCTCTCTCCTCTGTGTCACAAAAAATCCTAGCATTGCATAAGACGACATATATGAGATGGTTGACGTGTACCAATGTACTTTCCAAATTGACCTACATTTTTATATTATCGGCGGAAAGATCTTACCAATTTCCATCAAATTAAGGGGAAGGAACCTCTAACCCACAAAATTACAGTTCAATTATTAGGGCCACATTGTCGAACCATATTCTCTGTGCTTTCGATGTTGCTATACTCTTTGTGGCTCGTCGTTGTCTGGAGGAATCAAGTGCCCTGGTGCCATGATATTTATGGTCTTCGAATATGTTCCTTTTTCTAGAACATGCTTTACTTTGGGGAGCAAATAAGGGGACCACTTTTGATTTTTGAAGGGTGCTCCTTTCTTTTCGTAGCAGAAAATATATATATCTTCCAAAGCGAAGCATACATATGCATGCATGCATGGTATATATTAATTCCTCCGCTTTTAGATTGATGTCTAGCTCCATATATAACGACAGGAACCTCTTATTTTCATGGATATCTATTTGAATTCTTAAAACTACTGCATACAACACGGTCCCTGAAACCTAGTTCAAGAATTATTTTAAACCCTACCAGTATTTTTTTTTATTGAGTAACAGCTAGCTAGGTCTATATCTAGGGAACATTCATTAGTTAGCAATAGCCTCTTTTAATTTTAACGCAGGGATCTGCTTATACCAGTTAGAAACCTTTAAGCCTTGGAAATATATGATCACAAAAAGTTCCCTGTAGGTCACTCTATGGGTATTCATATTCTTGGTCTTTTATATTGTTACTCTTTATTGCTATCGATGAGAAGGAATCCAGCAGTGCTATATGTAGCCCTCACTACCGGAAACAGATTGTTTGCCGTCGGCCTAGATCTTTGCCGATGGCCAAGGAATAAGCCATCGGCAAAGAAGACACTTTGCCGATGGCAAAGTGAAGCCATCGGCAAAGCCCTCTTTGCCGACGGCCGGGCCATCGGCAAAGAAATCACATGGGCAAAGGGATTCTTTGCCGACGGCCGGGCCATCGGCAAAGCCAGGCAAACGGCAAAGCGAAACTTTGTCTTTGGTCAGGCCATCGGCAAAGAACCACCATCGGCAAATTTGGCCCGTAGCGGACGGCGGCCGACGCCGTGCCCTTTGCCGATGGCCGGGCCGTCAGGCCAACGGCAAAGAACATGTTTTGCCGACGGCCGTTGGCAAAGCCCAGCCACGTGGCTGGCTGCGGAGCGCCCAGGCCCACCTTCTTTGCCAACGGCCGGCCGTCGGCAAACTATCTTTGAGGATGGCTTTATAAGGCCATCGGCAAAGAATATATTTTTTTCTGGTGCCTTCCTACACCACATACAACCCAACTTCAAAAGTTGGGACAATTTTGAGTTTTTTAGCTATATTTCGTTAATTATTTCTGTTTTCTTAAATTTTTCCGACGACTCTAAATTTGAACTCAGGTACATAAAATAATGGAACTTTTTGATTCAAGACATGATATTCATGATGCTCGGAGTATGTTGAGGCCGTATCCAGGACCTCGCATGAAATTACGACCATGTTGGCGTCGTAACATGGGGAGTCATGTGCACGAAAAGTGTTTTTAAATTATATAAAATCCAAACCAAGTCCGAAATTGATGAAACTTGACGAGTTGTCTCGCCATCGCATGCGGAGGCCGTGGTAAAAATTTCAAAAAGTTTCGAGCAAGTTGTGACGTCGGATGGCCAAAACCCAGACATCTCCACATGTGCACATGTGGAGATGTCTCAGGTTTTCATGTGGAGATGTGCGGGTTTTGGCCATCCGCGTCACAACTTGCTCGAAACTTTTTGAAATTTTTACCACGGCCTCCGCATGCGATGGCGAGACAACTCGTCAAGTTTCATCAATTTCGGACTTGGTTTGGATTTTATATAATTTAAAAACACTTTTCGTGCACATGACTCCCCATGTTACGACGCCAACATGGTCGTAATTTCATGCGAGGTCCCGAATACGGTCTCAACATACTCGAGAATCATGAATACCATGTTTTGAATCAAAAAGTTCCATTATTTCATGTACCCGCAGCTCAAATTTGGAGTCGCCTAAAAAATGCAAAGAAACAGAAATAATTAACAAAATATAGCAAAAAAACTCAAAATTGTCCCAATTTTTAAAGTTGGGTTGTATTTGAGGTAGGAAGTTACCAAAAAAACGGAAGAAAAATCAAAAAAAAATTCAAACTTTGCCGACGGCCCTCGCGAAGGCCGTCGGCAAATATGCTTTGCCGATGGCGGCCTGTGTGGCCATCGGCAAAGCCGCCGCCCCGTCGTCCCCGGGCCGCCACGTGGCTGGATTTGCCGACGGCCCGGGCCATCGGCAAAGACCGCATTTTTAAAAAAATAAAAAAGTGGAAAAATGGCTTAAGGCCCAAAATGCCCGGCCCATCCTTTTCCCCACCCGAACCCTATCCCCACCCCGCGCTCGTCCCGCGCCGTCGCCTCGCTCCCGCCGCCGCCGCTTTGCTCCCGCGCCGACGAGGCTCACCGGATCAGCTAGCCGCCACCTATTCACCGCCCCGCCTCAGCTTCCACGCACGCCGCCAACCGCCGCCTCCTTCGCGCGCGCCGCCTCCGCCCGCGACCGCCGCCGCGACGCCCGCCACCACCGCCCACGGCCGACGCCCATTCCTCCACGTGCAGACGGTGGCCGCTCTCTCCCGCCTCGGCCGGAGCCCCCTAGACCCGGCCCCGTCCGCCGCCGCCGCCGCCCGTTCTTCCGCCGGCCGTCGGGGCTCCTCGGAGGGGCGCGCTTGGGCACCTCCGCCGCCGGGGCTCGACGCGCCGCTCGAGGGCGCGCCCGCGGGGGCGCTGCACCGCCCCCGCGCTCGCGCATCGCCCCCCGGCCCCGCCGCTCGCCGCCCGGTGCAAAGGGGCGAGTAGGAGGACGAGGTAGGAGGAAGGAGGAAGAAGAGAAGGGCAGGAGGAAGAAGAAGAAGAAAAGGGAGGAAAGGGAGGAGAAGAAGAAGAGAAGGGAGGAGGAGGAAGAAGAGAAGAGAGGAGGAAGAGAAGGGAGGAGAAGGTCCACTTCGTTCGTCCACGTCGTCGACGCCGTTCGTCCACGGCATTCGTCCACGCACGTCCCCGCGCATCGCTGGAGGAGAAGGTAAAGCCCTAGGGTTGTCGGCCTTCGTGCCGGTTATGTCGTGTCCGGCCTTCGTGCCGGTGTTGTTGTTGTGTGGGCCTTCGTGCTGGTTATGTCGCTCGGCCTTCATGCCTGTGGTGTTGTTGTGTGGGCTGTCGTGCCCCAAATGTGGAGGTCGGCCTTCGAGCCGACGGTTTTCTTGCAGGTTTTGGAAACCTCCCCGTACAGGGGAGGTTCTGCCGAAATTTTCCACTAATAGTGATGTCTTTATTGTTTTGCAGAGCAGGACGTGTCGGAGAGGACCTTGATCGTGTACGTCCCGCCGACACCTCCACCTCCACCGTCGTCGATTCGGCTACGAGAGCAAGGTATATGAACCCTTCTCTTCTTGTCGGCCTTCGTGCCGTTGTGATGTCGGCCTTCGTGCCAATGTGGTTATCGGCCTTCCTGCCGTGGTGGTTATCGGCCTTCATGCCGTGGTGGTTGTTGGCCTTCGTGCCATGTTTTTTGCAGGTTTTGGAACCTCCCCGTGCAGGGGAGGTGCTATCGAAATTTTGAGTGGATACTAATCTTTTTTTCTCTTTTTGTAGGAGGAGGACCTGTGGGAGGTACTCGGTGACGATGATCTTCTTCGTGGGCGTTGCGGGTCTTCCTGCACCGCGTCGACTCTCCACCGGCCCGCTACCCGCCTCTGCACCGCCACCCTAGGTATAAATCACCTCTGTTCCTTATAGTTGTTGTAAGTACATTGCGTAACCGAGTTAGGCGTCTCCCGTCCAAAAGTGATTCGCGGTCGTTGGTATGCGGATCAGTGCATATCTGCGATGGTGTCTCTTTCGGATTGTCCACATTTTTTGGACAGCCCGAGGATGCGTAGATGGGTTAGCTTCCATGTTCCGCCCCCGTCCGAGTCGGAGTTTCGGCAGCCCCTCCCCGTTGTTCTCTGGATACACACTCTCCCGTCGGGACGTGTATCGGGAGAATAGCGGGGAGGTGTTGCTAAAATTCCGTCTCGGACGGAGCGAGCATGGAAGCTAACCTCATCTACGCATCCTCGAGGTGGGATTATGACCTATCCTTCACCTATTAGATGGTAGGAACGCCTTGTAGATGCAGATGTTGGTTCTATTACTCGCTTATGTTGGCGCATGACAGAGGATGGCTGACCGTGAGTGGATGTACACGGGCTTCAAAGACAAGACCGATGAATGGGTTAAGGGGACCGGGGACTTCCTAGAGCAAGCATTTGGCCCAGCTGCTAAAGGGGCGATTCGGGTGTGGTGTCCCTGTAGCAAGTGTAAGAACGAGACAAGGAAAGAGCAACGGTCGATGAGTAATGATATTTGGGCGAACGGATACGTGCCAAACTATACCCACTGCATCCTCCATGGGGAACGCCAACGGGTTACGGAGGCGGTGGTGAGACCGGACCTCGAGGGGTTTGATGCAGATGCCGGAATGGCAGACTTGCTGGCAGACGTTGAAGTCGTTCAAGGAATGGAGGTGGAGGAAGAAGATCCAGAGGAGACCGCAAAGGCGTACTACGCCATGATGGAGGCGGCAAAGCAGCCCCTTTACCAGAAGACCCGCATTTCTAAACTGGATGCCATTTCATGCCTAATAGGGTTGAAGTCGTCACTGGGCATCAGTCGAGAAGGTTTTGATCTCGTGTTGGCAACTGTTGGCGGGCTGCTTCCGGAGCTTCACTGCCTGCCGAAAAGCACGTACGAGTCACAGAGGCTCCTTCGTGCACTCAAGATGCCTTATGACCCGATCCAAGCTTGTATGAATGGGTGTGTCCTGTTCCGGGGAGACCACGAGGCAGCAACACACTGTCCGAAGTGCAAAGCCTCTAGGTACGTGGAGGTAGAAGGCAGTGATGGCAATAAGAAATAGTCTAAGATCCCCGAGATGGTCATACGACACCTTCCTGTACTACCGAGGCTGCAACGGCAGTACATGACAGAGGAGTCCGCGAAATAAATGACGTGGCACAAGAATGGCAAAAGATATAGTGACAAGATGCAGCACCTGGCGGATGGTGATGCATGGAAGCACTTCGATGCCATGAATCCTGTCAAGGCCCAGGAGGCTCGAAATGTACGCATAGCGCTGGCAACAGATGGGTTCAACCTGTTTGGAATGATGGCGGCCCCGTACACTTGTTGGCCCGTGTTTGTGATCCCCTTCAATCTTCCCCCCGGCGTCATGTTCAAACCCAAGAACGTGTTCTTGACGCTGATAATACCTGGACACCCGTGCAACAATATGGGTGTGTTCATGCAGTCAGTGTGCGATGAATTGCAGAAAGCTTGGGAAGAGGGGGTACTGACATACGACCGAGCTACAAAGACGAACTTCACGATGCATGTGTGGTACCAGTACTCAATGCATGACTTCCTGGCGTATGGCTTATTCAACGCGTTGTGTGTTCACGGGAAGTTCCCTTGCCCAACATGCAAGGCAGATGTGATGTTCACCTGGCTGGCCAAGGGTGGCAAGTATTCTTCTTTCGACAAACATCGTCAATTCCTAGAGGAGGACCATGAACTGAGACGAGATAAAAAGCACTTCACGAAAGGAGATGGACTCCCAGCAGGGGGCGACGACGACGATCAGTGACGGCGGCGGCGGCAGTGGCGACGACGACGATGACGACGACGACGACGACTACCTCGGCCGGCGGCGGGGAGCGGCGAGCTAGACACCTCGACTTCCTCTGGTTCGAGGAAGCCCTACCAGCGCGGGCCCACTAGGCTCCCTGAGCATGTGCCGCGCCCTGACGACCGCGCACAGATCGTGGTCGCTGGGAAGTAAGTATCCATTGTTGATTTCTGTACTTGTTCATATGTCATTTTCGAATTAAAACTGCATACTAACAATTGTTGTTTATGACTCGTTGTGCGTGGGGGCAAAGGTGACGGCCGGGAAGTGTTCGCCCCATGTCACTAGCATCCAGGGCCGCTTGATTAAAAGGAACTTCCCTGGCTTGGTCACCATCGAGGGTAAGACGATCGTGCCCGACAGATGGGCAAACTTCTACCACGTCAAGGACGAACATGAGGAAGTCCTTGCTGCCAAGATCAAGAGGGAGTTCTGGGTGAGTCTTTCAATTGCAACGCATATCTCAATACTACGCATTCGTTGGACTTTTCTCAAACAATGGAATGATGCTTGATGCCTGTGTGTAGTTGTACTATAGGTTGGCGGAGGGGCAGGACCCCTTGCGGGCGGACCGGCAGCAGGACTTGGTGTGTGAATTGCGGCTCAAGGACATGTTCTACGAGGCGCGTACCCAGGCCGTCATCACCTACTACGCCAATGTGAAGTCGGTGAAGGTGGATAAGGCCATGGCCAGGGAGCTGGTATGTAACCTGGAGACCGACCTCACCGAGGAGCAGTACATGCAGGTAATTAAGTAGGAAAACATCCGTTATGATTCCTTATGTGACACATTCAACTCATTATCTAGAATATCTAATACTTGAATGTCATGCAGACACCTCCGGGCTGGTGCAGCAAGTACGCCGACTGCTGGCTTGCGATTGTCAGAGGGTGGCATACAGAGGCGGCGTACGCGGAGCGCAGAGCACGTCGGGCGAAACGCTTGGCAGAGATCAAGAAGTCAAGGGTCTCACACCACCAGGGGAACCAGATCCTCCCAGAGTACATGGAAACATGGGTATGCTTGTGTTCAACCATTTCTTATAGCGCTGGATTTCTTATATCTCTACTTGTAACCATTTTTTCTGTTTTCCTCACAGAGGGAGGCGCATGAGGGGCAGCCCATCAACGAGTACATGGGGTGGGCCCTTGCTCACAAGGGCCCAGCGAAAGCGGCCTCCACCACGTACAACTCTTCGGACGGGCCCGAGAAGTACACCAGCCCGGTCGTGTACGACAAGCTCACCAAGTACGCCGCCGTAGCTCGAGAGCTCCATGGCGATGACTACGACGTCACCACCCGGCCCCTGGACACTGAGCTCGTGATGAGGTTGGGAGGAGGGAAGCAGCACGGCCGGTTCTATATGGCCCACAGCGACATTGAGCCGTCCTCTGTTCCGACGCTGACCGAGATCCGCAAAGAAGACCAACGAAGGGGCGCATCGCGGGTCCCCATAGCGCCTCGGCAGCCGAGCAGCGCGCAGATGATAACGGAACTTCAGGTAAGTGGAGTTTCATTCGTCGTTCGCTCGTTTCACACATAATGTACCTTGCCTTCAAATACCATCAACCATGCTGGTGTAATATTGCAGGCCACGGTCCAAGAGGTGCTAGCCAACCAGAAGCAGATGGCGGTTGCCCATCAGGAGAAGATGGTTGCCGTTACGCAGCACTACCAACGTGCGCTGTCACAGATGTCCCTACACTTTCGTGCCCAGATTCCGGGAATGAGTGAGCCTCCAGCCTCGATCTTCGCTCCACCACAAGTACTTCCACTGCCTATTCTTGTACCTCGTCCGGTGAGTACAATGCCTATTGCTTTAGCTTGTGATGCCCGTCTGCAGGTACTAATTCCATCACTTGGTCTTTGTGCAGGCACAGTCGGCGGGTTCGAACCCAACTCCAGGTGCTAGCCCTCCACCGGGTCCTTCTCCACAGGGTCCTTCTCCACCGCACGGCTGGACACCTTACCAGAGCTTCCCCACGCAGCCGTACGTCTGGGGTCCTCCACCGTCGCAGGGGTACTCCTCGTGGCCGCAGCAGGGGCAGTCCTGGCCGGCTGACTTCCCTCCGCAGCAGCACGGCTACTGGTAGTACGATATGGCCCCGCAGTCGGGTTGGTCTCAGTGGGAGCAAGGTGGTGCCTCTGGGACCCCCGAGGACGGCGCCTCGAGCTAGGTACCTTCACTTCTAGCTTTTGGACCTTGTTGTGGCACGTCGGACATGTATGGATAACTTTAGACATGTGTGGATGATTCCGAACATGTTATATATGGTTTGGAATTGTAAGGATGAATTTGGACATGCTATATGGATTTGATGTTAAATTATGGTTCAAATGGTGTATTATTGCGAATATATGAGATGCAATGTGGGATATGTGTTATATAACTGATTAAATGTGGTCTAAATGTAAGAAAACGGAAAAAAAAAGGAAAATTTTTTTCCCTGCCGATGGCCACCGTCGGCAAAGCCGGGAAACAATTCCAGCAAAGCCCAGCTTTGCCGACGGCCACGGCCATCGGCAAAGTGACCAAATCATTGCCGACGGCCATGGCCATCGGCAAAGAATTTCCCGAGGAATATTAAATTCCATTTTTCAAAAAAAAAAGTATGCTGACGGTGCCGGCCATCGGCAAAGTATTTTTTTTTAAAAAAAACAATTTTCTTTCCCGATGGCCACGTGGCGTCGCCATCGGCAAAACGCCGTCGGCTGACGGGCGCGGCGGTACGTGGCGTCTTCGCCGGTGGCTGACACGGCCATCGGCGAAGCCTTTGCTGATGGCATTACGCGTGGCCATCGGCCAAGAATTCTTTGCCGATGCCGCCTTTGCCGATGGTGCTTTGCCGATGGCCATGTGGCTTTGCCATCGGCAAAGGCTTAGCCGACGGTTTCCAGGCCTTTGCCGACGGCATCCTGCCATCGGCAAAGACTATGGATCCGGTAGTGCCTCTGTGCAAAATGTCATGATTTTTAGTCGTACAAACTTTGAGAAGATATTCTTTTTTCTTGCGCATGCATACATGATGTCCATTCTTTAGGATTGACATATGACTCCACAACTGATGGAACAAATTCCTACTGTACATCCACAGAAAATTAATGTTTTAAAATTGTGAGCACTTTCATATATTTTATTTTTTTTGTGAATTATGCAAAGATGTAGACACTCACAAACACGCACGCACGCACACTTAACCCGGCCTATGAATGTACACACACAAACTCTACCCAATATGCACCTCCGGAACAGTGGCGGTTCTGGAAACGAAGCAAGAGAAATGATGAAAGACTACGAACCTTGCTAACTTAAGTCCTTGCAGAAAAAAATAAAAAATAGCCAGGAGGTGTGGCCTTTTCTGATGTTGCCAACAGTGAATTTAGTTTTGATGAAGAATTTAATTGAACTTAAATTCATAAGAGTAACTTGCATTGTGTAAGCTTTTTTATATTAGTAATTTACAACATTGCAGTTAAAAGCTTTCTTGACATGAAAGAGAATAAGGTCACGAACTTTTACTAGACATTTGATACTTAGTTCCGTGAATGGAGTAAGGCAGTAGTAAAAACTGAGTTAAAGTTCACGAACTGCAGTTTTGTCCACATTTCCGTGAAATGTAGTCACTGCTCAGGTCTTGTCGTGAACCACACCTTCAAAATGTGAGGATTGCGACAACTGAAGAAGAAGAAATAGGACATATATGAGGAGTAATATAATCTTATCTGTACATGCTCGGGAATTGGTGTAGTACTGTAACCAGCATGGATGGTTCATGGTTAATTGGTTTATAGTATTTGAATGCTCATACAACAAGTAGGATTAGAGGAATGAAAACAAGGAACAGAAGGACCGGAAGATTCTTGACAACTGATTGGGACCGACGGCATCATTGATGGGGCCAACCCAGACCCTGATGCGGTCGCTGATGCCTGCACAAGCTGCGGCCAGAGCGTTGCTGCCTGTGCCTGCTTGCTGGGGCCGCCGGCCGCTAGGCGTCTCGATCGCCTAGTTGGCTAAGGCTAACCCTGTCTCCATGGATGGGAATGGGCATGATGAGCGTTCCTACGATGGGATTGGGTCATTTGGAGGACGCCGGTGGCTGCCAGGCCATCTCAACAATTTCAAGGGCTCTTGAGCAAGCAATTGATAAGGGCCTAGCAATATAATGGCATAGCTGTGGCAACAGTTTCTGCAGAGGAGCTGAAGAAGCCAAACCAAACACTTAAGGGATGATTCATTTTCTAGTAAATAGTAGACGAGCCGGAACCATTTTTGTGATTGGAGGATGAGAGGATCTGCATTTTGTGTCTTCTCCTCAAGTGCTCCAACTCCTCCACATGAGCACATGAAGAGGAGCCATTGCAAACAAGCCCTTAATATGACGATTAAAGTATATAATACTACTAATAAGGGTTAATTGCAGCATATGGAAGAAATCAGAAATAGATGAATATCGAAATAGAAAGCGACGACAAGCTAATTACTGATTACTTGTCCCAACTGCATAGGCCTTTAAATTTTCATTTCAATAAACCAAATACATATACTAATCCATTGGGACGCTCGGGGGTTGCTAAGATCAATCTGATAAGGAGTTCAGTTCTCTCAATTAAGGATGAAAACGGTCGTAAACGGTCGAAAAACTCCTCTATTGTTTTCTACATTTATATTTAAATACGAACGTGAAAACAAAAAACGGTATAGTCGGAAATGAAAACAAAAACGAACTTACGGTATTTCGAAAACGAACCAATTCGAGCGGAATTATGTCGAAAACGGTCGGCGTACGAAAATTCAGTACGAAATACCAACCCACCTTAAAGATGTGCATGACCAAACTAACAAATGCATGATTTAGTTCAAGTGAACATAATAGAATAAGAGGTGCATGACGTAGTCGCCGACACACAAATACAAGTCTAGAACAAGGAATTAATAGGACACGAACATCTACAGTTCATCGGCATCATCCATGATGTCAGGATCACTTTCCATGTCATTTGCTTCCTCGTGGCTCCGCAATACGGAGTGGAGGACGGATTTACGGACTCACGACCGTGTGGCGCCGCAATACGGGAGTGGAGGGAAGGGGATACGGGAGTGGTGGTGTCTAGGGTTGTCAAGTTGGGCTGGGCTGTACAGTAGGTTACTAGGCTCTACTGAATTTCTACAGAATTTCGAATACGGTTACATACCGAATATAATGTAGAAAAGTAGGAATCGGTCGAAATAAGCCCATTTCGAATTCCGCTCCGTTTTCGAATTGTCTGTCTGAATTTCGTACCGTTTTTGTATTTTTCCGAAAAAAGTGAAAATGGTCGGATCAAATGTAGAAAATGATGCAATTCTGTCGGGAATTTTCATTTCCGTTTTCAAGCTTACTCTCAATAACTAGATACATTATACTAACATATCGAGGTATTCAGGAGCTACTATCATGCTACTAAGCAACGACATCACAGAACACACAAAAGTTCTAGAAAGCATGAATCTTCAAGCAGAAAATATTATTATCTTCTTTACAGGATGCAGAGGAAGGTTGCAAACCAAACTACTCCTCATTGGGAGCATTGAGAATGATGTCCTCTACATCCACCACTCCTTTTTTTAGATAAAGGATAGTTCATATCTTGCTTCATCTATCAACCGATAGAATCAGACCAATTATTACAAAATTCCGCCCGCAGGCAATCACGCGGGTTGTAAATAACTCCATTTTACAGCCAAACACAAGAAAAAACAAAACGAGAGTAAAGTTTTGACTAAATATGACCAATATGCCTAGTTGACAACCACCCATTGGAACCAAAGAAATGCAAGGCCGACGTCTCTATATGCTGTCCGGCTAAGGTCAGCTGATCCCGTAGATCATCATGCCGCTGCAATCTTGCCCATTGCCGGAGCCAATGAGTTCCCTTGAAAAGAACTTGCAAAAAAGATTTTGGTCTATATTTGTCAAAACCACCTTAATTCTTGTTATCCAAACTGCCCAACAAAGCGTAGAGGCTGCTGTTAATAACAATGCCTTATGCTTCTTACTAGCCATCTTTGACCACCTATTAAAAAGGTCATCTATACTTCAGGGGGCGATATTCCAAATAGTAAATGTACGGCGCGCCACAAGAATTTGGCATAAAGACAATCCAAAAAGAGGTGTTGAATGGTTTCTGGAAAATGACAGAAGCAGCACCTCTTGTCACCATTCCAGTTTCGGCGGGCAAGGTTATCCTTAGTTAAAGTCATACCTTTTTTAAATACCACAAAAAACTTTTATTTTCATAGAAACTTTAATTTGCCATATATCTTTTGACACTCTCACCCCATTGTTAATCAACGCAGCATACATGGATTTAACCGTAAAACTTCTAGATGCATGTAGCGCCCATAAAAAAACACCCCTTTCCTCCTGTAAGTTCACATCGTCTAAAGAAGCCACAATTCTATGCCAATCCCTTAGGTTCGCACCCACTAAATTTTGGCGAAAAGAAATATTTAGTGGGGATGAACTAAGAATTTGTGCCACTGAATCTTGTTTTCTTCTTACAATATTGAACAACGCAGAAAATTTATCTTTAAGAGGCTTATTTCCCAACCAAGTGTCTACCCGGAACCTGGTTTGAGACCTGTCTTTCACCTTGAACAAACCAAAGCCCATAAAGGTGTCTTTGATATTCATCTAGCTTTTCCAAAAACGAGAGTCTGTTGGTTTTTTGATACAGCTCCCTAGAGTCTTATCTTGGATGTATTTGTTCCTCAAAAGTTCCTGCCACATGCCATCCTCATTTAACAATTTGAAAATCCATTTACTTAACAAGCACTTGCTTTGTATATCCAAATTCTGTATGCCTAAACCGCCTTAAAATTTTTCATTTGGCTAATTTATATTTCTGCTTGTGTTGGTCGTTTTGCCGGTAGAATCTTGATCTAATGTAGTCAATTTTTTCTAACACACCTCTTGGGTTTTCGAAAAAAGACATCATAAACATCGGTAAGCGAGAAAGCATCGAGTTTATCAAGACCAAACGACCCTCAACCAAAAGCATTTTACCTTTCCATCCACTAAGCCTCTTTTCAATTCTGTTCTCAATCATTTGCCAGTCTTTGTTGTTTAGTTTTCTAGTGTTCATAGGTAGACCGAGGTAACAAAAGGGGTACTTTCCAATCTCACAACCAAACAGCTGCAAATAAAACACTTCATCATCTTTGGCTTTGCCAAAACAGAGGATTTCACTTTTTTGAAAGTTTATTTTGAGCCCCGATAGTTGTTCAAAGGTACTAAGTAATAGTTTCATATTTATTGCCTTCTCAACATCATGGCTCATAAAAATCACTGTGTTATCCGCATACTGAAAAATAGATAGAGCATCTTGAATAAGATGGGGGATAACCCCTTCGACCTACCCTGCTTCCTTTGCTCTGGCAATCAGTATGGCCAGCATGTCTGCCACTATATTAAATAGTATTGGCGACATTGGGTCACCCTACCATAAGCCTTTTCTTGTTTGGAAGTAGGATCCTAATTGGTCATTAACCTTAATATTAATATTTCCCTCCTACGTGAATTTTTCCACCCATGTGCACCATTTGTGTGAAAATCCTTTCATCGTTAGATTTTGTTGTAGAAAACTCCATTTAACCTTATCATATGCCTTCTCAAAATCTATTTTAAAGATAACCCCATCCTGTTTTTTCGAATGAAGTTCATGTATCGTTTCATGGAGAATTACTGCGCCCTCCATAATATTTCTTCCTTGGAGAAAGGCTGTCTGTGTTGGTCTAATGATCTTCTGGGCTATGGTAGATAATTTATTGGTTGTGAATTTAGTGAAGATTTTAAAAGAAACATTCAACAAATAAATTGGCATGTATTGTTGAATCACCTTCGCATCCTTCTTTTTGGGTAACAGAATTATAGTTCCAAAGTTAAGGCTGTTAAGTGGTAAGGATCCCTGATGAAATCCGTAAATAGAGCCATCAGATCATCTTTTATAAATCTCTGGAGGGAAACTATCCGGTCCAGTTGCCTTATTCTGTTCCATTTGGAAATCGCAGCCCTCACCTCATCCTGTGAAAAATCATCTGTCAAGTACTCATTTTCCAGATCAGATACCTGAGAGGAATGCCATCAGTCTGTAACTCATCCAACATGATAGGAGAGTTCTCTGATGGACCGAATAGATTCTTATAATAGTTGGTGATATGCATTTTGAGTTGAGCATCACCACTTATTATATTATTTCCATCCTCCAACTAGAAAATACGAGTTTTTCGATGTCTACCATTTGCTAGTAGGTGATAGTATTTTGTATTTGCATCACCTTCTAGAAGATGTTTTACTTTAGCCCTTTGGTACCATTTGAGCTCTTCCTCCCAAGTAATTTAGCGAGCCTTTCATTTAACACATATTTTAGATTTAATTCCAAATCATTAAGTATAGAAGTTTCTGCCTTTTTATCCAATTCATCGAGTTTATTTAGGATAATCATTTTTCTTTCTTGTAAGTACCACTTACATTTTTTGCCCATCCTCGAGGTATTGGTGAAGCCTTCGATTTTAGCTTGCCACCTCTCTATAGGAGAGCCTTCGACTAGTATGCTGTACCACACATCATGACCATGTCACAAAATCCATCTCTCAGCAACCATCCCAATTCAAATTTAAATTGGGGTTGATAAGATGAAGATGGATTATTTGTGCATAATAGTAGCGGTGTGTGATCAGAAATCTCTCTAGCTCAAAGTCTGTACAAACAAGGATCCTATCTAACTTTTCGAAGGTCTGATTTTCTAAACGATTAGCCTAAGTAAACTTTCTTCCTGACATTTCTGTTTCTCTAAGATTTAGAGTGTCGATCACGGCATTAAACATAAAAGACCATCTATCATTATAATTGTCATTGTTTTTCTCATCCGGTCTACGAATAATATTAAAATCGCCACCTATAACAATAGGTAAAGCTTCTTTTGAACATACCCATAGTACTTCGGATAAGAATTATGATTTTTGATCCATTTGGGCTGGCCGGTGAATAGAAATCAAATTAAATTTAAAATCATCTTCTTTGTATCTAACTTTGAAGCGAATAAAAAAAATCCCCTTCTTCAATTTCCCCAACGTCCAAAGATAATAAATTTATACCTAGAATCATGCTATCGACTGACCCGCGGAGCCACGCAATGCCAAAGAAAATCTCTGCCGCGTAAATATTATTCAAAGTAGATTGCAGAAAATTAGCTCTACCGGTCTCCGATAAGGCAATAAAATCTAAGTTCTTTTCTTTTGTTAGATCAGAAAGAAATCTATATTTTTTAATATCAGCGAACCCGTTGTAATTCCAAAAGATACCTTTCATCTAGGCTATTTATTATCTAGGGCGTGAACTTTTCTTCTGTGATACAGGGGTCTGTAGACGCACAGGGTCACAGCCCCTATCACCTAGCCCTTTAGAGATTTCTGAACATATTAGATTTAAAGCTTCTAAGTCTATGTTATCATTTGTAGAACATATAGTCGAAGTATCATCCAACAAATATTTGTTTCCTCCACTAATCTTTCATTCTTATTCACTCTATAAAATTCTAGATCTCTTAAAGACCTTAAAGAGTTTGAAACAGCTTGTTCATTATCCCCAAGAATAACCCCTAATGACAGTTGTAACTAACAAAGTGGAATCATCATGAGAAAGAAATGAGTTTGGCCGGGTTTCTTTACCTTTGTCTGGAGTGGGATCCAAGTTTTTGTGTGCCTTCAATTTCGTTGCCTTCTCCAAAGAATCTTGATCTACAGTTGTCACGTTTCTCTTGCTTGATCTCACAGGTGACACTGTCCCACCAATTTGCACTTTCATTTTATTAAGAATCCCAGAGTCATTCAGAGTAGTCATCAGATTAGCCTTCCATTGTTCAGTACCATTTGCTATCATCCCATTCTAAGAAAGCACTATCATTGGTTTGTTGCTCGCTTTCACCCTTGCTGAGGTAGATCTCACCCCTGCTTCCTTGTTTTGCTGGACCATAGAACCAACACCTTCGTCCTCTTGCTGGATAGCACCACCAGCGGCATTGTGCTAACCAAAGGCAGGTAGCTGATTACCAGATGAATTATTATCTGCCTATTCCTCCCCTTTTTACCATCCTCATCCATGTTATCCCCCTCTTTTCCTCATTTGGTTTTTCTTCATCCACGGTAGAGTCCATGTCAATAACCTGGGGTTCATCATTAGGCATGTCTTGTTCAACCCTAAATTGTAGCTCATAAACAAAATCCCCAGTAACTACATCCACTAGATCTAGGATGAGACTAGGATCCAGCACGGCTACTTTCATTCTTGATCGACCAAACTTCTTTGTGAATTTTATATCCACAGCTCAAGGAACGCCTAATATAGAGCCAATAGCCCAAATGATAGGAAATTCCCAAAATTCCTTTGGTAGACCACAGAACTGAACCCAAACCTTGTCAATCTCATATTTGTAGACCTCATTTTCAACACCTTTTTCAAAGCAAATTTTGTCTTTCACTGTTTTAGTGTCCATAGGATCCCAATTCACCATATAATCCAACAGTTCCAAAGATGGAAAATTAGAGATGAAGGCATCTTTGCCTTTCTCCTCAATGACCCACTTATTTTTACCCGATAGTAGTTTTTCAAGTTCCACTACCAACTGGTCAGCAGTAAGAGAACCCTCCAAAACACGTACCACAGCTGATTTTTCCTCTAAGTTTAACTTAGGATTTTCAAAAACTGGAATAAAATTAAAACTGAAACCTTCTACAGTATATCCACATTGTATAACAGTAGTTTGCATTTTCTTCATGTTTGGGCAAATCTTTGTAATATGATCACCACAATAGATGTCACAACAAGGAGGCACAGTGCAAACATTCATGGTATGACCCTTAGTATGGCAACGATAACAAAACGATTCCTTGTTCTTTTGCACTCCATGATGAGATGACTCTGGCGCTTCATTAGTCGCAATGGATGGTCGGCCGACCTACGGGGACAAGATGTCAATCTCCCCTTCGTAGGTCGGTTTCCCACCGCCATTGAGATCCAATATCAATCGTTGATCAAGGTCGGTTTGATCCGAGGGCTCTGGTTCATCACTCCGGCATATATAAACAACCCTAGACCCCCAGGGGCCAGGCATCCTTAAAACCCTAATTCATATTCTCCAGTTAGGATCAGCTAAGAGGTGTCCCATGAAAGGACAACCCCTCTAGATCTAGTATTCAAGAGAAGATTAGTCCTCATTAGGATCTAGTCTTTAGAATAAGAGAGGTAGAGAGAGGGAAGAGTTTGTAGGAGGTGTCGGCCTGTCGGTGCTCCCTCTACGCCTTGTACCTTGGCGGAAGTCAAGCTACGCCTAGGATTTCTCTGGTAATCAATTTCTTATTTCATTGAGCAACATTGTTTATATTGTTCTTCTTGTCTGCGAGTCTCTTTTGAGTACTTTAATCTATTGGCCTTAGGTTAAAGTAATATTCGTGGTGTAAGCGTGGTGCTTAGACTCGGTATCTCATAGATACACCCTGCATTCCAGATCTGTGGTAGATCACGTGTGACTAGGCTCTATTATATAGCCCTAGACTTATATTTTCATAGGTCTAGACTTCTATATCTTAGTTCGTTGAATCCTTTGCAGTCCACCTCCCATTTGTAGGCCAAGTAGGACCTGGTTGCTAAGGAAACATCCTCTGTTGGTGCCTTTCCTTAAGTAATGTCCCCAACTAAGCAGTAGAAGACATAGCTTTTTGAGATTAGAACACGAAGAACTTAGTATCTCCTGTACACTTTCGACCTTCTTAAGTCTTGTGCTACTCTAGGTTAAGTTAAGAAGGCATTGGCCGTGTCACTAAAGTTAGCGACCAATGCCTGAACCTCCTCCCAGGACGACTCTGGCGGGAACCCTGGCTCCACTCTGCGCAAGTCCCTACTTGATCAGAGCTGGGCTGCTACCAGGTCCCTAATAGCTCCCTAACGAAGGTCGTAGGCACCACCGCCTGACCCACGCTAGCAAGGCGTAGAGGAACTGCTCAAGGTTTGCTCACATAGGCGACACTGTGCGGACAACGGTGACGTCTGCCCTATTGAGAGCCTCAAAGCGATCATTGCTAACCACTGTGTGCCATGCACCATCGTGGGCGCTCTCCTTGGCCTCATGATGGACACGGACTAAGAAGAAGGCAAATCAGTCACCGTGCCATGGGTGATGGTTGTGGTCTTCCCAAATGACTGAGAAGGCAAGAAAACCCTACACTGAGGCATAACATCTTGCAAAGCAAGAAGGCAAGATTGCATTAAGGCTTACCAACGAGCTGTGCTTGGGCCTCGGTCGCAGCTATCCCTCACTCAATTGCAGCAAGCGCTGTCTCCATGGTAGACAGGCATAGCCGAAGCCGATTTGCCTCCTGGCTCTAATCCGTGATGACCTTGTAGGATAGATATAGCTCCTTTACCAGGTTGTGAACATCGGCTTCCTCATCTTTGGACCAGTCAGAGGATGAGGAGCCCACCAGGCACAGAGAGTTGGGCTCCGGCTGGCATGCTGACAAGGTTCCTACCTCGTTGGTGGGAAAGTGTGGCACCGAGTACACCATGGAGATGGCACTGTACAAGCGAAGAACATCAAAACTACCCGAATGAGAAGGAGGGCAAGATCCAAACTTACACGAGCCGCCGTAGCGTAGGACAGAGAGTCAGAGGGCCCCTAGGTCCCTTTCGCTCAGGCGACTCCTCCCTTGGGCGCTTCCCGTTCGCCATGGATTTGCCTAGAGGTTGGAGCACCGGGGTGAAAAATACAGCAAGGAGGACGGTAAGCCTAGCAAGATTGGAATGCAATCATACTTACTTTCTTTCTCTCCTCTATTTTTATAAGCAGGGAGCGAGACAGCCGATCGATTTCCCTTCGATTGCACCCAGCAACAGTAGGAGTTCAAGTGAGGCCACGACCCTACAATCTTTGTGGAGCACGTCTTAGAGAAGAACCCTACATGGGGAGGCGAGCTGCCAATGCCGACGCTCAAACTTCATCGAGAAAGAATTCACCCGTGTTACCGCAGTGGCCACAGGGCCAGTCACCCCAAACTATATGAACTAACATGCTAAGCTAGTGCATTGGGGTGGCCCAATGCTTGAGCCAATCACTCGGCCTAGCTTGCATCCCTCGATTGGTATGATCGGTAAGTTGCTACCGACCCAATCATCTTAAGAGTTAGGGGGGATTCGGGAGGGCCACAAGCGTGGCTCTAATACCTCTGACACCCAAGTGTCATGTAAATCTCTAGGATTACCAAATGAGCTCAATGTACATAATCTCAGAGGACGCATGCCCCTTGGGAAAATCGAAAAATGGTTGATTAAATTTGGACCAAAGTACGAGCTCTCGAATATGGAAAAAGAGTTTAATGGCATGCCCCATGATGGGTCTACCAAGTCATGTTCTATATTGGGACATGGACGTTACTCATTCTACCCGTTATCAGCTCATGTTCTATACTGGGACATGGATGTCACTCATTCTACCCGTTATCAGCTCGAAGAGTGACAAGCGCAAATGCCTCTGTTGCTCATGTGTTCGTCATTCGCCTTGGTGAATCCTAAACTAGGACACTAGATTTCCTGGACTATGAAATCCAAGGGTCATTGCCCCATACCCTCAGCTGAGATATTTGCATTGATTGAGACCTCGCCGGAGCAGGAGTGCCTGGAGAAACGCAAAACACTCAGCTAAGTGGGGAAAAAGGCTCAAACCGAGTCGAACTCCATGTAACGTTAACATGTTTTCATACAAGAAACTCTTTACGGTTAAAACCTTGTTACCTCTCCTTTCTTGAGCAGATAAATCACGACATGAATTGGTCAGGTGTAATAGCGAGAGCAATAGGAATGAGGCGGTTTAGACCCCTGCCATGTCTATCCTTATCTTCAAGCAGGACATAATGATGCGCATCGACCGAAAGACCCAAGACATGTACAAGTACTCAAGTGCCGAGGAAACCGTATCATTTGTAGAAGATGCTCTCACCCGAATAACTCTCGGTACCCGAGCAAGCCTCTACGTCAAAGCGAAGCACCCAAATACTCTCGACACTCGAGAGAATACCTCGATACTTGAGGGTGACAAGCATCAACCATTCAAAGGCCTCGGCACCCGAGGATTATAGGAGGCAATGGCACCTGAAGATGAAGCTATTTAGCTTGCCTGTCATTATGTCCTACGGGGGCTATTGTCGGATATATGGGTCCAGGATACCTTCATCGCCCATATACCCGATTTATGCCTATCTACCTAGCAGAAGACCACGAGAATGAGGCCCATGTAGGTCAGACGAATCCATAAGATTAGAGGTCAAGACATATTCCAAGGGTATTAGGCGCCATCATATCTTGATGATAGGATAGATCCATTCTGTTGTGCTTTGCATGTACAAACTAGGAAACACATCTGTTAGCCGATCAAATCCATTGTAACCCTACCCCCCACACTATATAAGGAGGTGTAGGGGCCTCCCGATGGGATCTCATCTTCTACATTCTAGCACATAGCTATGAGCAGTAGCCCAGTAACTAGGTATATGAATACAGAGAGAAGCTACTTCAAACTAAACATAGGGCATCACGTGCCTGAACCAATATAATCCATGTGTCTTGTGTGCTATCCATTTGATTCCCTATACCCGAATACGCTGCTAGGTATTACCGGGGCTAATTCTTTCGCTAGCATGTTAGGCCTATTCAGCTGGACTTAGAGCAAGGCTAATGATATAGCCTGCTGCTGGCTGTATGGATCTTTGTAGTCCATCTCTCGGCCTGCTCATATAGTAGTTAGCTCTTTACTATTAATACATGGCTCACTTTTCTCTTATAAAGTTTCTTGGTTCTTGTGCATAAGTTAGATGTAAACTTACGGTCCGCTTCCTTTCTCTCTCTTCTTCTCTTTTCTCCACCTTAGCATTCAGTCACCTGCAACATGTTATTGTACTTGCTCTAGCAATGACGCTGCCGCTTCAGGTGCCTGCTCCCATCAGCTATAGCTACAACATTTTGTTTTTATGGATGCTACGTGCAACAGCGGCAGTCGTGCAGCACTGCACTGAATAGCAGCCGGACAGGCCTGTTATCTACTCCCTCTCTCCCTGAATAAATAGATTTCTAGAGTTGTCTTAAATCAAACTTAACAATCAAGATTATGACATCAAATAGGTATCATTAGATATACCATAGAATATATTTTCATAGTGTGTTCATTTTATGTCATAGATGTTGTTACTTTTTCCTATAAAGTTAGTCAAATTTAGAATAATTTGAGTTGCATGGATTTTAGGAATTGATTTATTTGGGGAAGGAGGGAGTATTCAGGTATCTATTGGCTTCACAGTTCACACGTTGACTAGCTAAAAAACCTACTTCATAGGACCTGCTTATAGCGGTGTCGCAATGAATGGCATGGGTGGCACTTTTTTTTTTTCGAGCACATGCATGCACGTCAATCGATTATAGATAAGAAAATCATTAGCTAGTGTGCTTGTTAGAGTTTTTTATTTGGCTATGTGCATTATGATATGATATACAGAGATCGAGAGTGCATTCATGATAATTGTATCATCTCGATCTATTTGTTCTTAATTTATAAAACTTCCTCTGTGGGGAAAAAACTAGTTTCCAGTGGCATCTAGTAGTGAACAGTAAATGCAAGTGCATATATTCGTGGCTCCCCCTCCTTTTGATTGCCACATGGCACCAATTAATTTTCGCTCATTATTTCTTTCTCTTTCAAATAATGGCATGATACAAAATTTGAAGCCTGGTTCAATAATTTTTATAATTTTTGCCGTAATACACTGTCCTGTACCTTCCCCTCTATCTTGCCGACTCGACCTGCATGCGGCTCGAACACCTCCCACGTTGTACCATCCAGGGCTGGTAGCACCTCTTCATCGGCAACTACAAAGGGGCAAGCCCGGCCACTCATGAGACCTCATCGACTACAAACACAACAAGGGAGAGTGGCTATTCTCTAAGTTTGTATCATACTAGTAATTCCATGATCCTTAATTTAAGCAAAGAATAAAGAAAACTTTGTAAGTTGCAATGCAGCAATAGCTCATATGAAGGTTAAAGAGCTGTCTCATAAACCGAAGTTTCAGCTCATGACGGATGACGCAGTTGCTTCGTGAAAGAGTATCCTCTTTCTCTCACCTCCCTCTTTCTCTGCTATACATCAATGTAGCTGCCCTAATAAGGTGTTTGCTTCATGACATAACAACCTTTTTCTCCCACTTTGCTCTCTCTATTTTCCATATCATTAAAAAAAGTCCTTCATGGCACTCATAAGATGATATATGAGCCCATTGACATGTACCCTTGCAATTCCTTTGTTCACTACTACAGCAAGTCACTGTAGGGGCGGCTACTGTAGTACTGTAGGGGTGGTTACTGTAGCCGCCCCTACGCCCCCGATCTTACAGTGGCCACCCACTGTAAGGGCGGTTCAACACCAACCGCCCTTACAGTGGGTCACTGTATTCCGTCCACTGTAAGGGCGGCTGGTGTTCCAGCCGCCCCTATAGTTAGTTGTTGTAAGGGCGGCTCAATCTAGAGCCGCCCCTACAGTGAATTTTTGGCAAAAAAAATATATAAATTACAATAATCCAATAGAGCATTCAGCACAGCATATATAATCCAAATACTACAACAATGAATCTGACCAACAATGAATCTGACCAGCACATATACAATTCAAATACACAATTCCATCACAACAAGTTCATAATTCAAAAGTTCCACATGTCCATCAAATTTACAAGACTCATCATCACAAGTATCACAAATCCATCATTACGAAATCGTAGTTTACAAGTTCAATTCCACATAGATATAGGATTAGAAGTAATTTGACATACATGAGTTAGACTTATAGATGGGCATATGTAAATAATGGCAAGAAAGAGAATTCATAGGACAAGCATTAATATAGAGAAGTTTACTAATTACTACTTCATACAAGCTCAGCTGCTACACCTCCATTAATCTCTATATCCTACAATGAGAACAAGTAAAAAAGTAGCAATTCATGAGAAATCTTGTTAAATATGTAGCAACACTATAACTGATTGTTTGTCCAGTGTCTCGCATTAAAAGTGACCATATAGAGCACTACCTACCATGCATAACAATCAGTAAGTACAATATCACTAGGAAAAATTCATGGAAAATGTACCTTTGTCCTTGAGGCTTGGGGAGTTGGGATGGATGGATGTTACCATGCGGGATTGGTAGAGGAAGCTGGTAAAAGAAGACAAACTAGTAAGCTAGAAAGCTCTCGGGTAAACTAAAACATCTCATAGCAAATTTGAATTTACCAAAATCACAAGCTATCGGTGGTGCACATGCTGGTCAAATGTATTCCGGTATTAACATATTCACAGATTAGCTATGAGGTGTTAAGACTTAATTGAAACTTGAACTAAACATTTCTCAAACTCAAAGCAATCGTCATAGTTGGACATGACGATCGATGGATGTTACCAAAGCAATTAGAACAAGCACAATCATCGAAGCAGCGAGCAGCTAAGTACTCTTGGCCTACTTTGCATTTCTCAAAGCAATTGTCATAGTAGTCTAGTAGAAATGAACATAGAAAATGTATATCGGCTATCTTTGAATTTTTATTCACCAATATAAAGATGCATATAATAAATGAATCATAACAGAGGGAGAGAGCATCACGTCATTTTCTTGCCTCTAATCAGTGCATCTCCTGAACCAAAGAAAGCGAAAATAAGCACCTTCAACTTCCTGAAACAACATAGTGATCATATACCCGATTCGCGCGCTGGAGCCTTCGCCGGTGAGGTAGGAAGACATCGGGGGAGAGGGATGAGCCGCCGGGGAGGAGGGATGTGTGGCCGCTGTCTCCATGGATCTCGTGGCTGTTGGGGATGGGGACTACGGAGGGTGGTGCTGGGGATGGGGAATGGGGAGGCGCGGCGCCGATGGCGGGCGGGCGTCGGGGCGGGGGCGGAGCGGCGGTGGTGGGTGCGGGTGGGAGGAGATTAGGGTTTGGGGGCGTATATATACTAGCCCGCATAGATAGGCCTAGCGGGCCGGTGGGTGGGCCAGAGCATTGTTGGGCTGGTGGACAGCTGGTTGGGTGGCACCAGGACTCTTAATATAATATATGTATATATATATGTTAATATATTATATCATAATTTTTTAAGATCTACATAATATGTTAATATATATTATATCATAATATATTATAATATCATATGAAATGTGTATCTTGATGAGATGTAACTACCATGTATTCAAAATTTTTCATTTGAGGTCATTCAGGGCCTCGTTTGACCTAGGTTGACCAAGTCAAACCTTCGTTTTTTCGGAAAATACACGTTGACCGGACCATAGATGGCCTCAGATGTAAAAGTGATGAACAGCAAGTTTAATCCACTCATCAAGATACATATTTTTTTCCAATGGTCACCTTTTCATCTGGGATTGTTTGAACCACTCAAACTTTGAAACTTCGGTTTTTCGCGGTTAGACGCGGGTTTTCGACCCCTAGGCGGGCCCACCTCGAAAAGTCATGAACATCAAGTTTGATCCACTCGTCAAGATGAACAATTCATACAAAGGTCATTTTTGCATTCGACGAAGCGTTGCGAAAGTGTAGTTCTAAATCCACTCGTCCCGCATGAAGTTTCATTAAGTCTCGTGTGGGATTCAAGAATTTGTGACTAGAGTTTACCAACACTTCCTCAAATACAAAAATGGTCTATCTATGAAATATGTATCCTGATGAGATAAAACTATCTTGTATTCAAAAGTTTTTCATTTGAGGTCATTTGGTACCTCGTTTGATTAGAGTTGACCAAGTCTCGCCTTGGATTTTCAAACCCCGTGAGAAGAGTTTACTAAAAATTTTCCAAATGCAAAAGTGTTCTATGTATGAAATATATATCTTGATGAGACAAAACTATCTTGTATTCAAATGTTTTTCATTTGAGGTCATTTGGTACCTCGTTTGACTATGGTTGACCAAGTCAAACCTGCATTTCGGAAAATACACGTTGACCGGACCCTAGATGGCCTCGATGCAAAAGTGATGAACAGTAAGTTTGATCCACTCATCAAGATACATATTTTCTCCAATGGTCACCTTTTCATCTCGGATTGTTTGGACCACTCAAACTTTATAACTTCGGTTTTTCGCGGCTAGACGCGGGTTTTCGACCCCTAGGTGGGCCCACCTCGAAAAGTCATGAACATCAAGTTTGATACACTCGTCAAGACGAACAATTCATACAAAGGTCATTTTTGCATTCGATGAAGCGTTGCGAAAGTGTATTTCTAAATCCACTCGTCCCGCATGAAGTTTCATTAAGTCTCGTGTGGGATTCAAGAATTTGTGACTAGAGTTTACCAACACTTCCTCAAATGCAAAAATGGTCTATCTATGAAATATGTATCTTGATGAGACAAAACTATCTTGTATTCAAAAGTTTTTCATTTGAGGTCATTTGGTACCTCGTTTGACTAGAGTTGATCAAGTCTCGCCTTGTATTTTCAAACCCTGTGAGAAGAGTTTACTAAAACTTTTCCAAATGCAAAAGTGTTCTATGTATGAAATATATATCTTGATGAGATGTAACTATCTTGTATTCAAAAGTTTTTCATTAGAGGTCATTTGGTACCTCGTTTGACCTAGGTTGACCAAGTCAAACCTCTGTTTTTTCGGAAAATACACGTTGACCGGACCCTAGATGGCCTCAGATGCAAAAGTGATGAACAGTAAGTTTGATCCACTCATCAAGATACATATTTTCTCCAATGGTCACCTTTTCATCTGGGATTGTTTGGACCACTCAAACTTTAAAACTTCAGTTTTTCGCGGCTAGACGCGGGTTTTCGACCCCCTAGGTGGGCCCACCTCGAAAAGTCATGAACATCAAGTTTGATCCACTCGTCAAGACAAACAATTCATACAAAGGTCATTTTTGCATTCAACGAAGCGTTGCGAAAGTGTAGTTCTAAATCCACTCGTCCCGCATGAAGTTTCATTAAGTCTCGTGTGGGATTCAAGAATTTGTGACTAGAGTTTACCAACACTTCCTCAAATGCAAAAATGGTCTATCTATGAAATATGTATCTTGATGATATAAAACTATCTTGTATTCAAAAGTTTTTCATTTGAGGTCATTTGGTACCTCGTTTGACTAGAGTTGACCAAGTCTTGCCTTGGATTTTCAAACCCCGTGAGAAGAGTTTACTAAAACTTTTCCAAATGCAAAAGTGTTCAATGTATGAAATATGTATCTTGATGAGACAAAACTATCTTGTATTCAAAAGTTTTTCATTTGAGGTCATTTGGTACCTCGTTTGACTATGGTTGACCAAGTCTCGCCTTGAATTTTGAAACCCCGTGAGAAGAGTTTACTAAAACCTTTTCAAATGCAAAAGTGTTCTATGTATGAAATATGTATCTTGATGAGATAAAACTATCTTGTATTCAAAAGTTTTTCATTTGAGGTCATTTGGTATCTCGTTTGACTAGGGTTGACCAAGTCTCGCCCGGTTTTTCAAACCCCGTGAGAAGAGTTTACTAAAACTTTTCCATATGCAAAAGTGTTCTATGTATGAAATATGTATCTTGATGAGACAAAACTATCTTGTATTCAAAGTTTTCCATTTGAGGTCATTTGGTACCTCGTTAGACTATGGTTGACCAAGTCTCGCCTTGAATTTTGAAACCCCGTGAGAAGAGTTTACTAAAACTTTTCCAAATGCAAAAGTGTTGTATGCATGAAATATGTATCGTGATGAGACAAAACTATCTTGTATTCAAAAGTTTTTCATTTGAGGTCATTTGGTGCCTCGTTTTAACTAATTTTGTGAAAAACCACTTTGTAGGGGCCGGATCACCGGCCGCCCTTACAGTGGCTTTATGTAGGGGGGCGGCTGGATCACCAGGCCGCCCCTACAAAGGCATTAGCAGGGGCGGCTGGTGATCTGGCCGCCAGCCTCCCCGCGCCAGCCACTGTAGGGGCGGCTGCATCACAAGCCACCCCTACTAGAAATGGCCAAGCGCTCTTACAGTGCCTTTTTCACGTAGTGGTTTGTGCATAAATAAAATGAATGTTGTGAGTTGCATGGCAGCAAGCATTCCATACGATGGTGCACGAGCAGTCTCATAGAACTAAATGAGTTAGCTTATGAGGTGAATGCTTTACAAAACAACAATCCCATTCTCACTTCCATCTCTCTCCTCTGTGTCACAAAAAATCCTAGCATTGCATAAGACGACATATATGAGATGGTTGACGTGTACCAATATACTTTCCAATTTTTTTTTTCGAGACCACGCCGAAGCACGCAATGTACATTTTTATATTATCGGCGGAAAGATCTTATCAATTTCCATCAAATGAAAGGGAAGGAACCTCTAACCCACAAAATTACAGTTCAATTATTAGGGCCACATTGTCGAACCATATTCTCTGTGCTTCCGATGTTGTTATACTCTTTGCGGCTCGTCGTTGTCTGGAGGAATCAAGTGCCCTGGTGCCATGATATTTATGGTCTTCGAATATGTTCCTTTTTCTAGAAGATGCTTTACTTTGGGGAGCAAATAAGGGGACCACTTTTGATTTTTGAATGGTACTCCTTTCTTTTCGTAACAGAATATATATATCTTCCAAAGCAATGCATACATATGCATGCATGCATGGTATATATTAATTCCTCCACTTTTAGATTGATGTCTGGCTCCATATATAATGACAGGAACCTCTTATTTTCCTGGATATCTATTTGAATCCTTAAAACTACTGCATACAACACGGTCCCTGAAACCTAGTTCAAGAATTATTTTAAACCCTACCAGTATTTTTTTTTATTGAGTAACAGCTAGCTAGGTATATATCTAGGGAACATTCATTAGTTAGCAATAGCCTCTTTTAATTTTAGCGCAGGGATCTGCTTACACCAGTTGGAAACCTTTAAGACTTGGAAATATATGATCACGAAAAGTTCCCTGTAGGTCACTCTATGGGTATTCATATTCTTGGTCTTTTATATTGTTACTCTTTATAGCTAGCGATGAGAAGGAATCCAGTAGTGCTATATGTAGCCCTCTGCATATGTGCAAAATGTCATGATTTTTACTCGTACAAACTTTGAAAAGATATTCTTTATTCTTGCGCATGCATACATGATGTCAATTCTTTAGGATTGACATATGACTCCACAACTGATGGAACAAATTCCTACTGTACGTCCACAGAAAATTAATGTTTTAAAATTTTGAGCACTTCATATATTTTATATTTTTTGTAAATTATACAATATAGATATAGACACTCACAAATACGTACACACACTTAACCCAGCCTATGAATGTACACACACAAGCTCTACCCATATATGCACCTCTGGAACAGTGGCGGTTCTAGAAACGAAGCAAGAGTTGGGGGGCTAAATGATGAAAGGCTACGAACCTTGCTAACTTAAGTCCTTGTTAACAGTGGCGGTTCTAGAAACGAAGCAACAGTCTGTAACCAGCATGGCTTATAGTATTTGAATGCTCATACAAGTAGGATTAGAGGCATGAAAACAAGGAACAGAAGGACCGGAAGATTCTTGACAACTGATTGGGACCGACGGCATCATTGATGGGGCCAACCCAGACCCTGATGCGGTCGCTGATGCCTGCACAAGCTGCGGCCAGAGCGTTGCTGCCTGTGCCTGCTCGCTGGGGCCGCCGGCCGCTAGGCGTCTCGATCGCCTAGTTAGCTAACCCAGTCTCCATGGATGGGAATCCTAGTTAGCTAACCCAGTCTCCATGGATGGGAATGGGCATGATGAGAGTTCCTACGACGGGACTGGGTCATTTGAGGACGCCATGGCCGCCAGGGCCTTCTCAACAATTTTAAGGGCTCTTGAGCAAGCAAGTGATAAGGCCATAACAATATAATGGTATTGCTTTGGCAACAGTTTCTGCAGACGAGCTGATGGAGCCAAACCAAACATTTTAGAAGGATGATTCATTTTCTGGTGAATAGTAGAGGAGCCAGAACCATTTTCGTGATTGGAGGATTAGAGGAGCTGCAGTTTGTGTCTTCTCCTCAAGTGCTCCAACTCCTCCACATGAGCACCTGAAGAGGAGCCATTGCAAACAAGTCCTTAATATGATGATTAAAGTATATAATATTACTAATAAGAGTAAATTTGCAGTATATGTTGGAAGAAATCAGAAATAAACGAATATTGAAATAGAAAGCGATGACAAGCTAATGACTGATTACTTGTGCCAAGTGCATAGGCCTTTAAATTTTCATTTCAATAAATCAAATACATATACTAAGTACTATAAACATATATATACTCATGGGCCCCATCATGGCATGGGCCCTCGACCGTTGCACCGGCTGCCACCTGCCCACCTCCCTTAGGCCCTGTTCGCTTGGACTTATTAGCCCGGCTCATTAGCCATAGTGCAGTGTTTTTCTCTCACAACAAATCAGCATCAGCCGGTTTATCAGCCGCAGAAACCACCAACTGAACAGCCTTTTAGATGGCCCTGGTGGCCGCCATGCCATACAGTTGCAAGCTCGAAGCAGCGAGGGCGAGCTATGCGGGCCTTTGTTTGGTCGAGTTTCTCTATGCGTGTGCTAAGACCCGGCACTGAATCTGTAACATCCAAGAAAAATATATAGGCCCTGTTTGGGACAGCTCCTCCAACTACAGATTCTGCAAAAATAGTTCTACTCCCCCAAAAGTTTGCTAAATAGTCTAGCTCCACCAAATTCAGATCCACCAAGAAAGTGGATCTTGGGGCAGATACACCATTTTGGTGGAGCTGCCCAAGGGTTGCTCCATGAAATGCTTTTTTGTACATACTCGTGGAGTTGAGTGAAAATTACCCACCACTGCCACTGATTACACACTTCCCCCAGCGTACTGATTCGGTTTTTTTTCCTTCCTGACACCGAGCGTACAAAGGACCGCTATCCTCACTTCACTCGATGTGGCAACTAGGGAGGCCCTTCGTCCACTATTTCCCACAGGCGAGCTCCTCCGGTGAGCCGCCCATGGCCAGATTTGGTAGATTTGGTCCTTCATGACCTCCTCCACCCTTTCTTCGTCCACATCCATGGTGAAACCTGCACCTAGGGTTGGGCTACCTCGGCAACTCTGGGCTCCGGCCACCAGCGCTCCTCCTTCCAGCATCAAGGTTCCTTCTACCAATGTCGGGGACCCCTGACCGATGACTTAGGTCGGGGCTCAGCCACCCAGCCCAGCACAACCGCTAGAGGACCAGCCATTCAGGCCTTCCTGATCGACATGGCCCTGACCGGCTCGGCCGCTGGGGTCTAGCCGCCTAGGCTGGCACTGCCGCTGGGAGTGTGAGGACGGGGTTCCCAATCTACCATTAGGTTCAAGATAACTCTCGATTTGGCCAAAAAGCAACACACCGATCTGGCTTTAGATCACAAAGATCCGAACCATGCAACCTTAGCACCACGTCTCCTCTGGTTATCAACCGCGACATAATCCAGTTGATCTCACCAAGAAGGCTAATCCCTGCTGCGAATCGAAGAGCACAAGTAAGAACAAGATAAAATACAACTCAAGTATAGTGACAATTTGCAGATGTATGATTAAGATCTCAACGTGGGCTTTCACAAACCGATAACGGCGACTGCTCAACGATAGATTAATCTAAAGCAAAACCAAAACCCAAACGATGATGGTGGCAACTGACTATAAGGTCTAAGGGTCATTCCTCCCCCTAGACACTCTCCCTTAACAAACTCAAAGACGATACACGGCCCAACAGACCAAAGATGGTGATGCAGCACCCTAATAGATTCTAGAAGCTGACTTGTTTTGATGATTCCTGTTAACTCCGGTGGAATTTGGACCTCAACCCAAAGTCATTGGTTAGCTTATGAAATTATATTTCCATCCATGTATTGATCATCAAAAACGGAGTCTCGATGCGTCCTGGGCGTCCATTTTACTACAGGCACCTTCTGGAGTCCGAGATGGACTCAAATTTGATATGGATTGGGCCTCTAACTTGGCTTGGATGCCCTCATTGACCTCCTAAGGTGGGGCCAAGGGGGAGAACGTGTACTCTCCATCTCCTTTGGGAGTGCTCCAACTTGGGCCAGGGTCCTAAGGTGAATAAGAAGCCCATGACAACGACGTAGCTCCTGGCAGAAATAGTGATAACATGCCTTTAGAGGCCTTACGAACATGATACTGAGGTGGGGCCAGATCTATTTGAAAGCTTATCAAACAAGCTTTCCATGAAATGCTCATGGACATCAATCGCACTCTGGATGGATGAGTTATGACCTTCACAATGAAGCACTGTCGCGGTACCAACGAACCGAATGTTGGACTTTGATGAGCTTGCACTCCAAGATCGGTTTTGTTCATGGCATATCCATACTCCATCATCATTACCATCATTCCTATGCACATATGATATACCAATATTAGGTAGTAACAAATTCTGAGTTTTATCATTATGTAAAAATATGAACAAGCTCACCTTGTCTTTATCTTTCATGGGTGTATCCATAGGTGCCATGTCCTCATCGGGGGGGGCGGCTGCCTCGGCTGGCGGTGCAGCATGCGCACTAAACGCCTAGGCTAGGCGGCGGAGTAGCTAGAACTCTGGGAATCTTCCCCCTCGTCGCAAGCAAGGACACGTGCTCCGGCAACCAACAAGAGGACAAGAGATGATGACATATAATTTCTCTTACTTTTTTTGTAGCAAAGTATGTGTGGAGAAATCTTGATTTGGGTGATGAAAATATCGTGGGAAATCATGGTCAGGGTGATGCAATGGACTGGACTGATTGTTATCTCACACTTGTTTGTAACTTATTTGAAGATCATGTTAGAAAAGGAAATCAGCCCAACACTCATTTGAACAACATAGGTTTTAGCGAGGTGTCGATAGGTTTTTTCAGTCCACCGGAATAATGCTGAGTAAAATGCAACTAAACAACAAATAGGACAAGTTAAGAAGGGATTTCACTGCATGGCAGAAACTAATGAGGAAGCAAATAGGAAATGGTTTCAATTGGGATAGGGAACGATCAACATGGACCCTGAGTGTTGGAAGAAGATAGTGAAGGCGAGTTCTTGATTATAGTGTTGTTTACATTTGTTGATTTGGAGTTTAGAAAAAAATTCTTATTTCAATTTTTGTCACATGTTTTTAGGAAATTCCCAGTGTTGGCAACTTTAAGAAGAATTGAAGAAGCCTATCAAAAATGAAGATGACTTGATGGTGATGTTTGGCAACATCGTTAATGAGGAACAAGATCATTGGAATCCTATGAGTTCCAACCCCATCATACCCCTTGATGATGAAACTCCAATTGATGGCATAGATGCCGAGGAGCAACCCAGCGAGTATCCCATGGGTGACAACAATTCTGTTGATGGGGATGAGGTTGAGGAGGTGGCCCCAACTCCTATCACCAACAATGCTAAGAGAAGGACCCCATCTCAGAAATCCCATGTGATTCTTGAGAAGCCCACAAAGAAACCAAAGTGAATCAAGAACACATCTCAAAGATTTCTAAGTCTACTTCCTCTTATGTGTCTAGTAGGCATGGTGGGATCACCATTGAGCAAGACATGGAATATGTTGCGGCACGTGGTGCAAAACCAAACATCGATCATCACTTTGTGGCAACCGAGTTGTTTATCAAGAAAGAGCAAAGGGATGTTCATGACCATCCCCTTGATCGAGATGCTTAATTGGATTAGAAGGAAGTACAATGTGATGTATGTAGGAAAGTGAAGGATGAGTTGTTGTCATTTTTCTTGTGCTCATTTAGAGATGTTATCATTTTTCCTATGCTCATTTAGAGATGTTGTCATTATTTGTTATGCTCATTTGGACAAGCTTTGTTGTTTGTTATGCTCATTTGGACAAGTTGTTTTGTTTGTTATGCTCATTTTGGATAAGTTGTTGTTTGTTATGCTCATTTGGACATGTTGTTTGTTGTGCTCATTTGGACATATCATTTGTTGTAGATGTCTAGTGATGATTCTAGTGACGGGAGCGATGATTTTTTTAAATTGTCTTAGGCGATGCTATGCTTGCCCAAATATATTGTGACATGTACCTAGGAAAAACCACCAAGGAAATCAACCACTAGTGGCATAGGGTTTTTGCTAGAGACATGGAACACTCCGTGGGAATGCCATAGTCTGCTTCATATGAGCAATGAAATTTTCTTTGACCTGCATGAATTGTTCGTGGAGAGGTATGGGCTACAACCATCCCTGCATATGTCTACCTATGAGAGCCTTGGCATGTTTTTATTTACATGTGCTAGAAATGAGTCGAGTCAAAAAGCTCAAAATAGGTTCAAACATTCGCACTATAAGAATTCTGGGCTTCTGTGACAATTAGATTATGATGATAATAGCCTGTTTCCTGTCACTCCCTGCCTGTTGTGATTGTCGCAGAAGGTGGGTCCCTAACTAGCTTTTGTGACCACCAAAGGACTTTGTCATTGATGCAGTGACAATATTTCCCTCGTCACTAACTTGTGATAGGACTAAACTTGTCACAACATTTTGAACAGAATAGCGCCACGTGTATGGTGATATGGCACTTGTGACGTGGCCGATCGGTGTGACATGGTCTAGGAAAATTGATGATGTCCTTAAATCTTTGATGGCCATGGCAAAAGATTTCATTACACCTAAGGACCCTAATTTTCCTACAGTTTATAGAAGGATAAGAGATGATAAACGAGCATTTTAACATTTTAAGGATTGCATTGGTGCTCTAGATGGTACACATATTCGAGTTTCTCTCCCACCTGTTGAACAGGGATAGCCACTCAAAATGTCTTAGCGGTATGTGATTTTTATATGTGGTTCACATATGTATCCACCGGTCAACCATGTTCTATGCATGACACAAGTGTGCTATACAATGCAGTCAATGTGGATGAAAAATTCTTTCCACATCCTAGACAAGGTAATATGTGTTGGCGGTTGAAAGCCATAGTTTGGTTTTGGCTAATTGATGAAACCTATGGACTAACCTTTGTTCTAAGAATGTGAATTAGCAAAGGTGGTCCAAGACAAGTGGAGGAGCTATATGATGGTCATGGAGATGGTGATGGCCAAAAGATAGATCAAGTGCTCCACATTTAGAAAAGAAGAAAGAGAAAAAAAATGGGCTCAAGGCAAAGGTATTTTTGATAGGAGCCATTCTTGTTTCGGTGATCAAGACACCATAGATGGTGTAATCACATTTAGGGTTGATAGCCATACTATTAAGAGGAAAAATTCTTGGTTTAATGGAATTTCAAGTGCCACTAGGTGAAGTCATACTTGCATATGCATTAGGAACTAGTGTGCTAATCAACTAACCCTTGAAAAATGCTTTGAAAAATGCTAATACACGAGCACAAGTGTTGGTACACTTTCATGCTGGCATGGAAGCAAGGGTGGAAGAAAGGAGCTGATCCTCACTATTTTCGTTTGACCGGACTGTGGACCAGACTCGGCACTGGCGCGTCTGGTTAGTTGTGTGGTCGGCGCCGAGGTAGCACTACAGAGGCGCTTGAGTTGACCCTAGCGTAGTAGCGCGACCAGACGCACCAGTAACACGTCTGGTCAGCATGACGTGAGCAAGGGCACGGAGCGGCTATGAGGACCAGACTCTGGTCGAGTCCGGTCAGTAGCAGCGGACACGTCCGGCCACTCCAGGAGCTCTTTGGAAGCTCTCTGGAGTCGACCGGACTCCGCGTGGTGGCGTGTCCGGTCAGTTCACCTGGCGCGTCTAGTCGCCACTTAATGCACGCGCGGGCTGTTTTGACTGTTGAGATCCGATGGCCAAGGTTGAATACAGATGACACGTGGTCGGCTGAGAGTGACCAGACCCCGCCTAACTGGACTCTGGCACGTCCAATCAGTGCGTCCGATCGACACGAAAAACAGAAATGGCTAGTTGGCCCTTGGGGTCTCTATATAAGGCCATGGGCAGGCTCTAGCTCACTCTCTTGCACATTTTCATTGGTCATACATGCTTGTGAGCTAAACCAAACCACTCCTACTCATCTCCATCTTCGATTCATCATCCTTGTAAGATTGGGAGAGAACCTTAGTGCATTTGCTTGTGACATCTAATGGCACTTTGTGATCGGTTGAGCAGTAGTTTTCTTGTTACTCTTGGTGGTTGCCGCCACCTAGACGACTTGGAGCAGCAAGAAGATGTTAAGCTCAAGGTGGTGATTTTTGAGGCCACACCGATGGTGATTGTGAGGGTTTTTGGGCTTATTCCCTGGCGGAGTGCCAAAAGCCACTCCAGTAAATTGCTCGTGAAGTTGAGTGCCCGCATCTTGTGTAGGTTCTTATGACGCCCTTGTGTACGGCTAGGCATTGGAAGCCTATTAGCTCACAAACCACCAAGTGAATCGGCCTTCATAATGGGGACTAGCTTGCCAACAGGCAAGTGAACCTCGAGAGAAATATTGTGTGTCAATTGTCTCTTGGTATTCATATGGGATTCATTGATTGATTCTTCACTCTTGCCATGGTGGTATAATCATCACCTCTACCTCTCTTGTATTACATTGTTTCATATCTTGTTGTAGAGGTAGTTAGCTTGCTAGTTGTGTAGCTTACTAGTTGTTTAGCTACTCTTTCTCTTGTTAGCTCAACTAGTGTAGCTTAGCAACTTAGCCTTTGTGTGCCTAGTGATCATAAGTAACTAGTATTGTGGTGTAGGTGGCTTGCCTTTTCACTAGAGTTAGTGCAACAAGCATTACAACCTTTTGTCATACTAATTACTTGCTCTAGTGTCCTTGAAGGAAATTTTTATAGCCTATTCACCCCTTCTAACCATTTAGGACCTTTCAAATGGTATCGAAGCCGGTACACCGTTGATTTGAGGCTTAACAGCCTACAACATCAAAATGGCTCATATCAATAACACCAAGAAGCCACCCTAATTTGATGGCATAAATTAGGGCTAATGGAAAGTCAAGATGACCGCTCACATCAAATCAATCAATAGAAAGATATGGCATGTGGTATATCACACGTTTGAGGTTGCAAATCCAGAGGCTTCCACCACCACCGAAGAAGAGAAGCTACAAAACAATGACATTGCTCTTAGTGCTCTCCATGAGGCTCTTGATGAGAGAGTGTTTGAGCAAATCAAGAACATGGAGATTGCTATTGATGCTTGGAAGAAATTGGAAGAACCATATGAAGGTACTCAAGCGGTGAAGGATGCAAAGGCATACATCCTCAAGGAGAAGTTTGTTGGCTTTAAGATGAAAGAAGATAAGGGTGTACTGGAAATGTTTCATAGGCTCCAAGTGCTAGTCAATGATCTCACAGCATTTGGTGAAGAGGTGAAGGAAAAGGACTTCTCTCACAATTCTTGAGATGTCTTCCACCAAGATTTGGCATGTTGGTCACCATACTTGTGAGGAGTGGTTTGGACACATTGACACCAAACCAAGTATTGGGTGATGTGATGATGGATGACACATACCATGACCATGAGGATGAAGGTGAGAAGGAGAAGAAAGATGAGAAGAAGAGTGTGGCATTCAAGGCCACTTCATTTAAGAGCAAGGGCAAAGAAAAGAAGGAAGAATCAAGTAAAGATGAGAACCATGTCACTCTTGTTGAAGATGAAGAAGAAGAACTAGCTCTCTTTGTGTGCAAGTTTGGCAAATTCATCAAGAAGAGAGGCTACAATGCAAGAAAAGAAGAGATGGCTACAAGAACAAGGAAGGGCCAAGGAGATGCTACAAGTGCAAGAGCAAAGATCACATTGTGGCTGATTGTCCTTACAATAGTGACAACGATGATGACAAGAAGAAAAAGAAGAACGACAAGAAGGAAGAAAAGAAGGAAAAGAGGGTGGTTATCAAGAAGAAGGGCAAGTCCTATGTTGCTACATGGGGTAGTGATGCTTCCACAAGTGATGATGATAGTGATGATGATTCAAGTAAGAAGAAGGCTCTTGCAAGCATTGCTATCAACAACATGCCCTACTTTAACACTCCATCATGCTTCACGGTCAAGTCCACTAAGGTACAATCCGATGATGATAAGAGTAATAGTAGTGATAGTGATGATGATGAGGAGTGCTCAAAGGAGGACCTTATGGAGATGTTGGAGGAGGCTTATTCTCTCATGGACAAGAAGAGAGGAGAGTTTAAGGAGTCAAACAAGAGCAAGAAAGCTCTTGAACAATCCCTTAAAGAGCTCCAAGCTACTCATGAGTGGCTAAAGGAAGCCCATGAGAAGCTTGAAAACCTCACTCTTCTCTTCTTGCTCAAGAGGAGAGTCCTCTTGCAACATTTAGCATAGGGGTCACTTGTGATAAATGAATCTTTTTATACTCCTATCATTGTTGCTCCTACTAACCCTTCATGTAGCTCATCAACATCCACTACTACCTCATCTATTAGTGATGGTTTCACTTATGATGCCTCACTTATGATTAAGAATGAGACTCTCAAGAGAGAAGTAAATGAGCTCACTCACACCTTAGGAAAGGCCTATGGTGGTGAGACCTTCTTGCTTAAGTGCTAGGGTAGCCAAAGGTTTTTCTCTCAACAAAGAGGGATTAGGCTATACCTCCAAGAATGGCAAGGCGGCCTTTGCTACTACAAGACTAGTTTTGTGAGGGGTAATGGTTGGTTTTGCACTAGATGCAAGCAAGTTGGGCATGTAGAGCAGTATTGCAAGAACAACAATGCTAATGTATCCTCTATTTGTTTTGATTCTTTCTATATGCTTACCAAGGGTACTAATGGTGTGAAGGCTAAGTTCATTGGTGCTCGCATTGTTGGCTCAAAGAAGAAGGCAACTTGGGTGCCCAAAAGCTTAGTAACTAACCTTGTAGCACCCAAGCAAGTTTGGGTACCTAAAAAGAATTGATCTTTTCTTGTAGGTCAATTACAAAGCCAGAGAAAGGCATTGTGTGCTTAATAGTGGGCGCACTCAACACATGACCGGGGATTCAAGAATATTCAATTCAATACAAGATAGCGGCAATGATGAATTTGATAGTATACCTTTGGTGACACTGGCAAGGGTAAGGTCAAAGGACTTGGTAAGATTACAATATCAAATTGTTGCAAAAAATTGGTATGACACGCAGCAAGCTGGAAGGATCCTGGCCCAGAGCAGGCTTTGCATCAAAAGAACCAATGATCTCTTAAATCTGATTGAAATCTTACGCTATGGCAACCATGGATCATGTTCCTAAGGTACGTTGCCGATTCATCTTCCATTTCTTTGCTCGCTGCGTTCGTTATCCTTAGATTTGTCCCTTTTTTCTTTTAGAATTTGGAGGATGAAATCTTGATCCCACTGGAAGGTTCTAATGGCACTTTTCTTCTAGGCCCCATAGGTGACCCTAATCCAACCGATTTCATCAATTCAGAAACTCTACGCCTTCCCTTCAAGTGATCCTCGGTGGATATATCTGGTTGGGAAAAAAGCTTTCAAGGCCTGGCTTCATACAGTTACAGGATGGAAGAATTGGCTTTGTCGGATCTTTGGGCAACAAACTTGCTGACTGGGAATCCAGAAACCTGAGCCAATGCATTCTTCTTTCCCTGTCTCCTATGAAAAAGAATGAACCTCTTTTGATTTCAGCTCCCTATAACTAGTGCGATGCTGTTAATGCTTTCCTCTTCGGCCACAGTCTGATGACACCCACTCTGGCTGATGTTTTCATACTGACTAGCCTTAAGATTATTGGCTCAGTGTCTCCTCATGACTTTACCAACAAAGGTGTTGAGAGGCTTGAAGATATGAGAGGTTGATGAGGTTGGCCAGCCTACATCAAGAAATATATGGGGACTGACCCCGTTGTTAATTTGAAAGAGCATAAACGTTTATCTTCTGTGGTTCTTCTTGTCGACCAACGACCAACTACTATTTCCTAGCGAACGTCGATAGCTGGTGATGACATTTCCCTTGGCAAATATCTTTTTTTTTTTTTTTTTTTTTTTTTTTTTTTTTTTTTGCGATTCTTGGCAAATATCTTATGGGGCCAGTCTATTCCTTGATGCATCGGGTGTCGGTTTAGCTTCGAGAAATGAGCTAATTGGTGCCATTGGCGGTCCCTGGTGGTTTGTCCAAATGTGGTTACACCTCTATTTGCATAAATTTGTAACTCCACACCTCCAGAACCTAAAATTCCCATCTTTGATGGTTACTGATGCCAACAAAGAAGAAACCCGTTGTTGCCTATCTTATGGAGAGGCTGCAGCGGGTATCTGTTGACATTTCTAATGCCACTTAGTGCTAGGTTGTCATCCCCAACATGGCGTCAAAAATGCTGGTACAAAATGCAACTGCTTCTCTAGAAATGAATATGATATCCGCAAGCGCACAGATTATACCGATGTAGCATTTTAACCAGGAGTAATCCAGGTATCATTATTTATATTTTTACCACTGGGAAGGAAATGCACTGGATAATGAGCAATGAGCACTGGCACATGTGATAATGGAGAGCTTAACCTTGTCTTTATCTATCTTCTCAATACAGGGTAAGTGTCACATGAAATATAGAAATGAATAGTAATTGACATAAGATAAATGAGAGCTTTTAGCCACATGAAATAATGATAACCATCTTAATATAGTACTCTAAGTTTATAACACTAGAATGGATTAGGACGATCTAGGGTATAATCCTAAGTTATTCTAACTATAATGTCAAAGCATACAATGATTAGTGCAAGAACATCTAGCAATCATGGCGGGAAAAGGTTACAACTATGCATAGTGATATTACCAGAGAAGATCAAGAACATAGCAATCACTTCAATGTAATAGGGGTATTCTGCTAGACCTATACTCGGGAGAAGGAATACAAAGGACTCAATAGGACTGTCACTCCCGTGATCTACCTCATGATCCGGAATATAGGGTGCAATCGCAGATAAATACGGTCTAAGCACCACGCCTACACAATATTTACTACTCACCCATCGATCTAATGAGCAAGCGCTATACGATCCCATACATAAACACAATTCTAGTCCAACTTTGCTAAACATATAATCAAAGCAAACTAAGAACAATATAATTGAGAACATAATCAAGTAGAGCAAAGTCAATTCTGATATAGTAGAATAGAATAAAGTACTATTCATAGTAGCAAGAACAATGTTGAATATTACAATAAAGTAGAGGGGAATTACCAAGAACTCCGACAGATCCGGACTCCAAGCTAGGCTTGATTCCCTCTAGATCTATTCCTATGTAGCTATGCTACTAAACTATGGAGCTCTAATTGAGATGGTGGCTCTGGCTTCTCTGAATTCTTCAGATGAGAGAATGAACTCTTGAATTGAATGAATTGTTAGGGTTTCTCCCGGGGTCAGGGGCTCTGAATATATAGCCCTCTAGGATGTACCACAGCCCTCGGATCAAACCGACATAATCGGACGATTTTTATTCATCCTCAAAGGCGGTGGAGGAATAATCCGCGAGACTCAACCTCATTGGTTGAGGTGGAGAGGCGGCCGCCCCTAGGGCAGAGGCGGCCGCCCCTGGCCTATGCCAGGTGGGCCTCCGCTTCCAGGGTTGCCTTCTGGAGTCTTCTAGAGTATACAATTTTACCCGTTCGGTCTTTCTCTCTATGTAATCCTGACATGTGGACCTTCTTTGGTTCTTTTTTGATAACCACTGCAGAAATAGACATTCACCAAAACTCGTGGAATTCTGTCAGTGTAACCCCTATATCTAGTAGGTGAACAAGTTTTAGTCCTTTCTCTTGCTGCGTTGACGGTATAAAAGGGGTACTTATCTACCATCAATAAACTCCCCCAAGCTTACCTTTTGCTCGTCCCTGAGCAAAGATAGACTCAGTGATGGATCAGGAGTTGCTACAATGCTTTCACGCCTCAAAAGTACACATGCGTTCAAACGAGAACTCTCCTCCAGATTAGAGTGAACTATTCTGACTCAAAACTTACTCATATTACCTTTCACCATGGGGCTTGTAACCGTCACTTGGGTCTTGAGTAGTTGAAGGATAGAACGGTCAAGTCAAGCGCCATGTTTCTTGATCTTTGATCAACTATTATTCTGGAGTTTTTGCAAGGTTTTGAAATAAAACTCAGAGATTCCTTGTATGACTCTTTCAAGTCTCTCATTTGTGGTATTTCTGGATCCTCTCTAAGGCATGAGTAGTGTATGCCTTCTCTCTTCTCTCAGAATATGTGGTATTTGTGGAATCAAGGCATAGTGAGGTTGCCTTCTCTCTCTCACCCTACTTCTAATAGGCTTATGTGGAGCTCATAGGTGGGAGGCAACTCAAACTCACTTGCATATATTGCACGCTAAGCCATGGATCCAGAGGAACTAAGCATACAATCAAGTCATATGTGCATGTGAATGAAGGGAATGAAATCAGTGATAAGATGATGATGATAGTAAAGAAATGAGCATGAGGGGTGATCAATGGTGAAGATCTACTTCTACACTTGCTCCTTTGGAATAACATACCTCCCTTTATTTTGGAAACTTTGAAACTTCTTTGAAGGGAAGGACTTGGCTACTCTCTCTCTCTCTTTTGTTTTTTTTCTTCTCTCTCTCTTTTTTTTAGAGCAACCAATCCTCTTGAACGAAACTTTAGCAATGGGGAGTATATAATTTGAAATGATAATAACTGGAGCTTTATTGTAGGTAGATAGAATGGCGACGAATATTTTTGGATGTTCACTCCCAGGGTAGGAATAGAACTTTTCTGGATGGAGTGGAATGAATGGCGTATGTATATGTGGGTGGATGGATGCGTACTCCCAGGGTAGGAGCAGCATAGGTGCGTGTCTCTAGGGTAGAAACAGCACATAACGTGGTGGACGTGGATCTATATGTGAGTGGTACTTCTAGGAACAGAAGTAGCACAGAGTGAATGTAGCATTATGAATGGGTGCATGCTTCTGAGAACAGAAGTAGCATAGATCAACGGATGGAGAGCACATAGTATTGACTTTAACTGCATGACTAATTCCTAAGGGTCAACATAGCATAACCACACTCAATGCCTACAAAATGATCTAAATATATATAGCTGGTTTTCCTAATCTAGTAAGCATGAATATATGGCTGTGGTAGGAATTTAAACTCTCGTCATAAAGGAACTCATCATGCAGAAAGTTAAGATTTTCACAAATAAATTCTCCTGAACTCTAGTATCTCTAGGAACAAGATGGACAGCAGCTCAAAACCTTCCCATATCATAACCGTCAACTACCTAGACTTAGATCAAGTATTTGCTGCCCACAAGTTTCAGGTTCAGAGTAAATCTCAAATCTAAACAGTTGTGTCTAAAACTCGGGAGAGTGCAAGGTTGAAAACTAGGTACTTGAAAGGAATTACGGCAGAGCAACTATTCATCATCTCCATATAGAGTTTATTCTAGGGATCAATTTAAAGACAGATTAAAAGAAGATAGATTAAGAGGCATAATAGGAGACCTAGAAGGAGACATAGAAGGAGACATAGAAGGAGACATAGAAGGAGAGCTCTCCAAAATAGAAAAGATGAATAAAGAAATCTTTCGGGGTTTCTAAAGTTTTATATTTTTTTAGTTGTTTTAACAAAGCAAGCTATAAGATAAATAAACAAGTTGGAATCACTTAGCTCAGTACACGGGGGATGCTTTCCCCCAAGCTGGATATTGACGTAGTCTGCTGATATTGCTGACAGGCAATGAAGACGTTCTAATCCTCCTGGAGTGTCGTGGATAGTTGCTGTTGGAGACAGTGCTCGACTGTTGAGGGTAGTACTCCGGCAGGGGACTGGATGTCTTTTTGGCTGTTAGCTCTTCTTGATCCTTTATATTCTGTGAAGCTCAAATAGACAACAAAGCTTGTGGAACTGATTAAGCGTTAGTGATAAAACCTCTAAGCCTTGGTTGACTAGAACTTTCTTAAGCCAATTATCTTCTAACGGGACCACGAAAAATAATTTTTATCTTTTTATATATAAGAGATGCGAGACGGGAAAATAAATATGCTAAAAAATTATTTTTATGCCACCACAGTGAATGATTATTCACATGGGGCTTAGCAATTTTACGGATGCAAATGCACAACACCTTTTTATTTTCTTTTCTAATGCGAGAGATAATAAAGCGAAGACGCAACTAAGATGCATATAGGAAAAATAAATATGCTAAGGAAAAATGTAATGCTAAAAAGGGAAATGCTGATAAATACCAAGTTACCTCTTGGCGCGGCGTTCGGTGATTTTGAGTCCTCCGAACAGGACCTTCTTGTTCGCTCATTGTTCAAGAGGCGCGTCAAATGGTGCCTCTGATGGCGTCGCATCTTGTGTAGGTTCTGCCTCTGATTTTGCATTTACCTTCCACACTTTCTTTGTTGGAGAGGGTGACCTGGAGGAAGAAGCTTCTGGGATCACTTGTTCTTCTGCTGGTAGTGGTACCTCTTCTCCTTCTACATTGTTCTTTTCCTCTGGGTACCGATCTTCATATCTTGACACTTCTCCTTCATAGTCGACCCCATCCATCTCGTAGTAATGTTCTTCTTGTTACGCGACGGGTGCTGCCTCCTCTTTGTTCTGTTCTTCTTGGGTTCCTCATCAATTATATAATTGTTATTGAAATAGTGGCGTACCTTCTTAGTGGGAAAGTGGAGGTGGATCTCTCCTGTTCCGATGTAGATGATGGCCTTGGTGGTGTTGAGGAATGGCCTCCCTAGGATGATAGGTGGGTCGTAGTCATCTCCCATGTCGACGACTAGGAAGTCTGTGGGGACATAGTGGTCATCGATCTAAATGGGGACGTCCTTTACTAGTCCTTCGACAAAACAGAATGTCTGGTTTGCCATCTGCAGCTGCGCATAGGTAGGCTCCAAGGGCATAGTACCATATAAATATTCATAGGTTACCTTGGCCATTATGTTGACGCCCGATCCGATGTCACAGACAGCTTTATTGAAGGAGCTTCTGTTGATGGAACATTGAATGGTCGAGACACCTGGGTCGTCTTTCTTGATCAGACGTGGGGACTTGAGCATATGGTCATGCTCCCTGTGGACTGCAGTGACCATCCTCACTGTCTCCGTCTTCTTGGTCTTATTCTTGGTCATGTTCTTCTTGGCAGGAGTCTTCTTCTTTTGATTGTTCTGCTGTTGTGATTGTGCTGGGAACTGCAACACTCTGTTCTTGAAGAAGAAGGTCTCTCTCTTTCCCTTGATATTGAAAATGATCTTGGTAGTGTTGGAGTATATAATGGCTCCAGCAGTGTTCAAGAATGGTCGTCCCAAAATGATGGGGGACCTTTCGTCACTGCCTGTATCCACTACCACGAAGTCTGCAGGAACGTACGAGTTCCCCACTCGTACACATATGTCTTCTAATATTCCCATGGGGAAGCGGAGTGACTGGTCTGCAAGCAGCAAGCACATGGTTGTGTACAATAAAGGATAATTTAACAATTTCTCATATATCACCTTGGGCATGATGTTGATGCTTGCACCGAAGTCGCAGATCGCCTCGTTGAAGTTGGTACTTCCAATGGAGATCTGGATGACCAGCCTCCCTGGATCACCCTTCTTGATTGGCAGAGTTGAGTCAATCCATGACCCTCTTAATGGATCACTCCAGCTATCTCCTGCATTCAATATGTCTACAAGATTAGCAGTTTCTAGCCCTTCCGGTTGTCCCGGCATTTTACCTTGGTCGGCGGAGGGAACAAAGTTGGCAAGCTGTTGCAACTGGGATTCTAGCATTTTGTTGAAGCTAAGCTGGTTCTTGATGGCATTGGAAAAGCCATCCATTCTATTGCTAATTGTTTCTAGGGCTTTGTCGTTGGATGCTAGCTTCTTGGACAGGTTGTCCATCAACTTGCCTTGGCTAAGCACTAACTCTCTCAAAGGCGGCTGATTGTAATTATTGTAAGAGGAGTTGTTACCTTGGTAGTTACCTGAGTAGTTAGGTCTCTGCTGTTGATTCCAGCCTTGATTCTGCTGAGGACGATAGTAGTTATTGTTGTTGTTGTTGAGGTAGTTCACGTCCTGCTTCAGTTCTGGGCAGTTGGCACCTGTATGCCCAGTCTCTCCACACTCTTCACATGTCATGCGAGCATCATGTATTTGCATGACTTCTTTCTTCTCAGTGGTTCTCTCGTCGAGCCTCTTCATCAGCAGGTCCATCTTGGTAGACAGCATGTCTACCTCCTTGAGCTGGTGCATTCCTCCACCTCTCTTGCGGGTCTGAGTTCTTTCTTCACTCCAAACTTGGTTGGATGCCATTTTCTCCACAAGAGCTGTGGCTTGAGGAATAGTGAGTGACAAGAATGCACCTCCAGCAGCAGCATCCATGGTCTCACGAGTGCTATTGCTGAGCCCATGATGAGCAGCCAATTCTCCATTCCATGGTGAGGACACTCGAGGATGTAATCTTGAAAGTGCTCCCAAGCTTTGGGACAGTCTCATCATGTTGTTGTTGAAAGCTTGATATCTTCCCACGGAGAGCATTTGTTTTGCCCATGGGAAAGAACTTCACCAAGAAATTGGTGGAGCATAGTGCCCACGTAGTATTCTTCTCCTTATTGGCGTAGAACCACTGCTTTGCTCTCCCCAAGAGTGAGAATGGGAAGAGGCGAAGTAGTATAGCATCTCTGGGGACATCCTTGATAGTGAAAGTGCTGCAAATCTCCAGAAAGTGTTGAAGATGAGCACTAGCATCTTCATGGGCCTTCCCATAGAACTGGCTTGCTTGCACCATGTTGATCAGCGTAGGCTTGAGCTCGAAAGACTTGTCGATGTCCGCAGCTGGTCCAGTATGGATGTTGTCCATAGTGGGAGCTGAGAACTCGCGAAGTGACTTGTTTGCCATGGCTTCAAACGCTGGTGTCGAGTCTCGAACAAAAGGTTGGCCTTCTGATTCCGACGAACTTTCAAGTTGAGAAGATGATGATGATTGCTTGGTTCTCTTCAACTTGGCTCTGGTCTTCCTGAATAGTACTTCTGGATTATCAAGTTAGTTGTCAGGAAGATCAGACTTTTTCATACATTACCCTGCATAAAATACATAGAATAGACAAAAAGCAAGGGTAAGGCTGTATGAGTAGAGAATGGTGACAGCGCTCAATCTCATTATCTAGTGCAGTGATGCTCATTATCCATTGGCTTTCAACCTTCCCCGGCAACAGCGCCAAAAATGCTTGTTGACATTTCTAACGCCACTTAGTGCTAGGTTGTCATCCCCAACATGGCGCCAAATATGCTGGTACTAAATGCAACTGCTTCTCTAGAAATGAATGTGATATCCGCAAGCGCACAGATAATACCGATGTAGCATTTTAACCAGGAGTAATCCAGGTATCATTATTTATATTTTTACCACTTTGGGAAGGGAATGCCTTGGATAATGAGCAATGAGCAACGGCACATGTGATAATGGAGAGCTTAAACTTGTCTTTATCTATCTTCTCAATACGGGGTAAGTGTCACATGAAATATAGAAATGAATAGTAATTGACATAAGATAAATGAGAGCTTTTAGCCACATGAAATAATGATAACCATCTCAATATAGTACTCTAAGTTTATAACACTAGCATGGATTAGGACAATGTAGGGTATAATCCTAAGTTATTCTAACTATAATGTCAAAGCATACAATGATTAGTGCAAGAACATCTAGCAATCATGGCGGGAAAAGGTTACATCTATGCATAGTGATATTACCAGAGAAGATCAAGAACATAGCAATCACTTCAATGTAATAGGGGTATTCTGCTAGACCTATACTCGGGAGAAGGAATACAAAGGACTCAACAGGACTATCACTCCCGCGATCTACCTTACGATCCGGAATATAGGGTGCAATCGCAGATAAATACGGTCTAGGCACCATGCCTACACAATATTTACCACTCACCCATCGATCTAATGAGCAAGCGCTATACGATCCCATACATAAACATAATTCTAGTCCAATTTTGCTAAACATATAATCAAAGCAAACTAAGAACAATATAATTGAGAACATAATCAACTAGAGCAAAGTCAATTCTGATATAGTAGAATAGAATAAAGTACTATTCATAGTAGCAAGAACAATGTTGAATATTACAATAAAGTAGAGGGGAATTACCAAGAACTCTAATAGATCCGGACTCCAAGCTAGGCTTGATTCCCTCTAGATCTATTCCTATGTAGCTATGCTACTAAACTATGGAGCTCTAATTGAGATGGTGGCTCTGGCTTCTCTGAATTCTTCAGATGAGAGAATGAACTCTTGAATTGAATGAATTGTTTGGGTTTCTCCCAGGGTTAGGGGCTCTGAATATGTAGCCCTCTAGGATGCATCACAGCCCTCAGATCAAACTGACATAATCGGACGATTTTTATTCATCCTCAAAGGCGGTGGAGGCATAATCCGCGAGACTCAACCTCATTGGTTGAGGTGGAGAGGCAGCCGCCCCTAGGGCAGAGGCGGTCGCCCCTGGCCTATGCCAGGTGGGCCTTCACTTCCAGGGGTTGCCTTCTGGAGTCTTCTAGAGTATACAATTTTACTCGCTCGGTCTTTCTCTCTATGTAATCCTGACATGTGGACCTCCTTTGGTTCTTTTCTGATAACCCCCTGCAGAAATAGACAATCACCAAAACTCATGGAATTCTGTCAGTGTAACCCCTATATCTAGTAGGTGAACAAGTTTTAGTCCTTTCTCTTGCTGCGTTGACGGTATAAAAAGGGTACTTATCTACCATCAACAGTATCTCAATCGACTTTGACATCACCTATCTTTTCAATGCTTTTACAAAAGCTTTCTCAAGGAAGTCATCACCTAGTCACCATATGATAATGGGCACCAATGCTTCAAACTACCATGTGGTTTCAGGTTCGACATCTTCTACACGAGATGAACTCTCATTGGCAATATTCAACTGCCTAGTTAAGCCTATTCTTCTTCCAGTCAACTTTCATCACTGCCAAGGGATTCTACCCACATATGAATTTTATAATCCAACCTTTGTTGCTCATCAGTTCAGCTTTGGTCAACCGCCACCCAAACTCTTTTTACGGATAAACAAGCCAAGAGAGTATAACAGAGAAAGCAGAGACTGACAGAATTTGCCAAATAGAGACCATCCTTCCTTCCTTGGCCCTGCCAGAATGGGGAAGAACTCCCTTCTTTTTGGCTTTATTCGATGCCTGGTGGCACGAATGGAGTTCTCATCTATTCTCCAAGTTGGTCAAGCTTCAATATCTAGTGTCAAACAAAGATCCTAAACTTGGCTATAAGGTGCTCCCTTACTCTGACCTGTGGCAATATTTATTGCTTAACTTACTTCTTTTTAAAATTTTGGTAGGGATTCGAAGCTAATCCTTCAGATGCAAGTCAAAGTGGTTGTTGACACCGAAGTGGCAAACGGATATACCGCAAGATACGGTAGTCAATGTAGCCTTCACCGGGAGTATTCCAGGTATCATATTTTCCATAGGGAACGTGAAGTGAACTAACTAGGCTCAAGGTCGTCTAGTGATGAAACTAAGGGTCTAGGATAATAGGGTAGAGAGGTCTATCTAGTAGTAATAATTTGGCCACGGTATTCTAAGTGTACAGAAGTATTTCCTTACTGGGGGCGATAGTCAGAAAAGTAGGAGATAGAACCCCTACTAAGGCGGCTACCAGTTCAGCCCTGCTATCAATTGGAAACTTGCCTAGAACACATGCGAGGAACTCTAAACCTTAGCAAAGCCTGTCACTCTTCACTAGGCGTCTACATAGTGCGACAAGGAGCTCGCGAGGGTAAGGTGTAGTTTAGACACCACGTCTACGCTAATCTCACTACTCGAAGCTTTGCAAGAGCTTCGAGCACTCTAACTAGTAAAGCAATGCGCAAAATACTAAGCCAGAATATTAATACTAGAAGGACTCAGATGTAAAACTTACAAGAAACTCGCATCTGCCGAGGCGCACCTTGGAGAAGACTCCCGACAGGCCGGGACTCCTCCTTGGAGACTCCTCACTCTCCCTCTACTTAACATAGCTAAAAATACTAGAGAGTGGCTTCCTCCTAGGTTTCCTGCTCTAAAGTGAAGGCCTGTGGGGGGTTGTTGGCATTTCTTAGCGCTTCTTAGCGCGTCCACTAAAGATAGACGAAAAGTCTACCTCTAGCAACTACGCTAGGAAACGCCATGATAGATCTTAACCTTTTAGAGATAATATCCGCAAGCGCACGGATCTATCGTCATAGCATTTCACCTGGAAGTATTATCGGGGTATCGTATTTATAATTTCCTGTAGGAAGGCATGGAATGAATGGAGTTCTCTAGCATGGATATATGTGTCTATAACTTCGTTCGTAGAAATAAACCATCGTGCTATACAGGAGTAAAACAATATTGGATTTGAGATAGTGGACACACACATGGAACATCCTCAAGGATAAAGGAGAAAATAATGAATGAAAGAAATAACGAATAAAAGAATAACCTAAGCGGAGCAGGATCATCCTATAGACGTACAAAGAGCAGCCAATGTCACGTGTTATACAAGTCAGGAAATAAGTCTAGGTCAAGAGTAAAAGGGAGACCCCAGCAGCTAGTCTGCCAGTCGAGTGAGGCATTTACGAACTCCTACATGACATACGAACGTGGGGGATACAAGGGACGGACAGGGCTGTCACCACCTGCCGCCTACCCCTCAACCGTGGCATGCCGTCATATCTGTAGGTTCCCTCGTATCCGGACACCACGCCCGCATACTAAGGAGCTACTCAAGTCCCCCGCGGACTCCCACCCTACGGATGGCCAAGCTAGGACAAGAGCAAACCTTAAAGTACTACAAACCTTTACTCCATCCCTATCATCATCTGTAATCTTGCAAAGCATATGAACAATGAAGAACAACGATGAACATGATGAACTATTCTCATAAGAACTATAGTCTAGTTCATAATCCTTGAATATATCATGAACAAAACTATACTCTAGCTCTAGCATAATACTATAGAGATGAAAGAGAAACTTAACTAAGGAAGAACTCATAGTAGAAACATATTACCAAAGAAGCTCTTCTTCCTAGGAGACAAGCCCTCCTAAGTAGCTTTGCTCTTTCTTGCTCCAAGATGACTACGTGACTAAGTGGCTAAAGCAAATGAGAGAGGGAGAGTGAGGAAGCTCAAAATGAGTGTGTATGTGAGTGTGAGGCTCCTCCTCTCTTTATATAGCAGGTGGGAGGCGGTTCGGAGGGAATATTCGGGAATCCACCGCGCACCGCCCTCCCCCTGGAGTAAATGTGCCGACATCTGGAAGATGGGCCCGGGGGCCACCTGGCGGGGGCGATCACCCCCCAGGGGGCGGTCGCCCCCCTACGTGGCGCGTCTTTGCCGAGCGTCTTACGTCGGTTGCTTCCTTGTTGGGCTGGATCGACGTGTCGAGGTGGGTTTGGCCCATTCGACCCCGAATTGGCTTTTCCATCTTGTGCTTGGATTTACGCTTCTCGGAAAGCGCCTTTTCGTCTGGAAATTCCTGTACTTGTGTATTTTTCTGCAAAGTGTCATGACAACTAGCACATGTGGAATTGGGTCGTAGCAAAAGGTATATGTGTATAAAAATATATAATTCACCCTTTTTGGTCAATAGTTGGTGGTATAGATTTGTCGATAAGAACCGCCAACAAAACCCCCCAAGCTTACCCTTTGCTCGTCCCGAGCAAAGTTTGGGCTTTAGGTTGTTGATCAGGAGTTGCTACAATGCCGATCATATCTCAAGTGTACCCAATGTATACGCAAGTTTTCAACTCTAATTTGAATGAATCGGCATGTCTATCCATCCTGCTATTATCTTGAACATATGGGGCTTATTAGCTCTTTCGAGTCTTGGGCGATTGCAAGATAGAACAGATTCATAGACATTTGCTTATCTTTCGTCCCAAGGTCGACCATCATTCCGGAGGTTTTGAAAGTTTTTGAAAAGAAAGTAAGTTCCTCAAATGATTCTCTTGATCGCTCAATGTGTATGAATACCTCACCAAAGGCTTTTTGAAGTTGCCTTTTTCATAACCTACCACTAAAGCTGTTGAGTTGAGTTTTGGGTAGGTATGATAGTGGGCATACTTGCATCACATATATTGGAAGGTCAGAAACCGAACCAAACAGAGATACAAGACATACACCTTGATTGGGATGTACAAGTGTGTGGAATGGATGATGGTCCTATTATGAATGTTTTTGTGTACTCCATGCATAATGACTCTCTCTCTTATTGGGTGGATGATGATGAGAAACAAAGGAAGAGTATGGGCTAAAATATAACTTTCTTTCTTTCTTTCTTTTTTTTGAACGGGGATCTACAGATTTTCCCGTTGATTTATTGCACTACTTCTCCTCCTAGCTTTTTCTCCCCTTTTTTTTATATAGCCCATCTCTGATAAACAACTAACTCGGAAGTGGTGAGAGGTGTCATGAAACGAATGCAAGGAGTACTTTTTGGTGGCCAATGAATGCGCGATCCTCGGGGGTAAGGATTGGCATTTTTATTTGGTGGAGATGGTTGGATGGAGGGTGCATGTTGTGCGCGACTCTCAGTGTAAGAGTCGGCATTTATTTGGTGGGTGCAAGTGAATCTCAATCATGGGCGCATGACTATAATCTCACGTTGGTCACAACAAACTGACCGAACTCAATGATCAAACAAGTAGCATATGATAGTGGGTTTTGCAGTCAAGAAACATATCATATGGCTCTGGTAGGTAGTTTATAATCATTGAGGAACTTTTTTTTTGAGCTTTTTGAAAATAAAACTCCAGAAATCAAGTCTCACCTAGAACAAGTTCATAGCATAGACTATGGCACTATATCATATCAGGCAATAACTTAGACAAGATTAAGCATGTGCAACCCACTAGTCAAGTTTTTAGGATGGACATTTTAAACCGATAAACCCAAATTCTAGAGAAAACTCGATTATAAATTGGGTGCAAGCGAGACATAAGACAAAGAGCAACTATTCATCATCTCAACAACGGTAGAACTACATATTTTTATAACACGTATAAGAGTGGAATAAAAAAATCAATGCATGAAGACATGAATTTTAAACATGCTAAATCAAAATAAAATGCTGAGAAAATAAATATGCAATGCACTTATCTCTCGGGGTCCTCCCCCAAGCTTGCTTGTAGCTCACGGTCCGAGGGGTTGTACCCCGGAACCTCCGATATGCCTAACTGCTGCTCCCGCCGCTCTCTCGTCCCGGGCCTCCCATGACTCCCATCGCTGATCGTGCTGCTCATGCAAATGGGTAGTTGCCTGCACAAATGTGTTAAGAGTATCTTGGATTTCACCTGTTTGTACCTGCAACTCCCCGAAGTGTGTGTAGAGGTCATCCAGTCCGTGGGGTTCCTGTGGTTGGACTGGCGGTGGTTGGGCCCATGCATCTGCACCAACTTCTGGCCATGCATCACTCCCCATCGGCTGTGGTGGTGGGTTCCACCCTGAGGCATCACCGGTGTCTGGTGTCTCAGCTGCGGGAGACCATCCAGCCTGATACTCATCATCTGGCTCCTGGTACTAAGGCTGTGCACTGGAGCCTTCTCTAGCCTGAGCCCTGTGCTCCCGGATCGTGAGATTTTCCCTGCGGACTTGCTCTTTTGTTTTGAGCTCAAAAGTGTAAACATGGCAGTTATACAAACTAAGACCCTGGGTAGGTAACAGGATCTTAGTTACAAAGCTCGGGAAAAGATAGTGAATATCGCCATTCTTGGGATTGTAAGATAAGTGATGTCCTTGGCACATGTACGCCAAATCAATCATGGTGTGGGGAGTAGAAATGTACTCAACGTCCTCCCCTTGCACAGCACCAACAGCAGTTGCAATGTGAGTGATAAGAGAGGTACATGTGACAGCCGTGGATTGCTTAATGATATCTATCAAGTGGTGACACATTTCCCTAACAGGTGCAACCTTGATCTTCATGGTGATAGCAAAAAGTAGTTTCAGCTCTACTACGTCGGCTTGCCTAACAAGGTGCATGGGAAAAAGAGTCATGGCTATCCAACGATGCATGAACTTCAGGGAAGGATGCTGGATCAGGGAATGTAATGCTCTAAAACATCTAGTCTCTACCTGACCAGTAATATCCTCCCAAAACTTATGGTGATCAAAAGCAGGCAAGGCATCATCAAGATAAATAGAGCATCTCTGCTGATTGAAGCCTATGTATGTACTAAGCTTATTCCAGGTAACTCTATAGAGCTGGCCGAAAAGACGGAATGAAATGCCCTCATCATGCTCTTTTAGAGTGCATAAAAACTGGATAGTGAGCAAGCGAGAACCTTCTTCATCCATGGGATCGATGGCTTCCCATCCCACGGCTCTCCATAAGGTCTCGAGCTCAACATCCATACCTGTGTCCTCGAGGAGCTTGGAGTCGTACAACAGCGTGTGGAGGAAGATGCGGTCCTTCAAGAGGAAGTATCCTTGCATCTCCCGACCTTCCTCCAACTCGAGGTACGGCTTGTCGGCATCATCGATCTCTCGTGGGGGCTCGACATCACCTCCTTGATGCATGGTCTCCTCTTCTTGATGTGCCTCTTGACGGCAGCTTGATTCTCTGAGGAGACGCTTGGAGCGTCTCCGTCCGCCGAACATCTTCTTGCTCTACAAAATGTGGCAACCTCTCGAGTGTGTAGGGGTGAGTGGAATGAAGCCTTCCACACCCGGGAGCTGCTCTTGCACTTGCACTACACAAACTTGTTGGAAATAATGGCTTGAAAGAGTGGAGAGTGGAGGGAATGAGTGAGAGTGAGTGAATGAGAATGGGTGAGCTCTCCACCGGCGTCCCTTCTATTTATAGCAAAACCCACAGTGTGGCGCGGGGGTGGCAACGGCTAGGAGTCGTTGGCTCGAGCTCGGCGCCAGAGCAGCTCCAGGGGGTCGGTCGCCCCCAGCAGGCCTGGGCCCACTACCAGCTTTGGCAGGTTGCTCACAACGGTCACTTTGAACTCGTGACCATTGTGGGTTTTTGCCGTTTGAAAGATTCCTCTCCCGAGATTGAATTTCCAACAAATTTTGACCAAAAATTATTTAAAAAAACTTTTATAAATAGAAAAAATCTAGCTATACCGGTAGACCTATTTTAAAGATTTTTGGAAGACAAAACTTTTATTGAAAATAAAACACTTTTTATTTTGGCTAAAAATATAGGGAGCTAGAAAAATATTGTTTATAAAAATAATTATATAAATATTTTTTTTAAATAGGCAAAATATTTTTATCAAACTTTTTGAGAAAGAATTTTAAGAAAGATATTTTTGATAAGACAAAAATTTTCTAAGAAAACAAAATAGTTTTATAAATCGAAATATTTATTTTTAAAGATAACTACGGTTTTACTGCAGGCGGGGCTCACTTTTATAGTCGATGAGCCGGACTTTTCTCCTTCGGTTAAGCTTGATGATGATTCATCTGCCCTGGGAGAAATGGGCACGGGTGTCATCGTCTTGACACGCCATACTTGTTTATTTGGCAATGCGGGCGATGTCTTTGGCTTCTTTCCTTCTGCCGGCTTGGGGTAGCCATTGAACGGAAGACATATCGTCTTGTCGTTAAAGTGAAAGTTGACTATGCCCCTCCCTACCAGGATGGTTGCCTTGGTGGTGTAGAGAAACGGCCTTCCCAGGATGAGTGGTACTTCTGCCCTGTCCTTCATGTCGAGAATAACGAAGTCGACAGGGACGTACTCATCTTTTACCTTGATTAAGATGTCTTCGGCCACACCTTCGACTTTCTTTACAGATAGGTCCGCTAATTGTAACTGGAAAGGTGCAGGGGACAATGGTCCACCTAGCATCTTCTCGTATGTTACCTTGGCCATCACATTGATGCTTGCTCCAAGGTCACAATACGCATTGTCGATGGTGTGAGGTCTGATTCCAATCGTGATTGTTGGGCAGCCCGGATCTCCTTTCTTCTCAAGAGAAGTACTCCAATTTGGACAGGATCCCCCCCAGCCTTGTTGATATCATGTTGACCGACTCGAATGAGGTCTCAGGCTGTGCTGGGATCTTGCCATCATCTGTGCTTGCAGGGATAGAAGCAGCTATCTGAGCCAACTGGGTTTCTATCATCTTGTTGAAGCTCAGCTGATTCTTGACCGCAGAGGATAAGCCTTCTAGTTTGCCATGTATACCCTCCAATACTTTATCAGTGGCGAACATCTTTTTGGAGAGATTTTCATTGATTTTTGCTTGGCCGAGAACCAAGTCCTTGAGAGAAGGTTGACTCGAATTGTAGTTGGATTGGTAGTTCGAGTTACCTTGGAATGGTGGACACTATTGGTTATTCCAGCCATTACCTCCTCCTTGTTGTTGGCGGAACCCATTGTTTATGTATGCGACATCCTCACGGGTCTCAGGGCAGTCATTCCCTGAATGGCCAACATTTCCACAGACCTCGCAGGTCATGCGAGAGTCCGTGGAGCTGACAGTGCTGGGTTTGTCCTCTGTGGCACGCTCGTCAAACTTCTTGTTGGCATTTCTTAGCGCGTCCACTAAAGATAGACGAAAAGTCTACCTCTAGCAACTACACTAGGAAACGCCAAGATAGATCTTAACCTTTTAGAGATAATATCCGCAAGCGCACGGATCTATCGTCGTAGCATTTCACTCGGAAGTATTATCGGGGCATCGTATTTATAATTTCCCGTAGGAAGGCATGGAATGAATGGAGTTCTCTAGCATGGATATATGTGTCTATAACTTCGTTCATAGAAATAAACCATCTTGCTATACAGGGGTAAAACAATATTGGATTTGAGATAGTGGACACACACATGGAACATCCTCAAGGATAAAGGAGAAAATAATGAATGAAAGAAATAATGAATAAAAGAATAACGTAAGTAGAGCAGGATCATCCTATAGACGTACAAAGAGCAGCTAATGTCACATGTTATACAAGTCAGGAAATAAGTCTAGGTCAAGAGTAAAAGGGAGACCCCAGCAGCTGGTCTGCCAGCCGAGTGAGGCATTTACGAACTCCTACATGACATACGAACGTGGGGGATACAAGGGACGGACAGGGCTGTCACCACCTGCCGTCTACCCCTCAACCATGGCATGCCGTCATATCTGTAGGTTCCCTCGTATCCGGACACCACGCCCGCATACTAAGGAGCTACTCAAGTCGCCCGCGGACTCCCACCCTATGGATGGCCAAGCTAGGACAAGAGCAAACCTGAAAGTACTACAAACCTTTACTCCATCCCTATCATCATCTGTAATCTTGCAAAGCATGTGAACAATGAAGAACAACGATGAACATGACGAACTATTCTCATAAGAACTATAGTCTAGTTCATAATCCTTGAATATATCATGAACAAAACTATACTCTAGCTCTAGCACAATACTCTAGAGATGTAAGAGAAACTTGACTAAGGAAGAACTCATAGTAGAAATATTTTACCAAAGAAGCTCTTCTTCCTTGGAGACAAGCCCTCCTAAGTAGCTTTGCTCTTTCTTGCTCCAAGATGACTAAGTGACTAAGTGGCTAAAGCAAATGAGAGAGGGAGAGTGAGGAAGCTCCAAATTAGTGTGTCTGTGAGTGTGAGGCTCCTCTCTTTATATAGCAGGTGGGTGGCGGTTCGGAGGGAATATTCGGGAATCCACCGTGCACCGCCCTCCCCCTGGAGTAAATGTGCCGGCATCTGGAAGATGGGCCCGGGGGGCCACCTGGCGGGGGCGATCGCCCCCACGGGGGCGGTCGCCCCCCCTGTGGCGCGTGCTGCTGACAGTCTTCTGTCAGTTGCTTCCTTGTTGGGCCTGGATCGACGTGTCGAGGTGGGTTTGGCCCATTCTGACCCCGAATTGGCTTTTCCATCTAGTGCTTGGATTTACGCTTCTCTGGAAAGCGCCTTTTCGTCTAGAAATTCCTGTACTTGTGTATTTTTCCTGCAAAGTGTCATGACAACTAGTACATGTGGAATTGGGTCAGTAGCAAAAAGGTATATGTGTATAAAAATATATAATTCACCCTTTTTGGTCAATAGTTGGTGGTATAGATTTGTCGATAAGAACCGCCAACAGGGGTATTTATAGGGAAGGTAGAGTAGGGCTACTCCATTGCCACGTCAGCGATCCGCGTGCTCCCTATCTCTCCACCCTTGGATGAACCGCCTTTGGAACCGACCTGAATGGATGCTTGAGATGATCTCCACGTGGCAGCATGCTAGAGTCGGTTGAGTGCCAACCGACTTGGTTGGACACATGGAGGGGTTCGGCCGACCCCTTTGAATGACATGTGGGCCCAACCTTGGTCCACAGGTGGAATGTTGAAGTCGGTGGAGTGAAGTGGCTAGGTGGGTCCCACAATAGGGGGTCGGCCGACCCCCCTATGACAGGGTTGACCCACCAGCTTCCTTCCTCTAGTGTCCCACATGTCATGGAGCAAGTCTCACGTTTGTATCGCTTCGGTTCTTTCGTTGTGGGTCCATGGATCCATGTGACTTCATCTTTCACTGTTGAGAGGAAACACACTTGTGATCCAAGGGTGGCACTTGCTTGGGGCTGTGTTGGGAGGATCTTGGTTGTCTGGCAGTGGCTGGGATGGTCCAACATGGGGGTCGGCCGATCCCCCTTTGGTGGAACCAAAGGTCCATCTTCTGCAGGTGACTTCTTGATGCAATTCTAAGCACAATGGTGGTGCTAGGCCGACCAAGGTGGGGGTCGCCCCATCATTGTGCTCATCTTTTGCACATTGTCTCCAGAAGCTATGATATTAATGAATGTGAAGTTGGTTTGTCATCTGCCCATACTTGGTTGGTTGTCCAACCTTCATATGGAGCTTTCGGACACTAAAAAGTACCTGTTCTGAGTGCCTGCAACTAAATAATAACAAGTACATGTGGAACCAAGTTATTTGTACCTAAGTCACTATGCGTTTGGTGGTTTCCTTCCAGAAAGAATGTCTTGTTGATGGTTTTGATGGGATAAAAATAGGGTATAACTACCATCAACACGATCCCCCACACTTAAGTCTTTGCTTGTCCTCGAGCAAAGGTTAGAGCGAATGATAAAATATATTTATGACATTTTTAAGGTATTAGCAAACATAAAGCTTTATTCAAGACATATCTCATACAAGTGGGTTATGTGGTACTGTCTAGCATATATTCTTCAGATGTTGAAAAATGGAACAGCTCTCAAAGCAAAGTCATCTTTCCATTTTCATATCCTTAGTACTTAGAGTTTTTGACAATGGTTTGAAAAGAAAGCACATAGTTCATTCTTACTCCTCAAATAGTACTCTGAAGTCACTCAGTAAGTATATGATTCCTCACCAAGGCATAGCATAAGATTGCCTTCTTTATTTCATCCTACATCAATCAAGCTTATGTGGGGCTCAGATAGGGATAAACAAGATAGCATACTTGCATTGCATATATTGTAAAGCCAAAACAAGGATCCATAGAGAAAAATGTCATAATCCTAGATCAAGATGTGCAAGTGTGTGGAAATATGTGGACTAGAATGCTCCTCTATTTGATAGGATCTCTCTCTACTTTATTTTATTTGAGACATGGCTAGCATTTATTTATTTATTTATTTTAATTTTTTTCAAAGCAATGGACCTTCATGTGTCCACAATTTTTTCCTTTTCTTTTCTTTTCTTTTCTTTTGCATAGCCTTTGTGTCTCATCTACTAAACCATACTTAGAGAGAGAGATATTCTAAAACTTTAAAACATGGAGCATCTATATGGTGGGAGTGGATGACATGTTTTTTTCGTACTTCTAGTGTAGAAGTAGCAAGCATGACATGTGTTGTGTGTGTGATCTTGATCTTGGGACTATGACATAATTCTCAACTAGGGTCAACAAGGTTTCACCAAACTCAACACAAGTACAAGTAGCGTATATAGAAGGGGTTTTGAACATGGTATGGGCATATATGGCTTTGGTAGGAATTTTTTTACTATTGAGGAGTAAGTGACACTATGGTTTTATGACTTTTCCAAAATAAATCTCTAAGCATTTTGAATAGAAAGGGTATGAATCATGAGCCAAGAGCTATATCACATTTGTCAACAACTTAGTCAATATGATACTCCTATCATGATATGTGGCCCACAGGTATAAGCATATGCAAGAATTAGACTTTGTGACGCTTTTCCCTTTAAATGTCATAAATCATGTCACTTTTTATTTTCAGAAGCAAGTCTGTTTTTTATTTTTATTTTATTTCATCAAAGGAAAGCAAATAAAAGGTAAAAGTAAGAATAGAGGGGGAGTAGGAGTGGCAAACCAGTCAGGAGGCATGTAGACGATGAGTGGATGCTGACTGGTGGGTCCGGGTGCCCAAGGAGGGGTCGGCCAGCCCCACTTGGGCCTGCCCGTTGCCACCATTTGAATTCCCTCTGTTGAAAATGTACTTATGCAAACTTGTGTTCCCGTTGGCCGCCAAAGTGAGGGTCGGCCGACTCCCTCCTTGGGTCGGATTTCGTCATGCCAATGTGTCAGGCCATGTACTACGCTGTGATATGTTCAGAGAAGTTCAGAGACATAGTTGGGGGGTCGATCGACCCCCCACACTTGGGTTCTTGAGTGTTCTGAATTGCAAAGACATTGGAAACGTTAAGTGCAGGTGCTCTGCTGGTGACAACACACCAGCAGAACAAAATTTTATTCATTTCATTTAATGGATCACAGGCACAAGTTACAATGATAATGATTAAGTGAACTTAGCTATATGCCTAGCATAATTGTGAAGAGGGTTGAGATATTTAATGAAAAAGGTCAAAGGAGGAAGTCCTCGTGCCCCATTGTTGTTTCAAAGTGTGTAAACCGCACTAAGGACCTTCTTCATGACTCTCTTCTAAAACAGTCATCCTCAGAGAGCCTTGACAGCTCCTTTAACATGGAGGATTATCCTTTCACCCTATGGAGTTCAGCTACTCCCACAACTACTTCTTCTCCTCTGAGGTGAACATGGGAACAAAACAACTTCACTTGTCCAGCCCACTGCCAATGCCCTTGTGGTTCTTCATGAAAGGCGGGCATCAAAGGCATGGCAGGGTTCTACCTTGAACACAATGGTCTCCATGGTGACCTCTTGGTTTTCAAATAGGTTTCCCTCTTGATTGAAAGGGCCCTCATAGGAAATAGCGACATGTGTGCTAGTGGGGGCCATGGCGAAGTGACTCTTGGTAACTTGGGTGATATTAAGGAGGCTAGAAGGTGTTGCATTTAAGGTAAGGAAAAATAGGATGAAGAAAAAGAGGAGAGGTCAAAGGGAGCTATCGCCAAAGATTACAACCCTTGTTTCCACGAGAGTTGCAACTAGGGATGGCTTTTAAGAGTTAGCACAGTACTCTGGGACAAATGGTCCGGATGGATCCTCCAACTAGGGGTCGCCCAACTATTGATGGTAGTTAACATCAATTTCTAGGCATCAACATAATTCTTTAACTGCAAAAAGATGATCACCAGCATAGGTCTAGAGGTTTGAACTAACAAATTCCACGAGTTTTGGTGCATCTATGATTTGGAGGGCTTACACAGGAATGGAGCTAAAATGGACGAAGTCATTAAATAAAAGTATCTAAAATGATGAAATGGAGTACACCATTGTGAAGGTATCGTCACGCTGATCGAAATGGATATATTATTCGCTATATTTGGAGTCCGGAATAAAAAGATATCAAACAAAGAAGTTTCACATGAAATGATAACATCAGCAAAAAGGACAACGCGACATCACTTGACGTGCGGGACCCACGGTGCAGGCGCTGCCCCCACGTGCCGGAGACACGCCAGCAGGCGCTGACGTCGCGGGGCCCAGCTGTTCCCCACGTGGGGAACCGGCGGCGGAGGCGGCCAGCCACGGCGCTACACGTGGCGGGGCCACACCCATGCGCGCGCGCCCGAGCGCGGAGGCGGGCGGCCTGCCGCTCGGTCAGCCCGGTCTACTAGGCCACGTGGTGGTGCCAGATTGGAGCAGGAGGGTGGTGGCACGGTCCAAGCGGTCAGGCGCGACCAGACCGGCCAAACCGACCGGTCCAGCAGCCCAGAATGCGCCAGAATCTTCCAGAAACTACACCAGCACCCTGGTTCGACCGGTTCAGGTCCGGTTCAGGCCCTTAGAGGCTGGTTCTTGGCCGGTTTTCTGCGTGGATCTTTTGAGGAATATTCCAGGGAGGCGTTGATGATCTCCACCGCCCATCTTTGTCGGTTTGATCCAATGGTGAAGAACAAATGTGACGTGGATCGATGACGTGGCAGTTCCTTAGGGGCTACTCCACCCAGGATTATATAAGGAGGGCGCTGTAACAACCCTAAAAATTACCCAACACAAAAATTGCAACTACAAACTTTTTTCCTGAAAACATCCCATGCTTGTTGAGTGACATGTACCAAACCTACCTATGAAACATGTTCAAGTCCCATAACAATGCTTTTGTATTTAATATTACATTTATTATATTGTTCAAACCTCACAGTGTAACAGAAATCAGGAGTTTTCTAGGATTGGCAGGATATTATCGCTGATTCATTGAGAACTTCTCCAAGATTGCTCGTCCAATGACCGACCTCACAAAGAAGACAAAAGACTTTGAATGGACGCTTCAGTGCGAGAAAAGTTTCCAAACCTTGAAGGAGAAACTCACTACCACACCTGTCCTAGCCTTGCCTGATATCACTAAAGACTTTGTTGTCTATTGTGATGCCTCTCGCCAAGGACTTGGTTGTGTGTTGATGCAGAATGGGAGAGCCATTGCTTATGCTTCTCGACAGTTGAAGGAGCATGAACAACAATATCCTACTCATGATCTCGAGTTAGTTGCTGTTGAACACACTCTCAAGATCTGGAGACACTACCTCATCGGCAACAAATGTGATATCTACACCGATCACAAGAGTCTGAAGTACTTTTTCACCCAGGAAGACCTGAACATGAGACAGTGCCGATGGCTAGAGCTAATCAAATACTATGACCTAGAGATACACTATCACCAGGGGAAAGCTAATGCAGTCACCGACGCTCTCAGCCGCAAGAGCTATTGCCACACTCTGATCACAGAATCTATGCCACCTGAGCTCAAGCGAGACATTTATAATTCACAGCTTGAGATATTACCACATGGCTTGTTGCATAAGCTCCATATTGAGTATGATCTCACTGATCGAATTCGTGAAGCTCAGAAGGAATGTGAGGAGATAGAGTACATCCGTGGGCTGATGAAGCTAGGCTATAGCCCCGAATTCAGGGAAGATGAAAAAGGAGCTGTCTGGTTCAAAGATAGAATTTGTGTACCTACCGACTCTGCCCTCCGAAATGAGATCTTGTCAGAAGCTCATGATTCCAAGTATTGCCTTCACCCTGGAGGCTCAAAAATGTACCAAGATGTGAAGAAGCATTTTTGGTGGAAGAATATGAAGGCAGATATCGCAAAACACGTGGCTGAATGTGACATCTGCAATAGAGTCAAAGCAGAGCACAAAAGACCTGCAGGGTTGCTCAAACCACTTGATGTTCCTAAATGGAAGTGGGGAAGCATATCCATGGATTTTATAGTAGGACTACCTCGATCCCAAGAAGGCCATGATTCCATTTGGGTGGTAGTTGACCATTTGACCAAGGTAGCACACTTTGTACCTTGTGGGTCAAAAATCCGAGCTGAATAGTTAGCTGATCTCTATGTGAAGCATATTCTCAGACTTCATGGTGCCCCAACAAACATCATATCCTACCGTGGACCAATATATATGTCCTGATTCTGGCAATCACTTCATGAGTCTATTAGGACCAAGCTTGATTACAGCATAGCCTACCAACCACAAATTGACGGATAGACTGAGAGAGTGAATCAGATTCTAGAGGACATGCTCCGTGCTAGTGTTCTCAAATATGGAACAGATTGGGAGAAGTGTTTGCCTTATGCTGAATTCTCTTACAACAATAGCTATCAAGCAAGTATCAAGATGTCACCTTTTGAAGCTCTATATGGTCAAAAAATGTAGAACTCCGCTAATGTGGGACCACTCGGTGAGAGGGCAATCTTTGGCCCAGCCAAGATCAAAGAAGCTGAGGAAGGAGTTGCTCAAGTTAAAGAGAATCTGAGGATCGCTCAAAGACGTTATAAGAGCTATGCTGACAAGAGGCATAGAGACCTCAAGTTTGAAATTGGAGACTATGTCTATCTCAATGTATCCCCGCTTCGTGGCACTATCAGATTCCATGTGAAAGGAAAACTAGCACCAAGATATGTTGGTCCATACAGAATTTGCAAGAAAGTTGGGAAGCTTGCTTACAAGATTGAGCTACCTCCAGAGTTGACTGGAATACACCCCATGTTTCACGTATCCCAGCTACACAAGTGCTTGAGGGTACCCGAAGAAGAAGTTCCAGTAGAAGTGCTTGACATCCAAGATACACTTGAATACAAAGAACACCCCATCAAGATTCTAGGCTATGACACTAAAGAGACCCGAAGCAAGACCATCCCTATGTGCAAGGTGCAATGGAGCAATCACACTGAGCATGATGCAACATGGGAGCAAGAGTCCGATCTCCATCTACAATATCCATATCTCTTCGATGGGTAAGTCACACTTTAATCTCGAGGACGAGATTCTGATAAGGGGGTAGGACTGTAACAACCCTAAAAATTACCCAACACAAAAATTGCAACTACAAATTTTTTTCTGAAAACATCCCATGCTTTGTTGAGTGACATGTAGCAAACCTACCTATGAAACATGTTCAAGTCCCATAACAATGCTTTTGTATTTAATATTACATTTATTATATTGTTCAAACCTCACAATGTTCACCCTAGGATTTTATTGCAAAAGCATATACTATTATTGCATTATAACTCATGATGGTGATTTGGAATTTTATTTGGACTTTTGTATTGTTGTTCAATTTTCTAAATAATTATTTAAGCAATAAATAATTATTTACTCTATTAAATTACTATGTTAAACTAATGCCATATAAGGTTTATACACCCTAAGAGCCCTAACTAAACCTTGATGAATTAGCTCTAACCCTAAGTATGATTAACATAATATTTACACTAGTTAAGTGGAGGAGTAAATAGAAAACAAAATAGAAAAGGAAGAGAAGTAGACAGAAAAAAGAAAATCCTAAAAGGCCCAAGACCCCAGCCTATTCTTCCCACTCCTTTCAGCCCGGCATGCTGCTGCATTTCCCATTTTCTTCTCCAAACCGAGCCGGCAAAAAATCGCCCACTCGCGGCGCACTTAGCTGGCCTGGCTTAGCGCAGACGGACGAGCCAGCAGTAGCCCACTGCACTTCCTCCCTTACTGCCACTTACACATGGCCCCAACCTGTCATATTCCTCCTTGCCCCGCTCGAACCGGGAAAGCAGAGCGCGTCACGCGCGCTCGTACGACCGTCCGCCCGCGCTCGGCAGCGCCTTGACCCTGCCACAGCTGTGCAACCAGGCTGGTTCCATCGCCGCCAACCAGGATCCGCAGCGACCGCTCGCGACCCCCTCCCCGGTCTCGATCCCGCGCACGCGGATCGATGATCCGACACAAGCGGCATGAAGCCGAGCTCCGTGACCCGGCCACTCCTCTTCCTTGGCCCTCTCTGCTCCCTCTCGGCTCAGCTTAAGGAGAGCACTGGCACCGCGAGTCGAGGCCGCATCCGCTCCACCGATTCCCGTGCTTCCTCTCTCCTCCCAGCGCCCTCACCCGATGTTGCTACCGCCATAGCCGCCGCCGTAGCAAGAAGGAGGAACCACGCCAGAGAATCACCGCGAGCCGCGAGCCGCCTCGACTACTTCACCGTGCCGCCTCCCCGTTCGCCTACACGACACACGGTGAGCCGCCACCGCATCTTCTTTCCAAGAACCTCGGCACCCTGCTTCTCCAGCCATGCTGCCGCCGCGCCGTGCATTGCCGCCGTAGCTCCTTCACCGCCGCCGAGTCTGCCCTGTAGACCATCTGAGAGCCACCGCCTTGCCTATGCACCTAACCTCGCCGGCGGCATCGAGCCCGCTGGAGAACCGAGGAAGGAGGGGACGGGATTGGAAAAGAGAGATCGAGAGAGACTGACGGGTGGGACCCAGAGGTAGAGACACTGACGACGGGACCCATAGCCACGTCAGCAGCTTCGCCACATCAGCACGTCCCCACTAAACATGTGGACCAATCACAGGCCGACATGTGTCGCGTCCAGAATAATCAGCCTCTTTTTCATTTTCAGAAAATAGAATAAACTTCAAAAATTCATAACTTATTCGTACGAGCTCCAAAAATTATGAACCAAACATCTAAATTCATCTAAAATTGAGCTCTACACAATGAAATACTTTTTGAGTGCATTTGGATCTTTTTGTTGTTCATTTGTTCTTTATGCTCATCTATAGGGGTCGCTACCACGACCAATATGTTACATTTCAGAGTCGGAGGAGGATCGGATTGACGAGGACCGCGAGTATCGGGAGGAGCTAGGTGACGACTACTCCAAAGGTACCACATCCCACCCAACCTCATAGATCCTATTACGCATGGCAAATAATAGAACTGCTAGTGCTTTACATTTCTGTTGAATATAACTGCTGCTATAGGATTGCATGGTAGTATGTTATATACTTGATGGCCTTTACCTTGATTATCCTTTCACCCTACTCACCCGCTGTTAGGATAGACGCATGCTTATATTATTACTGTTGTATATTACTCCACTGCATTATAACGACGATGTGATGCTGGTGGTGAACCTTGGGAATGGTTTGGCTTGGAAGCCGGACCGGATGGACGTGTTGGACCTGGGGACTATGGTGAGGATATGGTGGTCTTGGCGTGTGTCTTGGGTGTGTGAAGGGTGAGGGTCGAGTCGACTGAGCTAGAATTTACGATGAGCTTTTGGAGCGAGTCTTGCCATGGGATGTACTGGACATCCCTGTCTGTTATACCTGTGGCGGGTAAGTGTGTGCGAGGTGAACCCTGTGTGAGTCTCTGAGGGGCGGAGCTTTGGGTGGAGGTGTTGTGGTGGCACGTTAAATGGAAACCCTGATGAAGATATTCTAGCTTGGTCACACTTAGGAACTGAAAGTGCTAGTAACCAGATCATAGGAATCCTTGCTTTCCACTCGCTTCCCATGGGGAGGGACGGCCGAACCACCGGGTAGGATGATGCCACTACTACTAGGCGAGGATGTGCTAGGGAGGTACGGGAAGGGTTGGTCTCACACCCTCTTGAGACGATCATGGCTCCCTATTTGGGATCGGGAACATGACTTCACAGTTTCAGCCACTCCATAGGGGGTGTTCCAGGGCTGAGGGGTAGAGTGGCATCGTCCTAGGCCGGCAGGCGCCCGAAATCTGCCTAGATGCACGTGTGCATTGATGATGGTTATCTTGTGGGATAGTGAAACCTCTGCAGAGTGTATGGTTGATTGATCGATACATATGCCGACTTCTCGGCTATGGACCCTTCCTGTGTTCTGCTTTCACTAGACTAGTGAGAGGAGAGTTCTACCTTCCCCGAGAGATACTTCCGGTCATAAGCCATAGGATGTGGGCTGCGGGCCGCTGAGATAAGCAGAGCGGGAGTCTGCTTGTCGACCTGACAGTGGGTTTTGTTGGTGATGGTGATAGAGAAGGATATGGGATGGTCGGGATGGTATGGGAAGGATGGTGATGGATGGTGTGTGGGACTGGGAATGTGTTAAAACTTGATCAACTGCTATTATTAAAACTTGATGACTACTTGCATAGTTAAACCAGAGCCCCATTTATAGGCCTCTTGAATTTACCTTTATTGCATCCAATTCCACAAAGCAAGCACATAGAGTCGGAGTGGCCAGTACAATTCGTACTGAAAGATTTTTGGCACAGGTTCATATGAGGATTATGATTCCGAGGAGTATAGCGACTGAGGGATTCGTGCCTTCGCTCAAGTCGAGGAGTTCTTAGCTTCCACATCTATCGAGCTATTCTGGTTGATAAGTACTTTGTGTTTCTGCCATGAGGCAATGCAATAAGATAAATACTATTTACTTTTACTCTCTTATCTACATTGTATGGATGATGATTATCAACTAGAATTTGGGTAATGTGATTTGAATGGTCATATTACACTTCGACTCTGTGGATTTCCCTTCGCGGAAATCAGGTCGTTTCAGTTGGTATCAGCTCCATACTTGACCCGAGGACGAAGCCCTTAGAATTGGACGTTAGAACAAGACAAGCCAACCCTTTTTCGGTTATAATACCGATCTTGTACCACTTTGTGCATGGCTTACCTCTTAAATTGACTTGCTGACCATGTTCTTGGACCTTGATGCAACGACAACCTTCAAGAACATGTCCTTCTACCTCGAGTACCATGGTGGATAAGACTAAGAATTGCAAGAAATACTTTATGGCTTAGTGGCCCACCCTGATGTAGAATAGCAAGCCTGCCAGTACCAATTACCTATGCATAGTACGCTTCCCGCGAGTCTCCTAGTGTAGCTACTGGGGATGTCGCCTTGTAATAAAACCAATGTAATGAGTGTCTGGTTCTTATCGTATTTTATGGATCTTACTGCTTCTTTGTATGAGTGTAGGATAGATTAAATGTTTTACTTAAATCGTTGAAATCATTCAATTATTTATTGAACACTAAGTGATTATTTAGTTGTAAGTATTATGACCTATGCCTCAAATACTAAAACCCTTGTTGACCATATCATAGATGTCAATGCGTCGTTCCCTTCGCCTGCAACGCTGCTCCCCGTCCCCCGCGCCTAGCCTCAGGCGTATCGACAACCGTCGCCCTTGTCAACATGGTGGTGACGGCGGTGGTCGTGTTGACAACCGCCGTGGCCACAATGGAGGAGATGACCGCGAACGGACGCCCCGAGTCGAGGATGCTACTCATGGTGGGGATGAGACTCCTAATGGCGCACTTGGTGCCAATGGCAATGGAGGAGCTAACGGAGAGAACAACAACAACAACAACAACAATGGTAATGGCAACCATCCACCGCTGCCTCTGCCTAATCTGGCTGAGGTGATGGCTCAAAAGACACAACTGATGGCCACCCTGGTCGATGGCATGAACCGCCGCAATGGTGGTGGTGGAAGACATGATGACTTTCAGCGCAAGCTTGAGGGATTTCTGAAGCTCAGGACGCCCACCTATGATGGTACTAACCTAATGAAGCCCCTGACTGCTCATGACTGGCTGAAGGAAATTGAGAAGAAGCTGGACCTCACTACCTGTACTGATGAAGAATGTGTTGGGATCGTAGCTCACCAGCTCACCGGAGCAGCTCGCTCTTGGTGGGACAGCTACTCTGAAGCTCATGAAGACCCTGAACACATTACCTGGGATGAGTTCATGGAAGCTTTCACTGAGTATCACATTCCAGAAGGAGTCTGTTAACACTGGATTTTGGTGAGAGTAGGAAGGATGACAGGTGGACCCGCATACGGCAAAAAGGGGATTCGGCAAATGTGCGAGCGGTCGGTTAAACCTCGATTTTTCGGCAAATGCTCATGCAGTCGGCTATTTTAGAAAAGCGGTGATCCCATTCGGGAAGTAGAAGGAAGCAAGTAGAGCTGACCGAAAAAAGGAAAAGGTTGTAATAGCAAGACACCGAAGAAAATTAGAGATAGGAGTCGTAATCTCCAAAGATTGTTTAGTAAATCGTAGTCTTCTAGGACTCATGTTTTGTCCAGGGTATAAATATTAAACCCCGACCATTGTAATGTACACACAATCAAATCAACACAACCGGCCCCATGCCAAGTTTCGAGTCTTTCTTCGTGTCGTCGAGTTCTTCGAGAGGAGCCATTGATCCGTCGACCTCCGTAAGTACCGGCAACCTTGCTATCATGTCTAGTATCATGCGGTGGATTTAGATCATGGTGCAAGTAGTCTCGTTCGTTTTGCTTAGTATCATGCAATGGATTTAAGCTTAATGGCGGGAAGTTTTTGCTTATGCCTTGTATCGTGCGGCGGATTAAGTCATGAGTAAAGATAGTTATCGACTCTATTAGATTCGGCAAAATATGGTAGATTCATCAAGTTATCATGTGTTGCATTGTCTTTAATGTTTTATATATTTGTAACACTCTTACGCCCAATCTAGATTGATATACTTCGGCTTTTGATAGAACTATTTGCTCTTAATTTATGATAGATAGATCATATGCTTGTATAAATAGAATTAGATCAATCTAGATTGCAACATGTTGTGGGTTCATACATGTCAAAGTGCATTAACCCTAATAGAATTAGGTGTCGTGCGCGATCTACGGGTTTTATTAGGTTAAATCGTGTTAGCTTGTTTGTTCCTTCTTCATGGACCCTAATTCGGCAAGCTTGCCGAATATGGTTACTGCGTACCACGAGTAATGAGTATTTATAGATCTGTTTGGATATATACATGCTTTTAGCTTCTTATTATTAGATCATATCATGTGGTGGATTAATCGATCGTAGGAAGTGGTGTAGACTCATAGCGGCGGTATCATGCGGTGGATTAACTTGCTTGGGTTTATGCTTGACGGGTTTATGAAGGCTAGACGTGCGGCGAGACTAGTTGAATTAGCCTATGCATGTGTTATTTTAATAGATTTATATTTATGAGTTACACCTTTATAATTTATTATGTCTTGATGGTGTCATTGGTCTAGGAATACATTTTACATGATATATGATGATCAATTTTCACTTGTTCAAACATGTCTTCTCTTACATATGTATTCGGCAATCAATGTCTTTACATGCTTTCATTTAGCCGAATAACTTATAAGCATGCTTGGCAGACAGCTTCTATAGCTGTATGTCATCGTAAGTGGCTTCAGGGCTGTAAATATGGAACTGTCTGGTCTCACCAGGCATGTTCCAGTTTTGTTCTCACAGTTTTATCCCTTGTTGGTTTTCAGGTCAATCCAACTGGCACGTCTTCGGATTCCAAACCGTCCGGGCACCCGATTGAAGCCACGCTTTCCGGCTTGCGCTGTGTGAGGCACAGTGCACTACATTTTGTGTCAACATACTTTTTGGCACACCCAGTGGGACCACTTTTAAGTTCAAGATGTCTGATGTTAGCAATAGTCACGTTCTGGTCGTGACCATGGAAGAGTTGCCAGATAACTTCAGGGAACTAGTGCAACGGGCATGTGAGCAATTCCAACAAAAGTGCTTGATGTCCTTCTCCAAGAACAAGAGCAACAAGGTGATCCAAAAGTGGTCACTGCCAAGAGTTCTCCTTCCACACCAATCTGATTACATTGAAGAAGAGGATGCTCACAAGATGGCAGCGCTGGTCTACAAAGCTATGGGGAAAACCATGACAAACCACCATACAGCTTTTCTGAATACTTTTCAGGCAATCATGATTAACACTTTTAGACCAACAGCCGATAAGCATTTTAAAGAAAATGTTGGCCCACTCAGCGGACCAACACTTTTCAACACGCAAAAGCCTCAAGAAAAACCTGCTGAAGGAGAGGAGGCACCTGCCTCAAGCAAAGGTGGAGCTGTTCATACTGAAAAACAACTGCATCAAACCCATGGCCAAGTGGCATTCGGTACAACAGGAGAAGTGCCATCTTCTGCTTTTAGAATTTCTCCAGCATCAAACAGATTGCAGAAGAGCATGTATGGAGATGGGTATCATGTTTTACTAATTACGGTGCTATTAATGCTATGCCAAATCCGGGGTACAAGAGTGCTTCGAGATTACCTTAGGAGGGCAGTGCGGGAGCTCAAGATTCAAGTATTGATGTTTTAGTGCATAGGATGGCTGATATGATGCAGAATCAATTCGACCTAAAGCCAAAAAACCAATCGTACTCATATAAGTCTCCTTATCCAGAGTGGTACAACAGAGTGGCACTTCCTCCAAGAGTGAAGCCTCCAATAGACCTGACCAAATTTTCTGGTCAAGATGATACTAGCACCATAGAGCACATCAGTCGATACTTGATGCAGCTTGGAGAAGTTGCTTTGCGAGATGAAGCTTGGAGGATTCGCTATTTTCCTCTGTCTCTTACGGGACCAGCTTTCACATGGTTAACATCTTTGCCGCTCATTCCATTGGTACCTGGGCGGATCTAGAGCGAAGTTTCATTCATATTTCTACATGAGTACCAATGAGAAGAAGGCGGTTGATCTTATGAGTTTGAGGATGAGAACCAATGAGACACCACTTTGGAGTATCTTCGCGGAGTTCGGGAAACCAAGAACATGTGCTATTCTCGAATATACCGGATGATCGGTTGCCGGAATGGTTATAGCGGGCATGTTGCCCAATATCGAGAGAGAAGTTGTTCGGCATGGAGTTTGATGACCTTGGCCAGCTTTCGCAGCGGTTGGCAGCTATGAGCAATCAAGCTCAGGGATTCAGAAGAGATAATCATTTTCAAAAGAACAATGCTACTAATGAGATGTATCAAGGTTTTCTGGAGGAAGCAAATGAATATGATGATGAAGATGAGATAGCTACAGCTGAGCTGAGTTGGGCAAAGGAGCCTACTCAAGTCAATCAACGCTGGTTGAGGCAACAGAAAGGAACTTATGATTTTGATGTTACTAAGGCAGACAGGCTCTTTGCATTATTGGTAAAGGAGGGGCGCATCAAGCTACCAGAAGGACATCCCATGCTACGTCCTGAAGGGGTAAAAGACAAAAAGTATTGTGGCTTCCATAACACTAATTCTCACTCCATCAACGATTGCCGAGTGTTCAGAACACGGATCCAGAAGGCTATCCAAGAGGGACATCTGAGGTTTGACGGCAAAATGAAAGTTGATGATCAGCCCTTTCCACAAAACATGATTTCTTTCTGTGTGCATGGTCTCTGCAAATGATCCCAAGGGTAAAGGCAACATGAAGGTGTTAACTTCTGATAGGGCAAGGAGAAGTGGTGCTGTTGATCCTGATCGGCAAGTTACCAGTAAAGAGCTGCAGCAGCAAGTTCGGTTCCAGAATAGCCGAATTGAGGAAGGTCAAACCTCCAGACCTAGAGTCACGTCACGCATCTTGCTAAATAAATGGCAGGGAGAGCAAGAGAAAGAATACTATGAAGAGCAGCAATTCATTAAAGAAGAGCGATGGTTTATGGAAGAGCGCCGAGGTATGAAGAAGAAGTATACTTGAAGGGAACGAGAAGAATACATAAAAGAACAGCAGTAGTCTCATTGGGGTTGTTCATTTTTTAAGCATTGTTGGAATGAAGGCTTGAAGTTGCCTGCTAGAAATAATTGCCCTGAGTGCAGTGCTCAATACTCAGAGTATAGGCAATCTCGAGTCAACCGCCGTCCCATCCATGAAAGACTTGGAACACAATTACCTGAGGACGATCGGCGCATAAAAATGAGTGGTTCTGAGAATCAGCAAAGGAAAAGATTTGCAGATCAAGATTGGACTCATAGTAGGACACGTGATGGTGAAGAGGAAAATTCCTATGGATACAGGTGGCAAAGAGGACAATGGTGCCCTCCGGGTCTGAGGAAAAGTCAGAAGAGAAGAGTTCAGCGCTTGAGGAACCAGGAGCTGAAATAAGCAGCTGCTGAGAAGAAGCAAATATGGCATCCTAAGAAGAAACCTGATGAGCATGGTCCTTCAGCTGACGCTTGCATGGCCTTTTTCCTCCCATCAGAGTTTATAGCTCTCGAAAGTCAAGATGTCCAAGAAGAGGTGTACTCTGATTTTGATGAGAATGAGTATCAAGATTTGATGGCACAGCTTGTATTGACACAGCGAGCAGTTTTTGACAAGCCGGCCAAGCATCGTCACTTGAAGCCACTTTATTTGAAGGGATATGTCAATGGCAAGCCTCTGACCAAGATGTTTGTTGATGGAGGAGCTGCTATCAACATCATGCCTTATACTACTTTCAGAAAGCTTGGGATGACAAGTGAGGACTTGTTAAAAACTGACTTGATTCTCAGAGACTTTGCTGGCAACCCTTCTGATACCCGTGGAGCTGTACATGTTGAGTTAATGATTGGATCAAAGACTCTGATTACTACCTTCTTTGTCATCGATGGCAAGGGGGCATATAGTCTGCTTCTGGGGAGAGATTGGATCCATGCTAATTGCTACATCCCTTCAACCATGCACCAAATTCTTATACAGTGGATTGGAGATGACATTGAGGTTGTTCATGCTGATGATTCAGTAAGTTTTGCTGCTTTAGAGCCTGCTTATTGGGAATATGATGGCGTCGATTGTTTCTCCGGTAAAGAGTGGAAAGAAGGTCCTGTGAATGTCTTCAACAGGGATCAACAGCCGATCCAAGCAGTCGGCTCTCACAGTAATTTTTAATGGGCAATCCAATCGATGGCAACAAAGGAAAGCTGGGTCGTGGTTTCATGTCCGCCGATAAATTGGAAGAAATAAATATTGGTGATGATTACATTAGTACAAATTTAGGCCCAGAGCATAAATCAAAGCTGGTGGACCTATTGAAAGAATTTAAAGATTGTTTTGCTTGGGATTACACGGAGATGCCTGGATTGGATCGTTCTATTGTTGAGCATCGATTACCCATTAAGCCTGGATATCGTCCCTACAAACAACCTCCACGAAGGATCTATAAAGAGGAGGTATTGGCCGATGTGAAGAAGGAAGTTGAAAGATTAATAGAAGCAAACTTCATTCGGCCATGCAGGTATGCAGAGTGGATTTCAAATATAGTACCAGTATACAAGAAAAATGGTAAGATGAGGGTCTGCATAGATTTTAGAGATCTTAATAAGGCTACTCCTATGGATGGATACCCGATGCCAGTTGCCGATTTGCTAGTAGATGCAGCAGCGGGTTATGAGATTATCAGTTTTATGGATGGGAGTGCTGGTTATAATCAAATATTTATGGCAATAGAAGACATCTCAAAAATAGCCTTCAGATGTCCTGGTCATATTGGATTGTTTGAGTGGATAGTCATGACATTTGGGTTAAAAAATGCCGGTGCAACTTATCAAAGGGCTATGAATTATATCTTTTATGAGTTAATCGGCAAAATTGTGGAAATCTACATTGATGATGTAGTGGTTAAATCCAGGGACCATGAAAGACATTTAGCTGATTTGAGGAAGACTTTGGAGTGCACAAGGAAGCATGGTTTAAAGATGAATCCAAACAAATGTGCCTTTGGAGTCTCGGCTGGTGAGTTTTTGGGATTTTTAGTCCACAAAGGAGGAATTGAAGTCGGGAAAAAGAGCATGGAAGCAATAGACAAAGTTGTGCCTCCAACTAATCTTACAGAATTACAATCACCAGGCAAGATCAATTTTGTGAGAAGGTTCATATCCAACTTATTAGAGAGAGTTTTGCCTTTTTCTCCACTGTTAAAGCTCAAGAAGGATCAAAAATTTGTATGGGGTGACATACAGCAAAAGGCTTTTGATGAGATCAACCAAAATATATGAAGGCACTACCTATATTGGTACCTCCACAACTTGACAAGCCTTTTAAGTTGTATGTGGCGGCCGATAGCCTAACAATAGGATCGGCCCTCATGCAAGAATTTGAAGGAAAGGAAAGAGTAATAGCTTACCTTAGCCGAAAATTGTTGGATCCAGAGACAAGATATTCGGCTACAGAAAAACTTTGCCTATGTGTGCATTACTCATGTACCAAGTTTCGGCACTATTTGTTGAATGCCGAATGCGTGGTAGTTTCTAGTTTTGATGTAATCAAACATATGTTATCGATGCCAATTTTAAATGGAAGAATTGGCAAATGGATTTTAGCATTGTCAGAATTTAATTTGAGATATGAATCGGCAAAAGCGGTAAAAGGTCAGATTATTGCCGATTTTATTACCCAGCATCGGGATCTTTCTGTTGAAGCGGTGAGCATTGTACCTTGGGCTTTATTCTTTGATGGTTCATCTTGTAACAAAGGTGGTGGTGCCGGTATTTTCTTAATCTCCCCACGAGGAGTAATTTTTGAGTATGCATTCCCTATTGAGTTTCATGTTACTAACAATCAGGCAGAATATGAAGCACTGCTTAGAGGGCTTCGGCTTCTTATAGAGGTAAAAGCCATTGCTGTTGAAATCTTAGGAGATTCTGAGCTGGTGATTAATCAATTAACTGGTCAGTATGAATGCAAGAATGACATATTAAGGGAATATTATGAGGAATGTCGAGAACTCTTGAAGAAATTTCTAGTAGTAACCTTGCATCATATCCCTAGAGAGCACAATGAAGAAGCAAACAAGTTAGCTCAAACTGCTTCTGGATATCGTGAGAATCAGGAAATTTTTGCTATAGAAGAAAATGTTTTCAATGTTGATCAAATGGATGGTGATTGGAGGTATGATATTACCAATTATCTGAAGGATCCATCTCAGAAAGTTTCCCGAAAGCTCAGGTACAAAGCCCTCAAGTTTGTACTCCTTGATGATCAGCTGTATTACAAATCCATCGATGGAGTATTGCTCAAATGTTTAAGTCAGAAAGAGGCCAGAAAAGTGATGCATGAGGTTCACGAGGGATTGTGCGGTGCACACCAGTCGGCTCATCGGATGAAGTGGATAATTAGGAGAACTTGGATACTTTTGGCCGACTATGCTAGAAGATTGTTTTGAATACTACAAAGGGTGTCGCGATTGTCAGAGATTCGGCAATATTCAAAAGGTGCTGGCATCTGCTATGAACCCCATAATCAAGCCTTGGCCATTCAGAGGATGGGGTATAGATTTGATTGGTCAAATTAATCCTCCATCCAGCAAGGGACACAAATTTGTACTCCTAGCAATAGATTATTCCACCAAGTGGGTTGAAGCTATTCCTTTGAAGAAGGTTACGTCAGAGAACATGATCAGTTTTGTTAAAGAGCACATAATTCACAGGTTTGGGATCCCTCAGACTATAACAACTGATCAAGGAACTCAGTTTACTTCTTCAGAATTTTGTGATTTTGCCGAAAACATGGGAATTAAGTTATATAATTCTTCTCCTTATTATGCACAAGCCAATGGCCAAGCGAGAGGCATCAAATAAGATTATGATTAAAATCATCCAGAAGAAGATTGATGAAAAGCCAAGGAGATGGCATTTGGTCCTTATTGAGGCACTGTGGGCTTACCGAATGGTTTGTCATGGGTCTACTCAGGCGTCTCCCTATGAATTGGTTTATGGGCATCATGCTGTATTGCCATGGGAGCTACAGTCAGGTTCAAGATGAGTTATGTTGCAGAAAGATTTGGTAAAAGAAGACTATAAGAATCTAATGATGGATGAGTTGGAAGATTTGCATTTGATTCGTCTCAAGGCATTGGAAAATATTGAGAAAAACAAGATGCGCGTTGCCAAATATTATAACAAAAAGGTCGAGTAAAGCAATTTGCGAAAGGAGACTTGGTTTGGAAAACTATATTGCCGATTGGAATAAAAGATAGAGCATTCGGCAAATGGTCTCCAAATTGGGAAGGACCTCTTCGGGTAATAAAATGTGTACACGGCAACGCGTATATATTGAAGACCTTGTTCGGAGAGGAGTTTACTAGAGCTATCAATGGAAGATATCTTAAGAAGTTTTATCCCGTGTTGAGGTTGGTTCATGAAAGAAGATCGGAAGTTGGATATGAGTAGCCGATGAATGAGAAATCGCCTTTAGTCTAAAAAAAGAGGCTGGAGTAATAGCCGATATCGTTCATATCGTCTTTAGCACAAAATAGCCGATGCGGTTGTATCGCCTTTAGTACAAAAATATTTGTGCATAACCGGGGTGGTTTCAGCATTTTTTGACTGGTAGGTTTATCGAGAGAAGATAAAGTGGAACGCAGTAAGTGAAGTGCTGCACGACATGTGGTATCGGTTACAACGCAGAGTTGAGATCCAATCGGCTAACATGACGTCATGCGTTCGACAAACTATCCTTCAAAGAACTGTCGCAATCAAAATATTACTGAAAATGACCAAAGAGCAAGGGCAAACATTCTTCAGATAAAACAGTCTATTTACATCAAGATCCGTCCTAATACAAACTACTCATCGAACAACTTGTTGAGGATGGATTGGGGTTGGTGGATTCGGCAAGGCGGCGGCATGGTCATCGTAGGCCTCCAGACGCTCGTCGATGTTGTCGATCTCGTCCGGGCACCCACCAAGGAAGCCGACTGGCAGGACGGAGTAGTCGTCGTTGGTACGGGACGACATCGCCGCCAGCCCGAGGGAGACGCCGACGTGCACACCTTGGATGATGGCCTGATCCACGCGGCCGTGCACAGCATCAAGATGGGCTTCGGCCGTCTCCCCGTGAGCGTTCACCTTGTCGGCAACCTCGTTCGCCACCGCCTTCAGACGATCAACCTCTGTAGAGAGTGCTGAACAAAAAAGAAAATGAGTTGACAAGCAGAGGAAACCAAGATGAAGAGGTTTAGGCAGAAATATCAAACCAGAGATGGCGTCGCAGAATTGCTTCCTCTGGTCCTCCCATTCGGCCTGTGCGATGTCGAACTTCTTGGTCTCTTCACCAAGCTCCTCTTTGGCCACATCTCTCTCCCGGAGAAAGATGAGTGCATCCGCGTGAGTATATGGATTCGGGTAACCCTCGTACGGATCCTCCTCCGGCTCCGCCGGACCCCAAGGATTGGAGTGGTATGAGTCGCCGGAGTCGGAGGAACTCGGTGAGCCGGGAGCAGGAGCGGGAGCGCTCGACGGAGCCACCGTTGCCGGAGGAAGAAGATGATAGTGGCCAGTGATCCCTACGCCTCTGGAAAGATGAAGATGAAATCAAGATCAGGAAAATGAACAGGAGAGAATAACCGTAAAGGGGGTAGACGATTGATTTTTCACCACCGGCACCGGTGGCCTCGTGCGTGGCTCCCTTCCGCCTCCTCTCCGATGGGCGCTTGCCTCGGCCGTTGCCGTCGTCCGCCATTGAAAGGCTTGAGATAGGGTTTTCTCTACTTTGGCTTAGGCGGAGATGAGGAGATGGCAATGGAAAGCTGCTCAACGAAACAATAATGAAAGCCGAGTAGGAGGTTCTATTTATGAATGCTAAGACCCGTGGCGTGCGTCTTGGGGAATTCAAGCGACGAAGTAGGGTTTTTCGCTTCTATGGGCCGATATTGGACTAGGCCGAAACGGCTAAAATAGAAGTTATTGCTCCGGAGAGAACTTGATTGAAATCGGGAAGGCGATGCGTTCGGCTAAGATAGAATCAAGAGATAAAAAAGTAAAGCTTTCTCCTTAAGAAGAAAAGTACAAGTACTCGGGAATACAAGTTGTTCGAGAGAGATACGGTTCTACATCTAGTTACAAGCCGATGATTCATTCATTCGGGAATAAATTGATTGCATCCATAGCATCGTTCCTATTCGGCTAATATCATCAAGCACTTTTGGTCATCCTCTTGAACTCGAATTACGGACAAGCTGGTCTTAATTTGCTTGGTTCTCTTTGATAACGAGATGTTATCTTTGCTTTAGGCCACTTCAATAGAGCTTGGCGGATCGGCAACTTTGGCTTTGTGAGACTGAATTTTGGCATTTAGGTGAGCCAATTGAGCTTCCAATTTGGCCTTCTCTTCCTCCATGACTTGCGGTTCTAGCTCCAAAATTTCCGGGAGTGTTTTGCGGCCGAATCTCGAAATGTGGCTCCTTGACTGTTGTTCTTTCACCCCGGCTTGTCATTTTGCAAGGTAGCTCTAACAGCTTATGCTTTTGCTTGCCCTCCCGATCGTGGCAAAATGATCATCAAGATGGGCTATGGATTCCAAGGAAGCCCTAAGAGTAGGAGGAATCTCTTGGTCAATAAGCTCAATGATGTCCCTTATCGTGCATCTTGAACCAAGGTGGTGATATCTTTATTCAAAAGAAGAATTATGTCCCTCGGTCGAGCTTGGTTTTCTGCGATAACTGCTTTCTTTGTGATGAGGCTTCTTCACCTCTCTCCAACATATTCTCGGCGATGAGTGAGTAAGCGGCTTTAATGGGCATTGTCCTTTTGAAACAATAAGAGGAGGTGCTTTTAGCCGAATGCATCGATCGTCTGGAATAAGCGAAAGATAGGATGTTATCTTGTATAAGAGCTTCATCAAGATGAGCTTGCATCTTGGCTTGCTTGAACATTCGGGTGTCTAAAGGTGGTGGACTTGGAGCTGATGAGAAGAGTGTCCTTATCTTGTTTCTTCTATGGGATCATCTAAATAAAAGGGTGATGAAGGATGAGAGCAATAAATAAAGTTCATAGAGGAAAGAGAAGTGATGAGTCGAGAGTAATTACCAGTAAAACCAATGACTTCATGATGCTCTAAATTATCGAGAGTTTTCGGAGAACTCACCACATTTTGAAATATTGGTGACCCTTGAGGACTAGCACAGTGGCTATTCTGAAATAATGAGTATAGGAGAATCAAAGTTATTGCCAAATGGAGATTGAAAGCATTCATACCTTGGATTGTGGTTTGGTTTTCTTGGACCTTGGTTTTTTGGTTATAGTGGTATCATTGATTGGGCCGCGGGAGCTTTCATTTTGTATTCCTTTAAAGGTACTTGATTGCTTAGCGAGGATTTTCTTGAAAGTTTGCCAAGGTTGGAGCATTGAATCCTAGAGCGGGGATGGGTCCAGCTTGGTAATATTGAACTTCTTGAGGAAGGATAGGTTCAATGTCTGTTAAAAAAGAATGTTCGGAATGGAGAAGAAGATCCAAGGAGGAGAAGGTCATAAGGAAATTACCTCAGCATCGCAAGCGAGGTTGCAAATCTTGGCATAAGGGATGCCTTGGTACATGGAAAATGTGGGCATGCCATTCTTGCCACTAGGAGATGAATAGGAGATGAAAGCGGCTTCTATCAATCCAAGTGGAGAAGGTTCATATGTTGGCAAATCCCATCCAAGCTCAAAAACTTTAATGGCCTCTTGTGCTATCTAATATTTTCTCTCTAGGCCTTATAATGTTGGAAAAGAATAATCTTGGGGGCAATTGGCCACATCCTAATTGTCTAGCTGACATGTTTGGGTTGTAAAATTCATAGGTGGGGTGCAATAATCTCCCATGGTGAAATTCTGCTGGTAGAGTGCAAGGCTTGATAAAGGAATTGAAGATCTCTGTGGATACCTGATTTGAGCAACCAGCCTCATAACTGAACTTGCAGGGCAGAGTCAAATCTTCATTTTCCCTATAAGGAAGCCAGATCACGTTGCTGAATCCTTTGAAGAAAAGCTTGAAAAGGTGGCCACTATCTATATCAATGATGATGGAGGATGCTGCTTCTCCATATGTCTGACAAGCCTTCTCTATTGTTGTTTCATCTTCAGCATAGTTAACTGAAGGGAAACCTAAATTGTGAAGGTCCACAGAAACTATCTGGTGCATGTATAGCTACAGCCACATTTGAACCAGCCACCAAGGGCCATTGACACAATGTATTTCTCCATGCTGGCACATCTGGACAGTGATCTGGTGCATCATGTGATAGACACCCCTAAAAGGTACTTACCCAAGGGAATTAAAGTACACTGCGACTAGATCTTCGGCCATCACCATATGATTCGAGTTGGTTCATTTGATTTGCCGCAAAAGATAAATCTGCATAGCCACATATTCATGAAAGCTCTATATTCCTTGTCGGCTACGGCACCGAGATGACATATAGGTTTGAATATACTTTGTCCACCCACCTCCCGATTTGATGGCTTTTTTGGCTCTGGTGCTCTTGTATTTGAAAGGATACACCGGTTTTGTGACATTCAAGCCGTCATCATGAATACATCGGCAAGAGTAATGGACATTGGACCATGACCAAAAATGAAAGCATTGACATCGGACCAAAAATGGGAGGCTGCTATTAGAAGGGAATCATTCCTGGGCATTCCAGCTAAAGAGAGTTCTAAGCAATGATGAATGTCTTGGGATTCCCAAAGACTGCTGTTCTTAGCTAACATCCTACGATACCAGTTTCACCATCCTGAGATTGAAGGGAACGGCCAGGTCTTGAAGGTGCTCGGCCATCTGCTCGGCGGAGCAATTCCGGATTTGAAAGGAATCCTCAGAGTTTCCTTCTTGATGAATTCCATTGGACTAGGGTCTCCCATCGGACCGAGAAAGTAAGAATCAGGGTTCGCGGCACAGGGAATCAAAATCTCATTCTTGTATTCCTTCAGAAAGATAATAGAATGGGAGAGAGATGAATCAGAAAGAAAGCAAAAAATCGACTCAAAAATTGTCGAATGTGCGAAACAAATAGGGTTACCTCTGGAACTTCCTCCTAGGTCGCCATTGAAGGTACAGAGCAAGGCAAGACGATGCGGGTCTCTCGAGTGGCGGTTGCGATTGTGGCCGGTGTTGACCTAGGTGAAGAAGACTTGTGGTCAATTTCGAATAAAATCACTTTTATCCCGAAATTGAGGGCATGTGTTAACACTGGATTTTGGTGAGAGTAGGAAGGATGACAGGTGGACCCGCATATGGCAAGAAGGGGATTCGGCAAATGTGCGAGCGGTCGGTTAAACCTTGATTTTTCGGCAAATGCTCATGCGGTTGGCTATTTCAGAAAAGCGGTGATCCCATTCGGGAAGCAGAAGGAAGCAAGTAGAGCTGACCGGAAAAAGGAAAAAGTTGTAATAGAAAGACTCTGAAGAAAATTAGAGATGGGAGTCGTAATCTCCAAAGTTTTCTTGTTTAGTAAATCGTAGTCTTCTAGGACTCATGTTTTGTCCGGGGTATAAATATTAACCCTCGACCATTGTAATATACACACAATCAAATCAACACAACCGGCCCCGTGCCAAGTTTCAAGTCTTTCGTCGTGTCGTCGAGTTCTTCGAGAGGAGCCATCAATCCGTCGACCTCCGTAAGTACCGGCAACCTTGCTATCATGTCTAGTATCATGCGGTGGATTTGGATCATGGTGCAAGTAGTCTCGTTCGTTTTGCTTAGTATCATGCAGTGGATTTAAGCTTAATTGCGGGAAGTTTTTGCTTATGCCTTGTATCGTGCGGCGGATTAAGTCATGAGTAAAGATAGTTATCGGCTCTATTAGATTCAGCAAAATCTGGTAGATTCATCAAGTTATCATGTGTTGCATTGTCTTTAATGTTTTATATATTTGTAACACTCTTCTACCCAATCTAGATTGATATACTTTGGCTTTCGATAGAACTATTTGCTCTTAATTTATGATAGGTAGATCATATGCTTGTATAGCCGAATTAGATCAATCTAGATTGCAACATGTTGTGGGTTCATACATGTCAAAGCGCATTAACCCTAATAGAATTAGGTGTCGTGCGGCAGATACAGGTTTTATTAGGTTAAATCGTGTTAGCTTGTTTGTTCCTTCTTCATGGACCCCAATTCGGCAAGCTTGCTGATATGGTTACGCGTACACGAGTAATGAGTATTTATAGATCTGTTTGGATATATACATGCTTTTAGCTTCTTATTATTAGATCATATCATGCGGTGGATTAATCTAATCGTAGGAAGTGGTGTAGACTCATAGCGGCGGTATCATGCGGTGGATTAACTTGCTTGGGTTTATGCTTGATGGGTTTATGAAGGCTAGACGTGCGGCGAGACTAGTTGAATTAGCCTATGCATGTGTTATTTTAATAGATTCCTATTTACGAGTTACACCTTATAATTTATTATGTCTTGATGGTGTCATTGGTCTAGGAATACATTTTACATGATATATGATGATCAATTTTCACTTGTTCAAACATGTCTTCTCTTACATATGTATTCGGCAATCAATGTCTTTACATGCTTTCATTTAGCCGAATAACTTATAAGCATGCTTGGCGACTTCTATAGGCTGTATGTCGTAGTGTAAATTCGGGGCCGTAAATATGGAACTGTCTGGTCTCACCGAGGCATGTTCCGTTTTGTTCTCGCAGTTTTATCCCTTGTTGGTTTTCGGGTCAAACCAAGCGGCACGTCTTCGGATTCCAAACCGTCCGGGCACCCGATTGAAGCCACACTTTCCGGCTTGCTGTGTGTGAGGCACAGTGCGCTACATTTTGTGTCAATAGAGTCTTGGACACCATGGAAGAGGAATTCCGCAACCTGCGACAGAAGGGTGATAGCATACATGAGTACACTACTCACTTCACCACCCTCCTGCGCTACGCACCCCCTACTGTTGTGGCGTCTAAAAGGGAGAAGATTCATCACTACAGGAAGGGACTGAATGCCAAGATCAAGGTTGCACTGGGAGGAACCAAGAGCCGCACCCTCCGTGACCTGATTGATCGTTGCATCCAGATCAAGAAGGATTATAAGAAGCTGGTGAGGAAAGCCGAAGGGAGAAGCGCAGATCTGAGTTCTCATACCGCGGCAGTGATCGCAAGAGGTTCCA